>JAQIUQ010003508.1:117500-185000 GCA_030378365.1 Hybognathus amarus | reverse complement strand
GGACCCGAGAAGACCCGCATTGTTTTAAACAATGTTGGACATTTAGTAAAACTGCCAGTATTTAAAACAACTCTATGACCGTTTTCTGACTTTTTTTAAGTGACAGAGCGAATCCACGCTTTTACATGCAATGTGATATAAGCATAAGCTTGGTTGCCTCCGCATTTTATTTACTCAGTTGCTCGCTCCACATAAACCAACCCCTTCGTTTGCCAAGAAGAACTAGTGCGCCATCATGTGGATGGATGTTTGACTACATGCAAGTATTTGAATTGTCGTTAAGCCAGGCTTGTCAATCAATTTTTAAAAATACACAACACTGTCAGAAAAGCATGGAGAGACGATAACAGATATTGCGAAAAAGGTGAGGGAAAACGAATATGTTAAACAGAACATAGGTCGTCATCAGTGTGGGCAACTTTTATGATCATTGTTGATGAGGAAGGAAAAATAACGTAATCATGCAATAACGTTACCATATTACGATTTGATTCAGAACGTTCCAATTTTAGTAAAAGTCAATGACTGGGAGAATTTGATGGAAAATCTGTTATAGGCTACATTTTGAAATCTGTAAATTTTACGCTGCATGGTACTAATAATCATCGTATGGTCCGGTAAATAACATTATGCCAAATTTTATAGGAGGTAATGGGTTACAGTGATGTGTGATTGACATTTTAGCACTCAGCACGCTTACACTTGTCGGGTTTTTCTTGAAAAAAAAATGTATGCACGTCGGGTTCGGGTAAGTAGTGATTCTGGTCGATCCGGGTCAGGTACAGTTTTTAGGACCCGAGTAGACCTCTAAATGCAGCCTTGATGAGCATAATAGATAATACTTCTTTTAAATCTATAAAAACAATCTCTCATAAGTCATCTCTCACACGATTCCCAATTCCTCTCAGCACTCCCTATGTAAAACACTGCAGAAATAGTCTGATCTCTCTCTCTCTCTTTCTCAGTCATTCCCTCTGTTTGCTGGTGTCCATTGATCAGTTCTGAAGGTGAGGCCCTGAGGGGCCAAACTACAGTTTTAACATTCAGCTGCATGGCACAGAGTCTGGCTGCCAACGCACAAATCACTGCTTTTGCATTAAGGGCTGCACACGAAAGCAAAGAGGCGGCAAATAACGATATTCACAGATTAAACCCGCATATTCAGCCTCGATGCGGCACATTTCCCTCATCTGGGAAACTCCCGCGGATCCGTCTTTGTCAGCCTCTTTAGCGGCGCTAGTGAAAGCCACACGCAGAGTAGCGATGATACACAACCCCTTTTCTGTCTTCAGTCTCCACTGCACAACCATAAACCCCGTCTTCGGGGACCGGGGGTGTGAAGGGCACTCCTGATGGGTGATATTGATGTGTGTTTGAGTGCGTGCGCTCAGGGATGCCAGTCTGCCAAGAGCCCACAGCCCTCAACAAAAGTCACACAGACACATCGGCCCACCGGGGACATCAACCGCTTCTATATCTCTCCTACACACTCCGTCAGGGTGAGTTATGTGGTTTTGCATCTCTTGAATAACGCCATACATCAACCAATCAGCTGGAGATGGAGTCAAGGAGAAAAGCCAACGAGTGTTCGGAGAACAAGAGCGGGCAGAAGTTATGGCACCGTTATATTACGGGAAGGCATTCACACGCTAAATAAAAGAGGACGACTCTCATACTTCACGCAAAGCATCGATAAAGCTTTCAGGCACAACGGATCCTAACAAAAGTCAGCTGATATCTCATTCGGAGAGAGAAGAGCAATAAGATACAAACAGAACTGAGGATGCATTAATTATCCAGCATGCAAGCCCTTTAAAGGGGTCGTATATATTTTTTGTTAGTCTTTTTTTTCACTTACAATAGTAAGGGATTTTTGTGGCGAAAAATGTGAATATTAAATGACTTTTATGATCATTTTCTTTCTGTTCTACAGTATTAGAGTGATTTCTGAAGGATCATGTGACTCTGAAGATGCTGAAAATTCAGCTTTGATCACAGGGATACTCTACAAAATAACAATATATGAAGAGTTCAGATGCAAAAGCCTCTAAATGCCATTTGAAATTTTCTTCTAAAATGACCATTTTTATCAAGCTTGTACATTTGAGTTCAGTAATTTCACTTAAATGACAATTAATAGGTAATCTTCATTGCCATTTAAGTGAAATTACTGAACTTAAATGTACAAGCTTGATACAAATGATCATTTTAGAAGAAAATTTCAAATGGCACTTGAGGCTTTTGCATCTGAACTCTTTCATATATAAAAAAAATGTAACTTAATTTTTATGGTAAAATACCAGAACTTTCAGTTCCCAGAACTTTACCGATCAAAAATGTGGTAGCAATGTTATTGGTTTTACAGACTTAACTTAAAATTCACAGTATTGTAGTATTGATATCTGTGTTGTACTATTGTAATACACTGAAAACCACCAATAACAGCAGTGATGAGAGTCACATGATCAATCAAAGCTTAACATAAGCAGCTCTTCCACAAGAGAGTTAATAATAGTATATAGAAGCTGCACGTGTTAATCGCACAAACATTACACACCATCATGGTAACACATGAAATTTAAAAAAAATGCAATAAACATTAATTTAACAACATTACAAGAAAAAAACTATGAAGAAACAATCATTTCAACAACAATACATCAAATGTGAAGTGTCACATTGGGAATTGTGGGAATGTCAATTTTAAGTTTTCACTGTAAATTATACGACTTGTTCTTTTTCGCTTCCAAAAACTGTAAATATAACATTATTTTACTGTAAAATTACATTAAATGTACCATTAGATCGATAAAAGTTATTTACTGTATATATAGAGGGAATGCATTCACGTGACTTTCCCGCCGAAACAACCCCTCTCAGCCTGACTGAGTGGCAAAAGATCTACTGCGTGACTGGATTTAATAGGGGAAACTGCGAAATGCGACTGAAACGAACAATTTTATCAATTTAAATTAAATGTTGGACTCAATATCAGTGTTCCTTACAACTTACTAAAGATCGTGATCCCATGGATATTATTGACATTCAGCCAGGAATCGTGTTGCCTGACATTTATGTTTGCCTGATTTCGACACTGGGGAAATAAAAGCAATATAGGCCTAAACATAAAGCAAATTTGCCTGTGAACTTTTTATATAAATACAATATAGGTTTAAATTAGAGTAATTACTTATATCAGTGTTATATATAGCCTATATATCATCATATCGTCCAGCCCTAAAACTTTATCGTTTTTTTTTAGTCAATGTTTATTAAAAAACATCCAATAATGCAGAATATGGAATGATACATATTTAATTGATGAGTTGTTAATATATATATATATATATATATATATATATATATATATATATATATATATAACAATACAAAATATATAGGTATGGTTTTACAGCTAATTCAGCATATTGACACAAAATTAAACTGCAAATCCACCTTTCGCTGACTGGAGTCCAGTTGTTTCTGTGAATTGCAGCGATCCATTTGCTCCTCTTTCTATAGCAGTCTGTAAAAATATATCTCTGATTTTTTGTCAAATCTAGTTGTACAGTCAATCGCAAAGCTCTTTCCCACTTTATATGTGTTGTGTTTGTTTTTCGCGGCATTCACGCTGAACACATATACAGCCGCTCAGTCTTTTTGCAACTCACTGTGAGAAACTGCAGCTCTCCGGCCGAAGGTGACGTCACGCGCATTCCCTCTATAGTAAGGAAACTTTCTGTTAACTAACAGTTTTGCATTGTAGCATTGTCTTTCACCATTAAAATCACAATCTTTTTTTAATAATATTTTACAATATTACTGTTTCTACTGTATTTTTTTATCAGATAAACACAGCCTTGATGATCATATAAGAGTTCTTCCAAAAACATTGTAAATATCTATACTAATGCTAGTGTAACTGCATTTCCATGCTGGTAGAAAAATAAGTATAATGTGAAAAAGCAGAAGTAATGGGTGAATAATTCTGTAATGTGAAACGGTCAGAAGTCATTTAAATGTACAACAAATACAGTTCAAATTCAGTCCACTCAAAAAAAGGTAAAAGCACAGAACATATAAACATAACTCTGATGCCTCTTCACTTTAGAAACCTGCACACGACTTCTTGCTTGGCACACTTATCCAGCACAATATTGCTTCATATTCAGTGGACGTATTAGGTTAAAGTGCATGAAATGACAGTGGACGCTCCCTGTAGCCTAATGAGAGTGCGAGTAAAGAAGCGCTAGTGCTAGTGTATGCTATTGCCAACGATGTAATGACAATATTCAGCTAGACAATCAATCACTTGCCTTGGGAACGTATCTTAATTTTCTTACCAAACAACTTCAGTTTGTTCGATGTATCCATCCATCCATCTATCCCTGTTCCATCTGTCCGTTCATCCATCTATCTATCCATCTATCCATCCATCCATCCATCCATCCATCCATCCATCCATCCATCCATCCATCCATATCCATCCATCCATCCATCTCATCTATCTTCACATCCGTATCTATTCATCCATCCATTCATCCATTGCCATCCATCCGTCCATCCATCCATCCATCTATGTCCATCTGTCAATAAATCTGTATATCTGTCCATCCCTCCATACATCCATCCATTCGTCTATCTGTCCATCCCTCCATACATCCATTCATTCGTCTATCTGTCCATCCGTCCGTCTGTTCATCGTCCGCCATCCATCCATCCATCCATCCATCCATCCATCCATCCGTCCATAAATCTGTATATCTGTCCATCTGTCCATCCGTCCTTCCATACATCCATCCATTTGTCTATCTGTCCATCCGTCTGTCCATTTATCCATCCATCTATCTATCCATCTATCCGTCTCCGTCTGTCTGTCCATCCATCTATCTGTTCCATCCGTCCGTCTGTTCATCCGTCCACCCATCCATCCATCCATCCATCCATCCATAAATCTGTATATCTGTCCATTCGTCCTTCCATACATCCATCCATTTGTCTATCTGTCCATCTGTCTGTCCATTTATCCATCCATCCATCCGCCCGTCTGTCTGTCTGTCTATCATCTATCTATCCGTCTATCTCGTCCATCATCCGTCCATCCATCCATCCATCCATCCATCCATCTATCTATGTCTATCTATCTATGTCCATCCGTCCACACATCTGTATATCTGTCCATCTATCCATCCATCTATCCATCCATCCGTCGGTCGTTCTATCCACACTCCGAGGTCACAACGGACAGTTTGGGATTAATTAAAGTCAGACCACTGGGCCCTTTTCTTCTTTGTGAAGCTTAATGATTTGTGGACGTGTCGGAGGCCTGCCGATGGGACGAGAGAGCGCAATGAAGGGGTGAGGCGGAGAAGAAAACCAGCTGCCACCAGAAAACAAAGTGAGAATAAAAAGAAAGAGATGAGAGGAAAAGATAAGATAAGGTCCTTGAATCAAAGAAAGAAAGAAAGAAAGAAAACCTTTGTGGAAAAGGAACAGGCAGCTGCCAATATAGAGAGATATAGAGTAACAAAAATGAGTGGAAAATCATGGTTTACAAGCAGCCAAAAACCTGTTCAAAACTGGAATATTAGCAATAACCCGCTCGCGCACGGCCATATAAACACCGGAAATTCTCTTTTTTCCTCAGACTCTGTGCATCATTAAATAAGTGAAAGTTTGACTAATTTCTTTATGAAGTAATATCAAAGTAATTTAGAAGAATCATCAAATGTAACAATTTAGTATGTCAGGTAAATTTATCATCAGTTACAAAATATCAAATGTTCTGGAATAAAAAAGAAGACGAAGCCGACATTAGGGAAATATACATGAAGCTGAGAGTCTGGCGGACTCCATCATGGGCTCATCTGAGGTACAGAAAAGGCCAGATCCTTCCGCTGAATTTCATTAGCCGGACCTCGTTTCATATGTGGACATTTACTCTGTTCACCCTCCCAGACTTACTGGTGGCAGAAGTTGATTTACATGGAACCAATTGCTAACAGTGGGATTAGCATTGAGTTCACACCTTACCCGTCTTTGTGTGTGTGTGTTATCTAAAAACCTTATTAGCTTTCGTTTGACTTATTTGGAAATGAGACATTTGTACCAGTCACACTGAGACATTTCAAATAATACTAAACACATGCACACTCGCATTTTGCGTCTTAAGGTTGCCTGTGCGTTGCCGTTTACATCGGATATTACCAATTGATTACAAATTATGTGTATATAGGAGTAACTCTCAGGAGAAACCCGAACAGACAGCTTGTAAACGTAGTCAATGTTGATATTCTGTTACAGTCATGTATTATGCACCACTGTATTTATATATAACTGCATCCCTTGCATTTTTTAGCGGAAAGAAAACTTATTCCTGAAGCCTTATTTTCACATTCTTTGCTATCAAATTCTCAACATTTCCATTTCACAGCCCAATCATCCATCCAACTCCAACTTGGTGAACTCCAGTGATAAAATAACTGTTAGTGCGAAGGGGTCTAAACAAAACCAATCCATTCTCTCTTTCAATTCAACCCGAGGAAACGGAGACGGGATCACTGAACATCCACCTCAGGACACAACATCCCGATACCTCCATCTGTCCTGGCATCACTGGAGCTTCAAACGTAAGCGCTGCAGAAGGTTTACACACACGAACCCCACTGCTTGTGTGTGTGTGTGGTCATGCTGGCACACAGCGTGACAGAGACAGATGATGTGATGATAGAGGGCTGGTCTGGTGTGTGTTTACGTCAGTGCCTCCAGACCCAAAGCTTTCTTTGCCTTACACACTCCCACCATGCATTAGTTAATGACCACTGCTGCATACACACACACGTCATGTCTGAGACAGTCTGATGTGTGTGTCCATCACTCTCCACTTTTTCCTCTAATGTTTGAAAAAGTATAAAGCCCTTTAAAACCCTTTCATATTATTGATTATGAGTTATTTGATTGCAACTTCCAAATAAGATTATACAAATATTAAGTAATAAATTTGCAAAAATTTTGTTTGTAAGAAATCGTTTTTCTAAAATCTTTATCCACAAAAGTTTAGTGTTGGTAAGTTTTTAGTTTTCTTAGATACCCAAGGATGCAGTTATTTGAATAAAAAATACAGTTAAACAATATTGTGAAATATTATTACGGTTTATAAAAAATACAATATTTTAAGATGTAATTGTGATCAAAAGCTGAATTTTCAGCATTATTACTCTTTAGTGCCACACGATCCTTCAGAAATTATTCAAATAATCTCATAATCTAGAATCTTATTCAAAGTGATTTTTTGTAAAGAAACATTTCTGATTATTATCTGCATAATAAAAGTATTAATTTCTCTCAAAAAAGATAGACCCTAAACTTTTGAACAGTAGTCAATGGGCAAAATTATATAATATAATTGGCAACACTAAAATCCTATTCTATTTTTTTTCTAAATAAATAAAAAATAAACACACATGTTTTAAATATACTGTATTTAAGAACTCAGTTACCACATTTATAGAATGATGAAAATTATATTTATGGATATTATTGTTATAACATTATTGGTGTCTTTGAATGGCACTTCAGTGGATTAAAAAAACAACAAAAAAACAAACAAATGCGTGGCATGGTTGTTGGTGCCAGACGGGCCGGATCTGAGTTATCTGCTCAGTTACTGGGATTTTCACACACAACCTTTTCTAGGGTTTACAAAGATGGTCTGAAAATGGAAAAACATCCAGTATGCGGCAGTCCTGTGGGCGAAAATGCCTTGTTGATGCTAGAGGTCAGAGGAGAACGGACCGACTGATTCAAGCTGATAGAAGAGCAACTTTGACTGAAATAACCACTCGTTACAACCGAGGTATGCAGCAAAGCATTTGTGAAGCCACAACACACACAACCTTGAGGCGGATGGGCTACAACAGCAGAAGACCCCACCTGGTACCACTCATCCCCACTACAAATAAGAAAAAGAGGCTACAATTTGCAAGAGCTCAACAAAATTGGACAGTTGAAGACTGGAAAAATGTTGCCTGGTCTGATGAGTCTCGATTTCTGTTGAGACGTTCAGATGGTAGAGTCAGAATTTGGCGTAAACTGAATGAGAACATGGATCATCAAGCCTTGTTACCACTGTGCAGGCTGGTGGTGGTGGTGTCATGGTGTGGGGGATGTTTTCTGGGCACACTTTAGGCCCCTTAGTGCCAATTGGGCATCGTTTAAATGCCACGGCCTACCTGAGCATTGTTTCTGAATATGTCCATCCCTTTATGACCACCATGTACCCATCCTCTGTGTCACAAAGCTTGAATCTTGAACATGACAATGAGTTCACTGTACTAAAATGGCCCCACAGTCACCAGATCTCAACCCAATAGAGCATCTTTGGGATGTGGTGGAACGAGAGCTTCGTGCCCTGGATGTGCATCCCACAAATCTCCATCAACTGCAAGATGCTATCCTATCAATATGGGCCAACATCTCTAAAGAATGCTTTCAACACCTTGTTGAATCAATGCCATGTAAAATTACAGTAAGGCAGTTCTGAAGGCGAAAGGGGGTCAAACACAGTATTAGTAAGGTGTTCCTAATAATCCTTTAGGTGATTGTATATCTATATACATATGTATATTTGTATATACATAAAGACATATACACAGTAGGTATATATTTTACCCTTCAAAAAAATAGATGTTGTGTTGTGAGGAGCCTTGCTCTATCTGTCAGAAAGGATTGTGCATTGTTAACCGCTGAGACACAGAGACTAAGACAGAGTTTACCTATAAAACAACAGTTGTTCCTGACACTGCCATCCTGCTGTTTTAACCCCGGCCAAAGAGTCGGCAAATAGAGAGAGAGAGATGAAAAGAGAGGGAAGCAATTAGCCTAGTGTGTGTGTGTGTGTGTGTGTGTGTGCTTTGTTTCTCCTCCCGGGTCCACCAGTCTCTCTTCTTTCCCGTGCCCTGGCCTCTGGAAAGTGCTGATCTGGCTCTTTCTCTCGCCCTGTCCTTCTCCTCCCTTCTCTCCCATGTTCCTTTGCTCTCTCTCTCTCTCCCCAGCCAGTCAGAGTCACGCAGTGGGACATGAACACAATGCTAATCAGGTGTTCTTCTTCATCTCTCCGTCTCGCTCGCTCGCGGTGATGTCAGAAGTCATAAAAGCAAGAAAACAGCCGGCCTGCGTATTTGTTCCTCCCTTCACTTTCGTTTACTCAGTGCTTCATTCACATACAGCAATACTGTTTCAGGTTTACTAAAATGTTTGGACTCTAATCCAGGGAAAAACACTTACAAAATCACAGGTTTAAGACCATATTTGACATTTTCTGGATGTGTGTGGCACTGCCTGTCCTGAGGGGTTGTTGCTATGCAGTTTAGGTACTTGCTTTTCTTAGTCGTTTCTGATAGAAAATTGTTTCAAAAACTATTTTCATTTTGGTGATATAAAAGAGACCACCCATTTTCCCCCTCCTACAATTTAAGTTAAACAGAGATTATTTTCCATAAGCGAACACTTCTGTGCAGTGCTATATCATTATTCACTCAAAGTAATAAGTTATAATATTGCTCTACTACTCCCTAAAAAAAGAAACTAATTGCGTTATTTATTTACTTCAGCATTGAGAATTACATTTGTGTTACTTTTTCTCACCTGAAAACAGACATTGATAAATAAAGTGAGATTAAATGCAATTGTGTTATTTAACGTATTTATGGCACGTTTGGATAATATTCTGAGTTTGCATTCACTGTTTTTCATTTTGAGGAACATTAATGTGAGCATGGATTGACTGATCAATACAAATGCGTGGCATGGTTGTCAGTTCAAAAGTAATGAGTTACTTTTTTAAGTAATCTGATTACCGGTAACTTGCACTACTAGTTACCCCAACACTGCTTATGTGCATAATTATGTGTTTTATCTTTTAGAGTTTCGACGTGCATAATGTTCCGCTCTAATGATCGTGTGTATGAATTCATTCTGACGCTTTAAATTAGGACTTGCTCACGACATGCTGGGAAAGCAGCCGGAGATGTCGGAATGCGACGATATCATCCCAAGCAACCGGCATCACCATGGTGACAGACGACACAAAGTGTTAGTTCACCTGAACTGGACAACCATCACTGCTAAAGAACCCAATCACTTAGACTATATCTTTATTCACAAATCTCAAGAACAGACTGGCATGCTATGACAGGGATGGGACAATACTTGAACAGTAGCTAATGAAGTCAAATCAGCATTTTAACACACTTTGCGTTTAAAAGACGTCTAATAGCCATCCGAACTAGGCTTAAACAAGGCAAAATTTGAGCTGTCAGTGAAAATTTTATAGACATCTAAACCACAGCCCAAGAATAGACTAGTCATCCAGTCCCTCCAGAAAAACATGATCACATGATTTAGTGCATAATCAACCAAAGTCCGCATCTTCATGCGGGGTCTAATTTTTTCAAAATGCGCACACGTTTGCCGCATAAATTGCCGATAAATTGCAGAAAGTTAAAAAAATGTTGCGTTTTGCATACACGCGAGAGTAGGCGTTTCCTGTTGCCATGGGGAACGATATGAAGTGCGTTAGTTACGCGACTTGAACATCATTGAAAAGCTGTAAAACAGGAGCACACTTGAATTTGTAAAGCGAAATAAAATGGACCTAAAATCGCCTGTCGAATATCATCGGTTGTATTTTTAAACAGTTTGAATATTTGGAAGGAAAATCTGGAAGGTGAATATGGATTATAAAATTTTTTAAAAGAAAACGTGTGTGAAATATTTTGAATTGAAATATTCACAGCTTAAATATGCAACCTTGTTGAATTTCAGCCCAATGCAATCCCTAAAAACACAATGCATTGAAATGCAAACTTGGTTAATGCAATGCATATTTTTTTCAAGTTTTACATTTCAAAAACATTTGTCATTATTTTCATAGTCTATAGCTAACCTAGATGGTGAAATGATGGCTATTGCTTGCTGGGTACCGTCTCCTTCCCTTTCTCTCTCCTTTCCCTCATCCTGACCTCTTCTTTTCTAACTGAGGTCACTCTGTCATCCTTCTTTTACACCACACACACCCTCAGGCTAATCTGACGAGTTCTCACTCTTCTTCTTTGGTCCCATTAGCCTGAAAACGTCAAACTTTATCCATATTTTCACTCATTTGTTCATGTTTTATAGTAACCAACTAACTTCAGCTTCAGAAACATAACTGTGATATGATGTGATGGGCTGAGGACACGTGACGATCTCTGATATGACAAGATTTCGTACAAACAAAATGCAGACTAAATGAGCAATCATAACTTATGAAGAAGATTATGCAATAGACGCAACAGAAATCAACAAATCTGACAGACACACACACAAATCTATCTCTGAACGCTATTGATCTTTAGGACAAGCTGCAGTGTTATAGGTGACATATATATGAGTGTGTGAAATGTGAGAGAGTGTAGCATCATTGCTTGATTGAATCACTCATGATGAATCCGTTAACACACGAAGACATGATTCATGTTTAACATTGTGATGCGTCAGCATTGAATTTATGTAAACTTCTTGTACTCATTTAGACATGATGAGGACACACCCTGCAGAGACTGCAGACACGCACAGACACACACAGAGAGAGAGACACACATCTCAAACACGCACACATACAAGCACACTCACACACAGAGACAAGCACGCACACGCACACAGACCAGCAGACACACATGGACACACAGAGACCAGCAGACACACACGGACCCACACACACACAGAGAGAGAGAGTGAGAGAGAGAAACCGACACACACACACACGCCACAAACACGCACAAAAACACACAGAGAGACAAGCGCGCACACACACAAGCAAGCACGTGTGCGCACACACACACGCACAGAGGCTTCCCCCTGTGACCGCCACACCTCTCTCTCCCTCCCTCGCTCTCATTCACGCTCTCCTCGAAGGTGATTCATTCATCGCTGCCACGTTTGCATTGATTCACTGCGGTAATGCGGGATCTGGGTTGCCAGGTATTCCACTGACAAATCTCTCCAGGCTTCACCGGGAAGGGCTTTCCTTAAGTGTGTCCTTCAGGGGATCTGGAAACCCCCTCTCGAAGCCTGGCAGACAGAGCTCCTTAAAGCCTGGCTCCTGCCGGTGTGTGTAACGATAATCAGGGTTATCAATGAGATGATTACAGTCTTGCCATTCTGGACAAAACACGACTAATTGCCTGACTTCATCCCAGAGGATTTAGTTAGTGTGGGTAAAAAAAATATATTTTCAATGATATTAAAACAGCATGCCCTTGTTCTCTAAGCTCATTTAGAGGAAAATACTTTTAATTAATTAAGTATTTTAAATAAAACTAAAAATGCAAGAGGACAGCGCCTGTCTCTCTTCTCCTTCATCTCCTCCTCTCACTTCATTCTTTCATTGTTCCACTCGGTTGCCAACGCCAAATCATTGCCCTCTATAGGGCAGCGACACCGCTATGCTAACCCCTCCATAAGCACGCTCAAATACATCTCCTGCTTCCTCCCTCGACTGCCATTTAACATTTATATGGTAAATCAAAAGCTTAAGAACGTATTAGGAACAATAGCAGGGTGACCTGCAGTAAAAAAGTCATTTATATTTCAGACGCTGTTTACCACACAGCCAGCGACCTTGGAAAGAGCTAATGGTGGGTTTAGAGGACATGCCAAGACTCAGATAGGCAAAGCTGACAAACTGCAAGCTATTCAGCCTTTCTATCAGTCACAAAACTTCGTTAAGTGCCTAACATGGTCTAAATACCAACAAGTATAGGAATATGAATGTGTAAATCTAAATAAATTTAGGTAAAGAGGACATAAAGGAGTATGACAATGCCATTTAGAAGTCACGAATTGAGAAATTGAAATTACATACAAGACGTCATTATACTATGGAAATCAGAACTTCCTCGTTAGTACAAACACAGCTTAATGCCTGGTTCACGATTTTGGCACGATCCGTTTGACGTAGGATGTCGTGGGGATTCGTAAACGACAACGGGCGCCGGGACGCAAGATTCGATCGTATCATCTCGTATAGTGTCATAGTGTGTGACAGCCTACGGCGCGTTTGCGATGCTTCACGACATCACAACAAAAAGACTAGCATGTTTGATTTTTTTAACGGTCGTCCACGACGGTTCCGTCACATGCATGAGGTTGACCAATAGGAGCACAGAAGCTTTTCCGTACACAACTTTCAAAAATGGCAAAACGAAAGAGAGACAATGGTGCTAACGTTAAAACTAAAAGTAAAAATATATAAGAAAACAATATTTTACCTCAAGTTCTCTTTGGAGGATTGACAGCCCATACTGTCCTCTTCGAGCAATCCAGGAACGTGTCCATTGTCGGGTTTCTTTCTTTTATTACTTTTTTCTGAACGCAGGACAGCCAATACAACACTCACCGCTTCATCCATTGTTTGTTTACGTTCGTTTCTGGAAGTCACTCGCTACTAGTTTCGCCTTCTCAATGACATCACGCGCACCGTTAAAGACGGCACGCGATGACTCAGTCAGGAAGCAACGTGTAGTCTGACATGTTTCTTTGTCCACGACACAACAAGATTTTAGGAGTCAAAATCACGTAATCTGACACAGTGACTATCGTATCAGACAAAAAAATCGTGTAATCTGAACCAGGCATTAGTTGAAACCAAGCGCAGAAAACGACTTCCGTTTCGGAATTTGTCGTATTGTGGTGTCATAGTGTGATGAAAGACCACCTCTTCAAAAGAAGATTGACGCCCACTTCTACATAATTTCCTCCTTAACCCGCCCACCAATGTCCTGCAGTAGTAAATGCAAGACAGACGCGAAACACAGGATTACTTCAACAAAACCATAGAGACGCCTCTGAGGATAACAGACATCTTGAAGTGCCGAGTTGTGGAAAAACACATTGCATTGCCTTCCAATGTTTCAAACAAATGTTTCAGCTACAGTATTTAACAAGATATTTTTCAACATCGGATGTTTTAAGAACAATTCCCCATGGCAGGGACGTCAAAAATGATCTTAATGTGTTACTGTACCCAATCATAGCAGTGGGCGTTGACTTGCAAGTCTTGAATGCGACAAAGAAAGGCTCAAAAACAGGAACTTATTACTTCTAAATTAGGATGCTTTTTGGTGTATCACATTATAAGTGGATCTCAGAGGACATTATGAATTAAAATGGACAAAAGTGCAGTTTCTAATGATAGTGTTTCTCTAAGAACATATTCAGTCTGAATTTGATGGCACTGAAAAAAAGACATAAACCTCTACAGTAAATCAACATTGGTTACCATAACTCTACAAACAGATGTGAGAAGAGGTGACTGGAGATTTCTAAACTCGCACGAAGCCTCACAAATCACGTTCCAGAATAGTGAGGCGTGTGGTGTGTTAATGGGATTTTAACTCTTAGCGTAAGGCAAAAGTTAAGGAAGCTAGAACTGTTAAAGAATGTACTCTTGCTTATTCATCCATGCAGAAAGCATGTGAAATTGAAGTGGTTTTAGCATATGCTGAACGCACACACACATGCACACACACACAGACACTCCTGGATGTTTCATTTATTAATATTAATAAATCCATTAAGAGTCTTTTAATTACACTTTGTTCTCCCACAGAGACACTTGGGTCCCGTCCCGACCGCGCAGCCGCCCCTCCCCCTCTCTGCCGTCCCGCCCATCCGTTTTTCTGCTGACGAGGGAGTCCCTGAAAGCACAGAGCGGCCCTGCTCATCCGCGGGAACGTCGCAGGGGGCCCCACAATGCAATTAGACGAAACCCCAAGCCCTGCGAATCAGTCTGTGACAGGAGTCTGAATTATAAGTGAATGTGTGTTGAGTCAGCACAAACAGAACTCGGGGGAGTCCACACACACACACACACACACACACACACACACACACACACACACACACACACACACACACACACACACACACACACACACACACACACACACACACACATATTCACACAGTCCTCCATCCAGCAAAAAATAAAGATGGGGAAAACAGATTAATGACGAGTGAGCATGGATGGATGGATTCTGAGAGAGGATGGAGAGAACGAAGTAGACAGTTAATGGAGCTGCAGTCTGCCAGATAACATCTCGAGACGTTGAGATGCGATGGGAACAATACAGACAGCGAATGAGGAGAAGAATAACAGCGTTAATGAGGAGTCAGTGATTGGATCATTATTGCAGTGATTATTATGTTTCTAGCTTATTATATGTTTGGCAACAGTTCTTCTAACCCTGATGGATCAATAAGATCTTGACCAGGACTTGATGCACCTTTTGATGGAAATAAATGTTATTGTTTTTTCCATCCAGAGGTGCATCAGGGTTTGGTCAAGATCTTGTATTGACAACGCAAGAGTCCAGCACTCTGTAAAGTCTCCTCCTGCACATAGAAATAGACTTGTAGTCAAGACCGCCTAAACCGAGACCAAAACACTACCAAGACCAGAGGGTATCGAGACCAAGACAAGACCAGAGACCAGAGGGTATGCGAGACCAAGACCAGAGGGTATCGAGGCCAAGACAAGACCAAGACCAGTGGGTATCGAGACCAAGATCAAGACCAGAGGGTATAGAGGCCAAGACAAGACCAAGACCAGAGGGTATTGAGGCCAAGACAAGACCAAGACCAAGACCAGAGGGTATCAGAGGCCAAGACAAGACCAAGACCAGAGACCAGAGGGTATTGAGGCCAAGACAAGACAAGACCAAGACCAGAGGGCATCGAGGCCAAGACAAGACCAAGACCAGAGGGCATCGAGGCCAAAACAAGACCAAGACCAGAGGGCATCGAGACCAATGACCAAGACCAGAGGGTATCGAGACGCAAGACCAGAGGGTATTGGAGACCAAGACCAGAGGGTATCGAGACCAAGACCAAAGGGTATAGAGGCCAAGACAAGACCAAGACCAGAGGGTATCGAGACCAAGACCAAAGGATATCGAGGCCAAGACAAGACCAAGACAAGACCAAGACTAGAGGGGTATTGAGGCCAAGACCAAGACCAGAGAGGTATCGAGGCCAAGACCAAGACAGAGACCAAGACCAGAGGGTATCGAGGCCAAGACCAAGACAAGACCAAGACCAGAGGGTCTCGAGACCAAGACAGAGAGGGTATCGAGGTCCAAGACAAGACCAGAGGGTATTGAGGCCAAGACAAGACAAGACCAAGACCAGAGGGTATTGAGGCCAAGACAAGACCAAGACCAGAGGTATTGAGGCCAAGACAAGACCAAGACCAGAGGGTATCGAGGCCAAGACAGAGACCAAGACCAGAGGGTATAGAGACCAAGACCAGAAGGGTATCGAGACCAAGACCAAAGGGTATAGAGGCCAAGACCAGACCAAGACCAAGACCAGAGGGTATTGAGGCCAAAACAAGACCAAGACCAAGACCAGAGGGTATCAAGACCAAGACCGGAGGGTAAAAAAAACAGACTAGTGTTGTTGAAGCTAAGATTTTGTTTTGCACTGCCTATCTCTGCTGATTTCGAAGTCTCCAAATGAATCCATTCAGCAACTTTTAAATACATAATTACATTTTTAAAAGCTAAATTATAAGCTTAAGTGCAGGATCCGAAAGTTGGCCGTTTTGTCGCTATGGTTACACAGACACACACACACCGTTGGTGGTATGCTCAAAGTCATCTGTCAGTTGTGCATTACCCAAAATCTCCTGAATGAAGTTAAAACCCATGATGTCACTGGTATGTGTTTTACTAAATATTAATACTTTAAAAACTGTACATGATATGTGTTTTTTAAATCAAGTGATCAAAGTGCTCGTTCACGCTGCGATCAGTGGCGCGGATACAGTGTCATGTGGCTCGCGCACACCGCACTGTCTTCACTCTGACGCGTGCTTCAATCCGTTGCAGAATTGCTAAATCCCCCGACCACTGTGTCGGTCTGAGACAGCGAGACTAAGGCCCCATCCACACTACTGTGTTTTCGTTTAAAAATGGAGAATTAAAACGATACGATCTCCGGCCAAACCAGCGTTTTATCTGCGTATTAGAATTGATCTCCGTCCACATTATTACGAACTGAAACGCGGATCACGTGACCATTCACCAACACTGGGCATGTGCGTGCTGGTGTAAACGGTGGCTGAAGGACACGTCACGACTGATGACACCCAATCATAGAGCCGAACGTCAGCCTCTGCTTCACTGTTTCCAGAGTCCCCGAGTTTGTCCCGTAATCACTTAATGTCCTTCGGAGCAAAACGGAGCGACAGCATTTCTAAACTCCTCCGTTTTAGGTCTTCGTTTTTTCTATTTTAGTCTGGATGGGAGGTGCAAATGTAGCAAAAGGTCTCCATTTTTAAACAAAAGCGCAGTAGTGTGGACGGGGCTCTAGACAGAGACCGAGAGGTCCGAGACCAAGACCACGTAGAAGTGGTCTCGAGACATACATCACTACATAGAAAATGATAGAACACTAGACTGATACACAGAAAACCCATCTATCCACACACACTTACAGTTCTTAAAGCCAAGTGTAGATAGAGTGAGGCTGCTGAAGTCTTTATTAAAGAGAGACAGTAGTGATTACCTCCCCGACAAAACTCCTAAACAACAAAACTATCAAGAACGCTCTATCAGAGTCGGTTTAAATCACTGAGGCAGGCCAAGAGATGTCACGTAAATTAATGAGGTCTAACACACGTCCAGAAACTAAGCTAAATGCATATAAACAGCCACTTATTCCTATTGTGAAGGTGTCCGCTTGATGTGGGGGTGTTATATCTTACTCACATTCACATTCAACTGGTGTTATTTAAAATGTCTAGTCAAGTAGTTGAGCAAATTATTTAGATGTTATGTTATGAGATACATTGGTGTTTTTTAATTATAAACTCTAATAAATAAGTCCTTGCTCATGTTCTTAGTTATATTTAAAAACGTCAATGTCAACTAATAAATGAGATGTGAAAGGGCATTATGACTGTCAATCTTTAAAACAAGTTCTGTCAAAAGTACAGCGAGTTACAAGAGCGTGGGGATTGTGTACATCAGTTTGGTACTTATTCCTGCTGTGACGGACTCAAGACACGCGTGTGTTCATGAGCATGCATGTGTGTGTGTGCGTGTGCAAAGCGTTGAGTGCGGTTGCAAGTATGCTGGTTGTTGTGTGCATATATGTTTGTGGTTTGCATGGATGCATACTGTGCAGTATAACAACACATTTACATTTGAACATGAACGTGTGTTTAGAACGGTTGAGATATGAAATAAGTTATATTTAAACTCCCTTTAAGCTCACAAACACTAACAGGTTCCCTTCATGCACACATAACCAACACAGCTGAACATATCCATACTGACAGATGGCCCTTAGGGTTTCTAGTCTTTCTGCAGGAAAACATTTATCGATATATTTCCTGGAAAAAATGAGGGGACGAGTAAAGAATGGCAAAAATATGATCTGCCCATTCATGCAGAGACAAATAAAGATGTGTGGATTGATCGCAAGGAAACAAGCAGATAGATAACTGGATAGTGTGTGATAAACAGATTTTATGGATACAGACTGATATCTATCTGTCTGTCCGTCCGTGATCCATCCATCTGTCTATCCACTCTATCCATCCATCCATCCATCCGTCTGTCTATCTATCCATCCATCTATCCATCATCCATCTGTCTGCCTATCTACCCACTCTATCCATTCATCTATCTATCCATCTATCCATCATCCATCCATCCGTCCCAGCTATCATCTATCTATCCATCTATCCATCATCCATCCATCCGTCCAGCTATCATCTATCTATCCATCCATCCATCCATCCATCCGCCCATCTACAGTATCCATCCATCCATCCATCCATCCATCCATCCATCTATCCATTTGTCAGTCCATCCATCCATCCATCCATCCATCCATCCATCCGTCCATCTATCCATCCATCCATCAATCTATCATCCATCTATCCATCCATCCATCCGTCCGTCCATCTATCCATCAGTCCATCTATCCTATCATCCATCTATCTATCTATCCATCCGTCAACTATCTATCATCCATCTATCCATCTAACTGTCTATCCATCCATCCATCCATCCATCCGTCTATTTATCCATCTATCTGTCTGTCTATCTATCCATCTATACATCTGTCAATCTATCTATCCATCTATCCATCAATATATCTGTCTGTCTATCATCATCATCCATCCATCTACCTGTCTATCTATTTTAAAGTTAGTAAAGCAAAATTCCACATTTGTGAACCATATTTCTCACTCTCTCTGACACTTATACAGTAGTCACTGTCCTGTCCTTCAACAACAGCCTGTTCGCAGAGGCTAAATTGCATTGTCTGTACTGATTAACCACAAAGGAATCTGTACTGAAATGTGACGCAAAATCTTTCAAGGTTGGACTGATTTGATCTTGTTAAAAATAAGCGTCCCCACTTCCAGGAACAGCACGACATATGGCAGCGATCTAGCCTTGTTTGGGTATAAACAAACAAACAACAAAGTTCCTAGTTTGACATCAAATTCTTTTATTTCAAAAGATTTTTCATGCCATGACCTTTTTATTGATCTTTTTTTCTTAGAAGAAAACTCCAGGCACTCAGTTTAGCCTTAGAGGCAGGCTAGATGTAGTTCATTAAAGCTAGCTAGCGTTAACTAATTCAGGAGCTCCAAATGATGTCTGGAAATTCAATTCAGGGTTGATCTAAACATTAGTTTACTCTTTGGTAAATCTATAGAAGCTAAAGGGTCGACAAGTACAAGTAAAAGGTGGAGTTGAAGAAGGAGGGGTTGTGAAAGGCATTTTACTGCACAAAATAATACAGTCCTCTTAAGAAATGACTTTCAGATTATTCCTAACACGTCAGGAACATTGGCTACAGCAGACGATTTAAAGTCCAACAGTAACTTTCTTGATGTGAATTTTAAGAGATGCTTTGATGGTTGGACTGGTTTAAAAATGGATGAAAGTAGAGATGCAACTTCTGAGAGAGGTACAGGCGATCTAGGATACAACACTCCAAGAAAAGTATGTAAAATGTGTTCTGTCAGGTCTATTGAATAAGTCCATTTAGTCTATGCTCAAAAAGTGAATCAATGGATTATAACTACTGTGTAAATATACCATAAAATCTCCTAAAATACAAAATGTTTAACTAAAATATAGTACATTCATTTCAAAATCAGTCAATTTTGACCACCACACGAAGAGCACCAGAGGGTTAACAGGTAATGTTCTGGCAGAAAACTACCAGTATCTACTTTCTTTCTACAGACTTTTGAAAAAAAAGGATACTGTAAAGGATAATAGCAAGTCAACTTTTTGGCGGTCTGCTTATTTATCTTTGATCTGAGAGACAAAAGAGCAAAAAGGGGTCGTAGTGAAGAGCAATGACCTTGGCAAGTACAACTCACAAATACACATATGCTAGCTATGAGTGTGTGTGTGTGTGTGTGTGTGTGTGTGTGTGTGTGCGTTACCTGAATGCACATAGATTCATGTGGACTCGTGTCACTGGAGGGACCTAAATTGAGGTCCCCATGGATAAACACACTTATAAATCATACAGAATTTTTTTTTTTTAAATGTAAAAACTCTAAAAAAATTCAGGGTTTTTGAAAAACACAATTTTGGGTCAAATATGGACAAGCTCAAAAAAAATTTATTTACAAATGTAACCCAATGGTTGATTTTGTGGATTATTTGACCCAAATTTGGGTTAAAACAACCCAGCTGTTTTTAGAGTGCAGTATAAAAACCACTCCATCTATGGAGAGTCCTCACAAAGATAGTTAGGTATGTGTGTGTGTGTTACATACTGTAAGCTCAAGAGAAGTCTTCCATCTTCTCCCACACACCTGTTATCTAAACCTATCTCGTAAAGCTGAAATGTTGAAAGTACACACACAAGAGACACTGGGATTAATCGGCCCAGCAGGTGTGAACTTCTAGAGGAATGTACGACACGCGAGTCTCTCGTATGAGGAGCTGTGTGTATTTGTATGCATGTGCGCGTGTCTTTCTGTCTACCCTTGTATATATTTGATCCACAGGAGGGATTTAACCTGAGCTCAAGTCCAACAACGCAACACCTCATTGAAACACAATGACATTTCTCTTTTAGGACGCGTGCTTTAAATGCATCAAGTGTGTCTGTGTGTGTGTTAAAGGGGAATGAGGGCTCATGGGAAGGTGCTAAACAGGTTTCCTGTGCGCTTGAATCTATATTAGTGTGAAGGCAAGTCAATATACTGTAACAACCACCTACAACTGCTTTATTAAATGTGAGAAAGTGTTAGCCAAGCATTGCAGCTTTTAATTTAACATGTGAGAGACACAGGTTCAAATCCTGTCGAAATATATATTTTTTTTTACTAAATCAAGCAGACTTACAACTCGACATGCATTTTCTTTTTTACAGAAAAGAGCAGCTTTTACTATTTTCCAACAGACTGATCTCATGAAATGGCGTATGTATGTCACACCAATTCGTATTTCCATATTTGGCGTGCTATCAACACGCATAATCGATTTTCAGCGTGTTTATGAACGCCATTGACTTAACGTTACATTACTGTATATATAAATCATGACCTACCCCAACCCCATCCTAAACCTACCCATCACTGGGGTTAATAGCATTTATTAGTCTTCCCCTACCATCCTAACGAAAAAAAATATCGCTCCCCAGATGTAGATCTACATTTTGCATTGTTTTGCTCGGACATTTAACGGCGTAGACATACACGCATACACGCGATAGCTAAAAATGTGTAAAGATAACACGCCACTTGACTTGAAAGTGGCGTATTTGTTTACGCAAAAGTCATGATGTCATGTTGTTTCCAAGAAACCCTTTTTGTTTCACAGGAGGCCAACAAAAAAAATTGATGTTTTAGCAACATATGGCGCATAAAAGGCACTCACTTCAAATCTGAATGGTTTTGGTTCGGATTTCGAACCTTGGGTTACCTTGGGTTTCTAAAACTTCACCTTGTGTTGTGTGTGTATCTGTTCTCTCTGGGTTAAGGTTACACTCCTCCTTAAAAGGAAGGTGCTCTCAATGTGTTTGTGGAGGCTTTAAATTGTTGATGCTTGTTCCCTTGTTAAGTTGGTCATCTTGTGTTGGGTTACACTACCATAAAAAGACGCTCTCGTTGAGTTTCTGTTTACGTGCATGACCTCTGCTACAGTCCCTCTGCGAGTTTGGCAGCAAAGCGCAGAGGTCACATTAAGAGTCTAGCGACCTTATCCAACTAAAACACACATACATAACAACAGCAGTATGTCTCTGTCCCTACGACAAAAGAGAGAATATTGGATCCTGCTTAGATCTACACTCACCTTAGAGGATTATTAGGAACACCTGTTCAATTTCTCATTAATGCAATTATCTAATCAACCAATCACATGGCAGTTGCGTCAATGGATTTAGGGATGTGGTCCTGGTCAAGACAATCTCTTGAACTCCAAACTGAATGTCAGAATGGGAAAGAAAGGTGATTTAAGCCATTTTGAGCGTGGCATGGTTATTAGTGCCAGATGGGCCGGCTCTGAATATTTCACAATCTGCTCAGTTACTGGGATTTTCACGCACAACCATTTCTAGGGTTTACAAAGAATGGTGTGAAAAGGGAAAAACATCCAGTATGCAGCAGTCCTGTGGGTGACAATGCCTTGTTGATGCTAGAGGTCAGAGGAGACGGGCCGACTGATTCAAGCTGATAGAAGAGCAACTTTGAATGAAATAACCACTCGTTACAACCGAGGTATGCAGCAAAGCATTTGTGAAGCCACAACACGCACAACTTCGAGGCGGATGGGCTACAACAGCAGAAGACCCCACCGGGTACCACTCATCTCTACTATAAACAGGAAAAAGAGGATACAATTTGCAAGAGCTCACCAAAATTTGGCGTAAACAGAATGAGAACATGGATCCATCATGCCTTGTTACCACTGTGCAGGCTGGTGGTGGTGGTGTAATAGTGTGGGGGATGTTTCTTGGTACACTTTAGGCCCCTTAGTGCCAACTGGGCATCATTTAAATACCTGAGCATTGTTTCTGACCATGTCCATCCCTTTATGGCCACCATGTGCCCATCCTCTGATGGCTACTTCCAGCAGGATAATGCACCGTGTCACAAAGACCCGTTTACACCTGTATTTGTAGTTTTGAACCCTTGTGATAACTCCTTGTGATCCGATTCGACTAAAATGCATCTTAATACCAGGTGTAAACTGAGCCTGTGTTGTTAATCTCTGCACTGAAAAAAACAATGACATTATATTGCAAGAGGGGCTTTTTAAAAGTCTTAAAGGTCCGTTTCAAATGTACCCACTGGAATATGCATCAAGTTTCTTGCACAGAACAGGCTGTCTCAGAGCTACAGGAACACACTTTTCTGATTGGCTGAATAGTTGATGTGGTTATCTCCAGCACAATAACGGTTTACCCAGCCAGAGAGTTCAAGGCTTACATCTAACCCACTCACGATAATCTTGACCTTACCCCACATGAAAAATGGAAACATTTGCATTAGCATGTCATGTGTTTTCTGGCATAGACGCTGGTAAACTGTGAAACTAGACATGACTGTGACACCAGGTACATTGGCAACATGGAGGTTAGGCATAAATTATGTACATTTATCAATTAAGAGTCCATTTAAAAGACACTGTTTAAAAAAAAAAAAAAAAACTGAAACTTTATCCGTTTTGGCTGTTCATTTACATAACAGTGTTTTGGGGAGCTGAAAACTCAAACTCTTGGGTTTCGAAAGTGCACGTTTTTGAAAACGATACCATTATTGCTTTTGTGTAAGCTACAAAAATATGAATTTGTGAAAACGGTGACATCATGCGTACGCATTCAGTCTATAGTCGCTGGAGAGTTTGTTTTACAAGGGAAATCGCCATCAAGTGGTCTGGTATGAATAATGCAGCAGTTTTAGTCTGGGATTGTTTTGACAAATTTTCCGTCTATACGCGAAAAACATCTTTTTTGCACGTCGTCATCATGTACATGTACTGTGAAACTGCACATATCTTAACTGTCCTGTCAATAAAAGTGGCAGAAAAAATATTGTGATTTTAAAAGTGTGAAAAACTGTGAATTGGTTAACAGAAATTGTCTGTTCTATATACAGTAGAGAGTGAATAACTGTGATAGAGCTAATCGTAATTTTACAGTAAACTACATTGTTAAATTTACAGTTTTTGGAATTGAAAAAGAAAAGTCATTGTATATAATTTACGGTAACACTTCCTTTTACAGTACAGTATTTACAGTGTAGTTACAATGTACTTACCTAGAAAGTACTGGCTAATATAAGGTAAGTACATGGAACAGGGTTAGGATTAGGGGGAGGTTCAGGGTTAGATACTAGTTATTACCCAGTAATTGTAGTTACTAAAATAAGTACATAGTATTTACATGGGTAACTGGACTGTAAAATACAGTAAAAATGTATTTTTGTTGAAATAACTGCTTCTTTATTCGCTCTTTTCTGTTATGTACATCAGGGTTTAAATGTTACTTTTAATGTTGTTAAATTAATGTTTATTGCATTTTTAAAATGTCATATGTGATGTGTTGAGTGTGTATTAATGACACTTTGCACCATCAATGTATTAGCATTAACAGTTTGCAGCTGGTGCAAAACCTTATGATGTGCTTTGACTCATGTGACTCCCTGTGATTGGTGGTGAATCAGTACAAATCAGTACAAAACAGATATTAGTATTTCAATTGGTCCGTAAATCAACATTTTAACAGATAATGAAATGTGTTTTTTATTGTAAATTTAAGGTAAGTCTGTAAGACCTAAAATGCTGTGTACCGTATTTTTACGATAAATTTCTGGCAACCACAGCTGCCGCTTTTTACCATAAATTTAACGTTTTTTGTTTGTTTGTTTTTTACAGTGTTGCCTTTACTGATTGAACTGAAATATTTTGGTTGACTTGCCATACTGACATTCCTTTTTTAATCCTCTATTCCAAAAAATTATGAAATATAGAGAAATGATACCCACCATGGTGTGCATGGACTAATATTTCCAGCATTTGTTGTTTTTTAATTGATATGCTCTTGGTTGCAAACCAGTTTAGCTGATCTGTGTCCAAAAATCATTTATTATTCTGGAAAAGGGATATTGTTTTTTCCATGCTTTTTAAACCCCAGCGACAATCATTGAACAGTTTTTTCAAAATATCTAATTTTATGATTCACAAAAGAAAGTCAGTCATAAAAATATGGAACACATTTACGGTGAGCAAACTATGACAGAATTATCCCTTTAAAACTATAACTAACTAGGACATTATTATAGACAGAAACTTATTAAGATTATGGGTAATATCAAATTAACATGAAACATTTGTCTTAACATTGTCTTTTATAAAGTCTCTAGTGTTTAGAGATCTTTCATGAGACATCATTTGTATTGTAGTAAACTAAATTTACTGCCATAATTAACCAAAACACACATTTTTAATAACTACAACAAACATGTTTTTTCACGTGATGCACGGAGGTCACCCCAGACTCTAGTTCTCCTGTTTAATTTACACGGGCCTATAAAGACATCTAGCACTCAATCAATATAGAACAGTGACCCACCGCTATCCCTGGGATGGAAAAGCAGAGACAGAAAGAAATAAAGAGGAGGAGGAAACACTATCTATCAAGCAGCAGAGCTTATGATGGATGGTGTAGTTCCAGGCCAGCATTAACATTTATACATGCTCCAATAACAGATTTAACAGCACTACTCAATAAAACAGCACTAAATCCCATAAACTCGCCACTATGGGCTATATGCGTTATGTCATATTAGAGTCCTTTTATGAAGGTCTGTCATCATATCATTCTTTTATCACAACCCTCACAGGAGATTTTAGATATGTGACAGTGTAAATTCACTGAAGTCCATAATTTATTAATATATAAATCTACCGTAGGAGACTATTTTTTTTGGTTTGTGGTGACAAATTTGGCATTCTGTATATGCGGCATTTCAGACCTTATAATTGTGTTTTGATTGTTTTCCACTTGTGTTGGGCCGATTCCCCTATTCATGTCATTTAGATAATTATACTCTATTTTTGCATTGATGTGTTAAATTTAAAATTGTGCTGTAGAAGTATTGATCATTGTTGATCCATGTTAAGCTTAATGTATAATAAAACATATAAGGTCAAATGTTGTCTCTGTTGAATAGGACCAATCATGCCCTTGATTTTGTTTTGCGATTCTACTAGAAATTAAATGTTCAGAAAACATTATTTTTCACATATTCTCCATTGTTGCAGCTCCTCTCTTCCCAGTCTGTCAGTATCACTATATATTTATATATATAAATTAGTGCTGTCAAATGATTATAATCGACATTCAAAATAAAAGTTTGTGTTTACATATGTGGGCGCACTGTGTGTGTGTATATATATATATATATATATATATATATGTGTGTATATATATATATATATATATATATATATACACACACGCATGTCTATATATTTCAAAAATATTTTTATATACAAAATATTTATATTTTTATATAATATAAATTATATATAAATCTATATACAATATATACATTAAAAAATATATCTTAAATATATACAAACATGTGTGTGTATTTATATATATAAAATAATTATACACAGTGAACCCACAAACTTTTATTTTGGATGCGATTAATCACGATTAATCGTTTGACGCTTTTTTTTACCATAAATTTAACGTTTTTTGTTTGTTTGTTTTTTACAGTGTATTCTTTACTGATTGAACTGAAATATTTTGGTTGACTTGCCATACTTATTACTGACATTATTTTTTGAATCGTCTATTCCAAAAAAAATTATAGAATTATATATAGAGAAATGATACCCACCATATGGTGCATGGACTAATATTTCCAGCATTTGTTGTTTTTTAATTGATGAGGCTCTTGAGTTGCAGACCAGTTTAGCTGATCTGTGTCCAAAAATCATTTATTATTCTGAAAAAGGGATATTGTTTTTTTTCAATGCTTTTTAAACCCTATCGACTATCATAAAACAGTTTTTTCAAAATATCTAATTTTGTGTTTCACAAAAGAAAGTCAGTCATAAAAATTTGGAAAAAATTTGCAGTGAGCAAATTATGAGCAGAATTATCCCTTTAAAACTATAACTAACTAGGACATTATTATGATTTGAAACTTGTGACATTCTAGCCCTGATATATATACATACACGCGCACACACACGATGACTTCGATATGTGACGATCTGACAAATGAGGATGTCCGTAAAGAGAGGTTTTTGGAGATTTTGGTCACTTCTGGGTACAAAATTGTCCCCAATATAGTTAAGTACACACACATAAAGAGAGAGACACACACACACTCACACACACACACTGTAATGAGCTTGAAGGCAGTAGTGTACTGTTGCCCCATAACACCAGGACACAAACAGTGCAGCAACGTCCCATTATACACTCACAATGACTGTCTGTGGCACTGTCAACACCAAGACAAATGGCCCTACCCGTTGACAACATCTACTACTTTACACTTGAAAGAAAGCGGAGAGAAAAACACAGTGAGCATGAACACGGGGACAGGCACACAATAAGGAGAGATGCTACACAATGAGATAATGAGAAAGAGGGAGAGTGTGGCAACAGTCCTGGGTGAGATTAAGAATTGTAATGTAGAGAAAAGAAAAAGAGATGAATAAAAAGAGAGAGCGGGACAGGGGCGTGTTATTGATGAATCAGAGGGTGTTAATAAGAGGCAGTCTGTGTGGACGAATGAATCACCCAGTAACAATGAAGTGCTCCAACGATCTGCAAACACCGCAACGCATGCAAATATCCCTTTATCAATCGCTAGTTGTCCTCCTGTCCCCTAACACACACACACACACTTGAGCTAAAAAGGATAATCTTTGAAAAAAGCATCAGCGCTTAGCTTGTCCTGTGAGTGAAGTGAGAGTGTGTGTGCGTGTGTGTGATGAGTCTCCGATTAGGACACTTTGCATCATTACAGTTTCCTGATTAAAATCCCATTCATTATTTAAAAGTGACAAATGAACTCAGCAGCTCACGGCTGTGTCCGTGTGTGTGAGAGAGTGTTCTGCTGCAGTGTTGGAATGGGGGACCTAGCTTATATCTATCTCTCTATCTATCTATCTATCTATCTATCTATCTATCTATCTATACTCTATCTATCTATATATCTCTATCTATCTATCTATCTATCTATCTATCTATCTGTATCCATGCCATCCATCCAACGCATTCTCATCCAGAGGCACCATATGTGGCACTTTCCAGAGGCGTCGTGTGCGCGCACATGGCCCTTCGCGCAGATGGGGACACTTCGGTTTATGGTTAAGTTCAGGTATGGGGTAGGGTTAGGTTAGACAGGCTAGGAGGCGCCTTCTGCCCGACTTCTTTCCCGATTCATTCCGCTAAAGGGTGCCATGTGCGTCAATATTTACGCTTTGCAAGCGTACTATATGGTGCTTTCAGAATGAGAACGGGCTGGATCTATCTATCTATCTAGTACCTGGTTGTGGTCCTCATTTCCCCTTCAGCTGCCTTTTTTCAGTTTCTTTAAAGGAATAGTTCGCCCAAATGATATTTAAAACTTCACATTTACTTCACCCCTCAAGCCGTTCTAAAATGGTATGGTGATGTGTTTCAGACGACACATTTTCAGATTATTTTTAGAAAATGTCTTTGGACCCTCATGATATAATGAAGAATGGGTAAGGCCTTTGAGTACAAATGTGCGTGCGTGTTCACAAAAGTCATAATACAGCTCCCAGTGATTAAACGAAGGCCTTCTTTACGGGTCATTTTCCGTGCAGTATTGTTGGTCGATATGCATGTTTGACTTGTGATGAAATGTGTGTGACTTCGCCAGCGATCGTCGCGCGTATATATATGTATATGTATATTTTTCCCGAACAATGCGACACGGGGACCCTCGAAAGGCCTTGATTTGCTTGGCCTACTGAGCCAATGCAAAATCCAGCTTGTGAAAGGAGTTTAGTTTGAACTGACTGGACTCATTCTTCACATTTGCTGAAAGGGCCTGAGACTCAATTTCTAAAAATGACTAAAAAATGTTCCCCTAAAAACAGATTAACCATATGACCTTGAAATTGAAGTGATTAGTGCATGGCTTGAATATCATGATTGCAACTGCCTTGCGCGTCTTAGCTGGGCAAAGGCGTTGTAGTGATGCGTGGGTCGGCTTTTCCAAGGTTCCGCGGGTCCCGCTTTTTATGAGGAATTTATTTTCGGCCCGCCCAGGCCCCGCACCGAGCACCACTGTCTTCTATTTTTACAACCCGCCCGCGACCGTTAACGTGCAGCAATAAGGCTACGAGAGGCTGTGCTGTCAATAAATAAGTGACGGCTCGAGGGCGGTTTCTCAGCACGACAGAAGCGACCGAGTGCGCAGTTACCTTGGCCGTACTTCTCACGTACACTGCTTGTGAAGTATCTTCTGCTTTATAAAGCGCTTGCCACACAATATTTCAGTAAAAAACAATGTTCAGTGCAACTTTCTTGAAGTAAAATCACTAAAAGCCTACCTTCCGCTGGAAAAAATAGTCCATGAGCGTGAACAGCAACAACGTTCCAATGTGTAAAATGCATGAAAGCTCAAATAAAAACAACATAGAACCGCAGTGTTGCAGCAGCGATCAGATGAGAACCGTTGGGTGAAGCGGCCGTAGCCGTGTTTTATCGTGAATAAAGCACAGCTCTTGACCAATCAGAATCAAGGATTAGAACTAACCGTTTTATAAATAGACATATAGTAGCTACTCAGGCATTGTAATGTAAATGAAAATAGCCTTTATTTTCAGCCTGAAAGTGCTTGGAAACATTGCCTTGTAAACTGGCAACAACAGACGATTATGAATATGAACCATAAATCAGGTCATATTAATAAACATTTTCAACATTTACAAGCAGCATTTGTATTCATCTAATAGGCTAAACCATTTTTTTATTTCTTAGATACCCCACAAATGTCTTGACATGCTGGAAGTGGACATTTTGTGGCGCTACTGTTTGTATATTTTTAGCACGAGTTGCACTTCAGGTAACCGAGACTACTGTCTCCTGCTAGCCTGCAACTACTTATGAGAAACCGCTACCAAACATTGCATTTCAGCAGCCTGACCTTTTTTTTTAATCATGTATATTCCTGACCTCAATTTCTCCCGCACCTCGTCTTCCATCTTCACTTATATTTCTCCGTTGTTGTTGTTTTTGTCGAGGCTGGGGGCGGTAGCTGCTTGGCGCGCAGCTTCAGTGACGTGTCACGTGACACCAAAGGTTTAGGAACCTCACGCAAGTTACGTTGCTACGGCAATCGTATTGTAACCTTATCAAATAACCTTATAAAATATGAAAATAGATATTCCCAAATATTTAATATAGGCTGGAAATTGCAAGCAACATAGATGGATAAAAAAATAAAAAATAATAATTAATGACCCGCCCCAACCCGCCCCGCAAATAAAGTGACAATTTCTTACCCGCCCCAACCCGACCCGCGGGTTCCCGCGGGCTACAAGTCGAACCCCGCATCACTACTGGACACATTCCTCTGAGATTTCAGTCCATATTGATATGATCACACAGTTGCTGTAGATTTATCATCTGCTCATCCATGATGTGAATCTCTCTGTCCTCCACATCCAGAAACGCTCTATGGATTGAGATCTGGTGACTGTAGAGCCGTTTGAGTTTAGTGAACTCATTGTCATGTTCAAGAAACCAGTTGGCTATGATTTGAGAAGAGATTGTAACAGTACCTCTGGCATCAACAAGGCCTTTTCTCCCACAGAACTGTCGTTCGCTGGATATCTCCTCTTTTTGGCCCATTCTCTGTAAACCCTAGAGATGATTGTGTGTGAAAGTCCCAGTAGATCAGCAGTTTCTGAAAGCTTCCCTCTCCATCCTGATGCTCAGGCCCTGTTTACACGGAACGCTCGCGGGTGAAAACGTACAAATATTTAATTGGATGTGCCTTTCGTTTACACGGCAACGGCGTTTTGAGGCTTAAAAACGCAAAAAAGTGAAACCACCCTCCAGAGTGGAAATCTTAAAACGCTCCACCGCCGCATTCTCGTGTAAACGGTAAAAGCGCAAAAGTCTGCTTGACAGTGAAGGTTGTACGCAGGCGCGTGGACTTGGTTTTGCTGTAGTATGCACTCCTAGCCGCCTGAAGTGCATACTACATTGAATTTCACTCACTTTTGCATCACCATTTGCACGCGAATTTCCCACACAAAACGCTCGTCTAAACGCAGAATAAAAAGTGATGACGCAACGCTACTTTTGCGTTTTCTCTTCAGAATCATTTCCGTGTAAACATAGCCTCAGATTGAACTTTTCTCTCTTGTCTTGACCATGTCTATATGCCTAAATACATTGAGTTGCTAGCCATGTGATTGGCTGATTAGATATTTGCATTAATGAGCTGTTGAACAGGTGTGCCTAATAAAGTGGCCGGTGAGAGTATATCCCACTTACTCTATTTCTATACTTACTATAGTAACTCACTCTTAAAGGTACAATGTTTGCATTATTCCATTCACTAGAGTACTGTGTACCCTAAACATTCCTCCAAGCCACGAGATTTGATTTCAACAGCTAATAACTTTATAAAGTGGTCAACCCAAGCCATGATGGATAGAATAAAAAGTAAGGATGTTTGTGCAAGATGCTCTTATTGAGAATCAGACAAAGAAAGTGAACTACAGAAGTAGACAGCACTCATGAAGTACACATGAAGTGCTCTCTCTCTCTCCTCTACAAATTGGTCAATGACCTTGAAACTTTAAATCTAAATGGGGTGTGAACCAGTGTATTTGTGATGTTGATTACAATGGAAATTTAATTTTTCTTAAATTTTTGTTTTGTTTTGTGTGATGAGTTTTTTGTGATGTGATGAAAATTTTGATATTTTACTGTATTTATGATTTGGAAATGATAGCAGTTAAGGAAAGGATAGGAGAATATATATATATATATATATATATATATATATATATATATATATATATATATATATATTTCTCCATCCTTTCCTTACTTATCATTCCAATCATAAATGCACTCTATAGCTCTTTATTCTCAGATATATATATATATATATATTTCTCAAATAAAGTGATTGTTAAAGTCTTTCTCTCTCTTTCTCTCTCTGGTCAGCCATTATCATAACAGAAGCAGAAGATGTGAGCTTTACTGCCGCGCCCCGAACTATACGTACCACCCAAACTGACAGAGCATTTTCTTCCTTTACTGCGCCAAATCCACCAGACCAGCACCATTTCTCATAGATGTGATTAGCGCTTGGCATCAGGCACTTTGCTGCGTTACGGGAGTATGGTTTCCATGACAATTACTGTGATTTACTGAGATACACGATGTTCATAAATGTCCCACCCTGGTGGCACACACACACACACACACACACTCGGGTCTCACCTGTACTTCTAAATTAGCACGGTAAGCACAAAGGCAAATATTCTAGGCAGTTCTTCAAACCATTCCTAGCTCTGTTTGAAATGTGCCATGGGAAGCTCACTGTTCTATTTTAAAATTGCATTTAATGTTCCTTCAGGCCACGCAAGCCAAACATTGCATTCAAAATGAAGTATATTTTTTATAATTTACCCATTTAATTTGATGAAATCCTTCCCATCTTTCAACCAGAAAGCCAGAGGGGGTCATGAGGTTAAATCGGCCGTTGTTATTATTATAACTGAAACTAAAAGTACAATATTAAAAAAAACATTTTTGTTACTAATAACATGTTTTGCTGAAGAACATTGTTTTGGTTGTGCTTTGTCTCTGTTGAATATGATTAAACTGCTCATAAAACATTCTCTACAGGTTTAAGAGATATAACCAGTTTAGATGGAAAGGACCTCAAGCTGACTAGCTGAACGTTACTGTATCTTACAACAACCATAATATAATGAGCCTTCACAATAGATAATGCTTTACAATGAACTAGATTCATATGGCTATTTATATGTTCAATAAAACACGAGTGATAAAAACACCATCATCTCTGCGTCACTTTTACAACATTTCAAATCCTTCAGTTCTCGCCATCTCTGAAAAACCCATGTTGATTCTTGTTTTATGACGAGCTCAGTCTCGTTCTCTTCTCTCTCTGTTCTCTATTTGTTTAATCAGGTGATTTTCTGGAGGTTTGAGATTTATCTGCTCAATGTCAACCTTTCTCACTCGTAAAACTGACCTCTCCACTCACACACACACGTGTCAACGTCGAACAGAGAATCGTCTCTATATTCACGGATGTGACGCAGACACACGCGAGCGAGTGATGCGTGTATGCAGTGTCCTGCACAAACCATCCCAACCAAATAAAATATCAAATAAATATATAATCTAACAAACACTTATCATAGGGTTACCGTAGTGAATCAGGACAAAAACACGTTTCGGAAGAAGGATTGATGATGAATTGACTCATTATTTAAATTTTGTTACATAGAATACCTTTAACTTACCAAAAAAAATGTAATTGTAATATACAATATTCTAATGTAAATATAAAATCTAAGTCAAAACATTAATAAAAACTGTAATAGTATGTGAATGATAGTAAAATGACACAGTCAAATACATGCTGCAAAATCATATTCATTCAGCCATAAACAAAATCATGCCTGTATATATATTAGGGCTGTGCAAAAGTTAATTGTGATTAATCACATCCAAAATAAAAGTCTGTGCTTACATAATATATTTGTGTGTGCTGTATATAATTATTTTGTATATATAAATACCTATGCACGCATGTATATATTTAAGAATTATTTGCGCTTAAATTCTGTATATATATATATATATATATATATATATATATATATATATATATATATATATATATACATATACATAATCTTATATTATATAAATATAAATATTTTATATATGAATAACACATTTTCTTAAATATATATATGCATGTGTGTGTATTTATATATACAAAATAATTATATACACACTGTAAAAAATATTGTTGGTTTAACTTAAAAAAGTAAGTAACCTGGCTGCCTTAAAATTTTAAGTTCATTGAACTGGAAAAAGTGAGTTAATACAATGAAGGAGATTGATTTAATCACCAGAAACTCAAAATAATAAATTATCTCAACTAAATAAATTATTGAAGTTGATTTGACAAAAGAAAAAATGTTGTCATATTTTTTACAGTGCAGCACACACAAATATATTATGTAAACACAGACTTTTATTTTGGATGTGATTAATGGCAATTAATTTTTGCACAGCCCTAATGTGTATATATATATATATATATATATATATATATATATATACATACATATATATATATATATATAAATGAATAAATAAATAAAAACTCTGTCTTTCACTTCTGCTTCAGATTTTATATTAATGTAGGCTGTACTTGAGACAAAAAAACCTTGGGATAATAACTTGAGAATGAAATGAAAATATTCTATTTTTATGTCAATTTAGCAGTCGTCCACTTGTTCAAACTCTAAAGTGCATGTTTCCGTAGCGTAAATCTAAATTATGCTTTTGTTTTATGAATAAATAAAGCTTATTTGACTGTACTCAAAAGGGGAAATAAGGTCTTTACAAACAGCATCACGATCCCTCAGGAAAGATGAAGAAACACACAAAAGCTGTCTGATGTGATTCTGTTCCACATCTTAAAATAAAAGCCACAAGCCTCTTCAGTAAAGTGATTTACTCAGAGAGGGTGAATGTCCGCATTGGGGGTTAATTTTGTACACATATGACCCCCACACAAACACAGGTCTCTAGCGAGTGGGTGCGGACACGGAGAGACAGAGGGGTGGGAAAGACTGGAAACGCTCATCGTAAGATGAGGCCGTGACGTTTTTATGTGTGTGGAAAGGATCACGGCAGTGTGTCGAGATTGGTCGGTGGTCATAAATAAACAGGTGTTGTCAAAAGCAGTACAGAGACATGCAGCCAAATGATCAGAACGATTACAAAGCTCTGGATCCCAGACTCACTATATCAACAAACGCTCTTCAGAGCCTAGACGAGTCAACCTTCAAAGTCTCAAGGATAACATTCAATCACACACACTGTGGAAATGTCCACTCTTAAAGTGACAGCTCAGCCAAACATGAAACATGTACTAAAAACTGTATGACTGACTTTCTTCTGTTAGATATTTTGAACTGTTTTTGGCAAACAGTGAAAGTTCATGGGAAATTTACTCACCCCCATGTCATCCAAGATGTCCATGTCTTTCATTCTTCAGTCGAAAAGAATTTAAGGTTTTTGATGAAAACATTCCAGGATTTTCTCCATATAATGGACTTCAATGGGAACCAAATGGTTCAAGGTCCAAAAGACAGTTTCAGTGCAAACTGTTCAAAGGGCTTTAAACAATTCCAGACGATGAATAAGGGTCTTATCAAGCGAAACAATCACTCATTTGGTTCATTCAACGAACGAAATGAACGAATTGACTCGGAAAAAGATTAGTTCATTTTGATGAACGAGTTCCAACAGGAGAGTCACGAACGCGCATCACAGAGACGGAGCAACGCGACCATTTGAGCTTATAAAACTTAAACTTTTTTATTTATTTATTAAATGAGCGATCGTTTCGCTTGATAAGACTCTTATTCATCGTCTTGGAATCGCTAAAAGCCCTTTGAACAGTTTGCACTGAAACTGTCTTTCGAACCTTGAACTCGATTGGTTGCCATTAAAGTCCATTATTTAGAGAAAAATCCTGGAATGTTTTCATCAGAAACCTTAATTTCTTTTCGACTTAAGAAAGAAGGACATGGACATCTTGAATGACATGAGTGAGTAAATTATCAGCAAAGGTTTTTTTAAAGTTTTTTTTTCGCTTTAGATCCCACAGACTTTCATTGAATGGACCAAAAAAAGCCAAACAAAGACATGATGGTAAGTAAATGGTTTATTAAATTTGCTAAATACAAACAGCAAGGTTTAGTAAACCCAATTGGTTTAGTTCTGATCAATCCTTACTTTCTGAACAGTCAACAAAAGCCCAATGGAAAAGTTCACTTAAAATGAAAATTCGGTCATACTTACTCACCCTTAAGATGTTTTAAACCTGTATGAATATGAACAGTATGAAGAGTAGGACAACAATACAATGGCATTGACATTCTTCAAAATATCTTCTTTTGTTTTTAGCAAGAGAAAGAAATGCATCTAGGTTTGAGGGTGAGTAAATGACATCATTTTCATTTTTTAAGCCAACTATTCCTTTAACTGACACAAACAGCCTCATTTATGAACTACCATGATCGCCAAAACCAATATTTCATTAGTCGACACATCATTACTAAGTCCATGAAGTGGATAGACTTAGAATAGAGCAGAACTGGGCCGATTTGTGGATTGGTTTGAGGGTGTTTTGGACAACTCACCGGGTCTTTTTTCCAGCTTTCTTCCTCGGCTGCTGCAAAGCCGGACTTTGGAGATGAGGATGAGGATCTGTTTCTGGCAGAGCGACTTGTTGCTCTTGGGACAAGGCTTGCGTTTGTTGGAGACCTGCCGGTTGGCCTGGGGGTCCTTGACTTCCCTGCGCTGTCGGATCAGCGAGCTGGCGAGGGCAGCCATTTTGCCTTGCCCCGCTCACAGTGGGCCGCCCACCTGTCCGATCACCCAGGGCCACGTAGAGGAGCAGGAGACGGCAGGTGTTCGGACTCCCGCTGTAACCCAGGTCAACAAACACGACAATAATCTTAGTTTCTTTGACTCTCAAAATAGTCCCGGGAGCGCAAAATTCCCAGTGTTGTGATTCCGATGGACGGCAGCTGTCGTTGTCGGGATTGTTTGTTGTACCTCAGGGTTCGTCACGCGACATACGGACTGGAAAAGTGGAAGCGGACGATCCATGGAGTCGTACTGGAATTCTGGGGAGAGACAGCACCATTCCCTGTAGATCCGAGCTCCCAGAATCCCTTGCCCTCACTTCCCCTTCAGATGCCTAGTCTGGGATTGATGATTAGAAATTACCTGGGTCAGACATCATCAGTCAATGGTTTTATCCGTACGGCTCCACATATCAGCGAGGTCCCCGTAAAACAGAAGGGACGCACAAAAAGAAAAACAGATCCCACGGAGAAAGGACGATATCCTTAGCGAAACTCCATTGCCTGACTTCCAAGTATCGCATCCATGACTCTGGATGAACAGAGAAACGACGAGTGAAAGTCAAAAACTGGTGTCGTGAACCCTGGACTTTGTTTCATAGATGAGGATGAAAGGAATCGGAAGTTCTCTCCCTTCTGACATTCCCCTTGCTCCCTCTTCCCGAGCTCCCGAGAGAGTGTTTGTAAATTCCAGCGGCTTCTTCCGGCAGAGGTGACATTCATGAACGAGTGCGAGCGCAGGAGAGCACCAAGCCTCCCCCAGACCCCCGTAAGGCAACCAGGAACCCGTAGCTCCGTGTCCTTCGCACCATTGGGAGAGAGGGATGAAATGGAGGAATGTTAAGGATAGATGCTGCACATATCTGTTCGTCCGGCTTCACATGCTGTGGAAGTCCCGTTTGGAAAAGTAGCCCAGGTTTCCTTGCTGAAAGTATTCTCACCCCTGCAGGCGAGCGTAACAGAGTCTCCTCAGCAAGGCACCTCTGAATCTGTGTGAGTTTATGTGTGTGTGTGAGAGAGTGATTGAGAGAGTGTGTGAATGTGTGACTCTCCGTCTCTCTCTTTTTGTGTTGCTCTCCCTCCCGTCCCCGCGCACAGTGAGTTACGGAGCCAACACTGGCAACATGCTTTTGCTTTACTCCCTCATTCTCTCTTTCCATCTCATTGTAAAGCCTCTCTGCCCTCCCTCTCTGTCACTCAGAACACTCCTTCTTTTCCGATCACTCAAAATCCCTCCTTCTCTTCATGTCCTCATGTCCTCACACCCACCCCTCTCATTCCTCTATTCCCTCCCCTCTTCTGTTCTCTCTCTCTGTCTCTCTGGGTGCTGTTGTGGTCTGAGAGCATTAAAAAATTAAACCTGCCTCATGCTTCCTTAAAGCGACAGATAGAGAGAGAGAGAGAGAGAGAGATAAGAGAGTCCTTATTTACACTGTACCACAAACACACGTCACTTGACAGATATAAGACAATAAAACACTGGTTATAGTGTTGTGGACTAACATAAATGCTACAAACCTAAACACAGATACAACTAAATATATGAGGCTATTTGAGTCTTTTAATATGCCTGCCTATAATTGAATTTATAATGTCGTTAACATTCCAATTCAATTCTTGAATTTCAGTCGGAAGAATCAATCATGGCGCAGGATAGCAATTTAGATTTGATAATTGTCAAATGCAAAATTCACAACTCATATATTTTAACTTGAAAGGTATAATTTGTAAAAATAAAATTATATAGGCCTTACAGATAGAAAAGTAATGACTAAAAAAAAAATCAATGTAATGATAGATGGAACGAACGATAAATGGAATGATGGACAAACGATAAATGATAGACTAACGTTAAATGGAAATGATGGACGAACGATAAATGATAGACTAACGATAAATGGATGAACGATAAATGGCATGATGGACGACGATAAATGGAATGATGGATGAACGAATAAAATGGAATGATGGATGAACGATAAAATGGAATGATGGATAAACGATAAATGTAATGATTGACGAACGATAAATGGAAATGATTGATGAACGATAGAATGTAATGATGGACAAACAATAAATAGAATGGTGGACGAACGATAAATGGAATAGATGGACGAATGATAAATGGAATGATGGATGAACAATAAATAGAATGATGGACGAACGATAAATGGAATGATGGACGAACAATAAATTATAGACTGAACGATAAATGGAAATACAGACGAACAATAAATGGAATAATGGCTGAACGATAAATGGAAAGATGGACGAATGATAAATGAGAATGATGGACGAACGATAAATGGAATAATGGACGAACGATAAATGAAATAATGGACAAATGATAAATGGAATGATGGACGAACAATAAATTATTAGACTAACGATAAATGGAATGACAGATCGAATGATAAATGGAATAATAGTACGAACGATAAAATGGAATGAATGGACGAGCGATAAATGGAATGATTACGAATGATAAATGGAATGATAGACGACGATAAATGGAATGATGGACTGAACGATAAATTATAGACTAACGATAAATGGAATGACAGACGAACGATAAAAGGAATAATGGACGAACGATAAATGGAATAATGAACAACGATAAATATGATGGATGCATGATAAATGGAATGATCGGACAAAATCAAGATGATATATGAATGATGACGAACTGAACAATAAATGTAATGATGGACGAACGATAAATGTAATGATCGATGAAACAATAAATGGAATGATGGACGAACGATAAATGTAATGATTCGACGAACGATAAATGTAATGATCGATGAATGATAAATGTAATGAATGGACTATCGATAAATGTAATGATGGATGAACAATAAATGTAATGATGTACGAACGATAAATGTAATGATCGATGAACGATAAATGGAATGATGGACGAACGATAAATTATATAGATGCTAAGGATAAATGGAATGACAGACGGATGATAAATGGAATTATTGACGAACGATAAATGTAATGATGGACGAACCGATAAATGTAATGATGGATGAACGATAAATGTAATGATGGATGAATGATAAATGTAATGAACGACGAACGATAAATGGAATGATGGGTGAAAGATAAATATAATGATTGACGAAATCAATAAATGGAATAATGACCGAATGATAGATAGATAGATAGATAGATAGATAGATAGATAGATCCACACCTGCCTCTTTAATGTCACCTGGAATACAAATGAAATCTCCTCACATTATTTCCATGCCCCACCTCAATTCCTCTCCCTATTTTCACACTTAATTTATCACATTTCCCCTCATATTCATGTCTGAGCTGATAAAAGCAAAATTCATTCAACTTAGAAAGGAACCCAAAAAACTGACTTGCATCAGCAGCTTTTTGCCGTTTTTTAGAAGACAGGAACGCTCTAAACCCCTCTAAAACACACGCTGTGAATACTGATTTGAATATTTCTCAGTTCAGTGGGGAAACATTTAGCAGAAGCAGAACGCACACAGGTTGAATGGGGCTCTGATCCTTCACCAGCAGACTAATTCAAATCTGTGTTATAATAAGGTTTTATAACCCACAGCAAGTTTGAATTAGTCATGGCCTGTGACGCCTCTCATTTGCGTGTTGCTCCGGCCACCAGCGCACTTATTGATGCGGTGGAGGATTTTCTTTCTAGGCAAAGAGTCAAAGCCATTTTAATCAGCAGAGTTATGATTATGACATCCAGTGGTGATGCTGGACAGACACATGAGAAACATCTGGGACAAAGATACACAGAGAACTGAGATATGACCAAGACGTGAACCAGTTACACGGAGCGATTTCTTTATGTCAGTGGCCATTATTCTCAACCGAGGGCCTGGAGAACCTTTGCATCAAAAGCATTGTCTAAAATTGGTCAGCTTTAATCTTTCTCTAATACCCTTTAAAAGTCGACAGGCTTAATAAAAAATTAAATTAATCAAATAATTAAATAAAGTAAAAATAGAATAAATAAAAGCTAAATATTATCTTTAATCCTTTTATTTAATTTTAAAGTGAAATCCTTAATAAATAAATAAAATAAAATGAGAGCTAAATCATATATTTCTTATCTAAATATTTAGTTTCAATAATATACTTTAAAAATACAGGCTTAAATAAATAAATACATATCCTTTGAATTTGACAAGCTTAATCAAATAGATTAAATATTCTATCTTTCTACAATATAATTTAAAAGTGACAGGCAAACAAAACAAAACAACCAAATAAAAATACATCTTTTATTCTCTACATAATATAATTTAAAATTGACAGGCTTAATAAAAAAAGACAGAAAAAAATGGAAAACATAATATTATTAAAGATATTTGATATAGTACAAAAGCAATAGCAGTTTCAGTTATTAAAAAATAAATGTTTTGCAATATTCTTTAACACTAAAATATTTGCATCTGATGTCTTTGTGAATTCTTTGAAGAAATGTTGGATCTCAGGGTAGGGCATAAATGAATGCATTTTCCTTTTTGGCAAATGTGAATGCTTTTATTTTAATAGTGCATGTCCAGTGAAGGATATAGGCCGCACTGGCAGAGGACAGACCTCTTCCATTTTAATCAGTCAGTTAAAAACACAGCACTAACCCCTGCTGTTATATGGACTTCACTTCATATATACAGTAGAAGCATTATAAAGCACTTACACACAAACTTAACTCATGGTCTAAATCAAGTATCTGACTTTGAATTTGGGAAAAATTGGACTAGTTTAGGCAAAACTGAGCAAAAGCTATGATGAATATTCTTTTTAATTGCATTAGAATTATTAACCACAAGGTGGCGCTGTTCTCTATACTTTTAGAATAACTCAGGGCATGGCGCCAATGACACGTACCAATTTTTCAAAATGATACACCAATGTGTTTGTAAAACATGGCCCCAAAATGGGCGATATGCCAAAATTGGGTATCATACTTGGTCATTTTTTTAGGTGGCACTGAGTCAAAACTGTCCTCAGGTGTCCTCAGATCATGGTTGTCTTCATAGATATCCAGCTAGATGTCTCGTCCACGCTGCTGGCCAATGGAGGTCGACGTCTTCAAATGGCGGCCATCTTGTCACAGGCAGCTCGCTCACTCGTAACATTGTGTTTTAATGGTCGCTTGTAAGAAACCAAAACGTTTGTAAATCCGTCAAAGATTTCAACGAGATAAGAGCTATTTGTGTTCGTGCTTGATCACTCATCTTACATTACAAACCACAGAGCCCACCAGAAAGCTTGCCTGTGACAAGATGGCCGCCAGTGATGACGATAGAGACTCCACCGTAAGACATCTAGCCTTTATTATGGATATCTATGTTTGTCATAAAACACACCAAGTTTGGTGTGAATACGCTAAAGCGTTGCGGAGATATACTGTAGCCATTTTGGCATGCTCTTCACTGAATTTGTTATTGGAGAACAGTTTGGCGAATCAGACTCAAAGACTTTCGGCATGGTCTGAAGATGTTCCGACAACATGTGCCAAACTGCCTATTTGCTTCTTTTTCCATTAATGGAAATCCCTTACGGAAATCCCAGTTCAGGTTCTAATCGGATACACAATCAGATTTGACCAGCAGTGTGAAAATTTTGCCTTTTACTCACAATACACTATTAATGCATACATTTTTAAGCTATAAATGTGTTCATATAGAATGCTCATGCTGCAGATTCTGTCAGTAATGTACTTTTCAGTGTCCATGCAAACATACAAAAATGCATGTGAGCTGGAAGCATCTACTACTCTCACTCTCTTGCTCAGACACAGTAAAAGCCATGTGTATTTCACGTAAAGAAGCAATTTCAAGTTTAAAGTGTTCGCAGGCTGAGTCTGTAAGAGAGATTAGAGAGTGAATACTAGTCTCAGTGGATGCAGGTTAGTTTCTCCTCAAATGTGTTCACTGAACACACACTCCCTCGAGAGGGATCATTGCGCCTTAGGGAGAGACTCCTCTGATTAACACTTCAAGTGTGTGTCCTTAGCTCAGGGACACCTCTGAACAGGTCACACACACCACACATAGACAGAGAAACAAACACTCACACTGACAAATGCAGCTTCAAGAGGAAAGTCCATATATTTTCTCCAACTCCTGCTCTTCCTAATCCATTCTAGGCATCACCAACTGTAATCTGTTCCTGAGGGCCTCGGAGGGAAAGAAGGGAAAGAGCGAGTAAGAGGAAAACAGAGGAAGACAGTGCTGGGTGGAGGCAATTAGCATAATGCTTAATCCGTAAACATTTATAGGAGTGAGGGAAGATGGTAGAGAGTAAGGTAGGGAGAAAGTGCTAGGGAGAGAGTGAGGTAGGAGAAGGAGAGGAAGGAAGGAAGGAAGGAAGGACGGACGGAAGGACGGAAGGAAGGAAGGGTGGACGGAAGGATGGACAGGAAGGACGGAAGGAAGGAAGGAAGGACGGAAAGGAAGGAAGGACGGAAGGAAGGACGGAAAGGAAGGACGAAAGGACAGAAGGAAGGAAGGAGGAAGGAAGGAGGAAGGAAGGAAGGAAGACGGACGGAAGGAAGTAAGGAAGGACGGAAGAAAGGAAGGACGGACGGACAGAAGGAAGGAAAGATGGAGGGAGGGAAGGAGGAAGGAAGGACAGAAAGGAAGGAAGGACGGATGGAAGGAAGGAAGGACGGACGGACGGACGGAAGGAAGGAAGGAAGGAAGGACGGAAGGAAGTAAGGAAGGACGGAAGAGAAGGAAGGACGGACGGACAGAAGGAAGGAAAGATGGAGGGAAGAAAGGAAGGAAGGAAGGAAGGAAGGAAGGAAGGAAGGAAGGAAGGAAGAAGGAAGGAAGGAAGGAAGGAAGGAAGGAAGGAAGGAAGGACGGAAGGAGGAAGGAAGGAAGGAAGGAAGGAAGGAAGGAAGGAAGGAAGGAAGGAAGGAAGGAAGGAAGGACAGACAGAAGGAAGGAAAGATGGAGGGAAGGAAGGATGGAAGGATGGACAGAAGGAAAGAAGGAGGGAAGGAAGGACAGATGGACAGACAGAGGGAAGGACGGACGGGACACGACAGAAGGAAGGAAGGAAGGAAGGAAGGAAGGAAGGAAGGAGGAAGGAAGGAAGGAAGGAAGGAAGGAAGGAAGGAAGGAAGGAAGGAAGAAAGGAAGGAAGATGAAAATGAAAGTTTTCCCCTTTAATGAAGGTTTATTTGAATCTGACACAAGGAATGGCTGGTTAACACACTCTGGTCAGAATCATTCTGGTATATGGTTGAAATACAGAAAATTGTAGATAGAGGTGCAACTCAGTGTGACCACTGTTCTGTTCTGTAGGAGGAAGGAGCCCTGGTGAGATATATCCGATGGAGCGATTGCACAGAAGCAGCTTCTGAGACAGAAAAACCCTTAAAATTCAATACATTTCCCAACACAAGTGATGAACTACAGGTAAAAAGACTCTAAACTATACAAAGAGCAGTGTTAGGGAGTAGCTCGTTCACAAAGCTCGTTCACACCATGGACGATAACGATAAAGATGCAGTTCTGAAAATCGTTCTGAATATAAAAGAATAGCAGAGTTCACTTCACACAACTGTAAAGATAATGGCACAGGGAAATAATATCTTTGGGATCACTTTCAGAACAACTTCATGAACAATTCAAAACATAGACAGTCAATCAGAATCCAGAGCATTTAAAGCGACAGATGAATAAACCAAACAATATTGTGCACTGATGTTATTATAGTCATCATTCTTATTATAGTTATAGTTATCGCCTTAAAGGCTACACATTTAACAAGTAGCATGACAAAACTACAACCAGGGCCAGTTCACACAGAGATTTTTTTTAACAATCGTGCTTAACAGTGGAATTCCTGGTGAAGACTACATCACCCATGATGCTGTACAAAATGACACCAATCAGAATCAAAATAAGCAAAATGCACCAAATAGCTCCTTAGCTCCGCCCACTCCCATGAGGCACAGAGAATGACATAATCTGAGTCGATCTCAGATTCACTGTATGTGTCACACAAGACCAAAGCTGAAAAACGTGTCAACTTCAAAAATCATTTTAATAAAAGTTCATCCGAGGGCTTTGTCGATAGTTTCTAAACACACCCTTCTCTGCCTCACAGGACTGAATTGCATTAGATGTTTTGTGAAGTCATCTGAGCCTGGTACAGAGGCATCTATTTCTCTCTCATTGTTTCACGTTACACAACACAGAATCCGCTGAACAAAGAGAACGGCATTAAAGATTCACAGGGATGTGCTCATACGCAATTCAGCTCGGTTCCTCTCTCTATACAGCACACACACACCATGCGCGTGTGTGTGTGTGTGTGCGCCTCGTGTCTTTGCAGGAAGCATGTCATTTTCATGCTCTCTGCCATGTGCTTTCATCCTTTCACTATCAGCTCTTTTTCAGCTTCTCGCCGTTCTGCTCAGTTTTTCCCTGCTGGAGATCCGTTTCACACCTGCAAACGGCCTTATCCTCCTCCTTTCATCCGGCACACACACCACCAGGACACTACACTTATCCACTTACAGAAGTACTGTCTGCTTCTAAAGCATAGGCAAGTGGAGTCATTCAGAACAAGGTTGTCCATATTAGCATTTAAGATGCTACTGTTAGCAAAAAAGCACTAAGTAGCACTAGCACTAAAATAAATGAAATATTAATGGATCAATGAATATAAAAAAAATACCTGAATCATGTCAGGAAGCTTAAAAAATTCACGTAGAGACTACTCAAATTGGGTTGGTTTAAATTACTTAATATCATGATGTTGAAGTTACATGAACAAATTATGTTCATTTGAACGTAACCCAGTTATGTGGAATCTGTTGACAAAATAAAATTTATTAAATCCAAGATAATTTTTTTAAATGCATTATATAAAGAATGTGAAAAAAATACCTGGCTTTAAATTTTAGGAGAGGGGTCCTTGAGATTAAAAAGTTTTGAATTGCCCCTGATTTAGCTGATGCTTATATCCAAAGCCTCTTACGGCACGCTATATTGCAGGAACAATTCATGCAGGACAATCCGGGGTTAAGTGCTTCGCTCAAGGGCACAGGGGCAATAGTTCATGCCGTGTTCCTTACAAAACGAGCAACCATCAGTCCATTACGCTTTTGTCCAGGTCTAGCGATTACTCCATTATGGCTCCGTCTTTAGTGGTTGAATCGAAACCCCAAACCAGTTAGAACGATGTATAATGTTGGCATAACCAATATCTACCTGTGTGTTACATTTTTCCAACATACAGTAAAGAACAACAGTCACAAGTCAGACTTATGGGAATCTATCAATGCACGTGCTTGTAATCACATTTGCATGTTTGGACTGCAATGCATTTAAAGAGAAGTCATCATTGATTCTGCCCATAAGCAAGAGTGCATTTATTTATTTTTTGGCCAGTCTGTCCAGCCTGCAGCTAGTTATTATCCGGCAGATAGCAGGATGGCTACATAATATAACATCTCAATCTCTGCTCGGCCAGTAAATGAACTGATGAGAGTCATTGTGCGATGTATTCCAGCTCTGTGAGCAGTGCGTGCACTCACCCGTGGGCTGGGAGAAGAGACATGTCTGATGACAAACTGCAGGGGGATCATAAGTGGATCATAGCTGTGTCCAGCTGCGTGTGTGTTTTCCAGCTTTACAGAGATGACTCCAGCTGTTTCGGTATCTGACTTAATGGGATAATACAGGGCCCATCTGTTGAGCTGTCAATCAAAAGAATGGTGTGAGGGCTAAACAGAGCTCAGTTGAGACAAACAGAGAAGATATGGGTGATCAAAGAGAGATGGAGAGGGAAACGTTAAATAGAGGACACTCTCCATCCACAAAATCTACACACAGTAAGAGTGCCATGGGTGTGTTTGTTGAGAGTGAACTTTACAAGTATAATAACAAGAGTGCTAATCAGGCACCTTGGACTTATTAAAGTGGGTTATGGCCATCAATGTGTGCCACTTTGACACCACGTTTATTTGACACCACTACAAATGGCTGTCCTTCAAACCGTGCCCATTAAGGTCTAAGGGGTCAGGGGCCTACAGCTGATGATCCTGATAACCCACCTCCTAAGAGCCTACCAGGCATCATCCCTGGACCCCCTGAGTCCCTAACTCCCACCCCTAAACCTACCCATCTCCCCGCCCCCCTGATCCCTAACCCCACCCCTAAACCTACCCAGCTCCACCCCTGATCCCTAAACCCACCCCTGAAACCTACCCATCTCCACCCCCTGACCCTTAACCCCACCCTAATACCTACCCAGCTCCACCCCCTAATCCCTAACCCCACCCCTAAACCTACCCAGCTCCACCCCTAATCCCTAAACCCACCCCTAAACCTACCCATCTTCCGCCCCACGACCCTAAACCCACCCATCTCCACCCCTGACCCCTAACCCCACCCCTAAACCTACCCAGCTCCACCCCGATCCCTAACCCCACCCCTAATCCTACCCAACTCCACCCCTCAGATCTGGATCCAACTCCGCCCCCTGGATCTTGTGTACTGCAATGAGGTGCTACTGACTTTTCGGGTCAGATTTACTGAAACAGGTCAAATTAGCATAAGCGTGCAAAAGTGCCGATGGAAAAGGAAAGTCCTGCATGTGATCTACTGAACGGCATATTAAAGAATGTAGACGCAGGCGGATCATTTCCATTAATGACCAATGCAATCTAGAGCAGTGCAAACTACTCTCTGGTTTAAGACATGCTTTTTCGGGGTGTTAAAATAATGGCGCAAACATCAAAATGACTATAACGCAAACATTTAAATACTCTGCGTCTGAAAAGGAAACTCCTACAAATGCATTTGCAATAGTAATGTCAGACGCATACATAACCCTAAACATTGAGAAATCTTATTTCGAAGACTAACTGTGATTCTCTCCATTATTTATGTTTGTGTGTGTGTGTGTACAGCGGAGAGGTTCAGATGGGTTTTTATGCCCTCATCAGTGTACATGACTTGTGCCACTGTAATGGAGAGAATCACAGTTGGTCTGCGAATTAAGTTTTGTCTAGTTTTTTCCCAGTAGATCAAAGTGCTTATAGGCGTTATCCTTCTGCGAGACTGCAATGTGAATGAGGGACTGAGAGAGAGAGAAAGAGAGAGGGATTGTTTTTCATCCCATTGCCAAGTTTCCAGCTTCAGTAAGAGCCGTTTAAATTTTGATTTATTTCTTTATTTTTTAATTGAAGTGTTCAAGAGTGTTACATAAATGCTTAATTTGGTCAGAGGATTAACAGGCAGACGCTATTTTTTGTATGATTAAAAAGGCCTGCTGTTATAGAAACATTTTATAACCAGGAGATGAAAGGATCATGATGAGGAGTGTAGAAATAAATAGATTACATGAGAGAGAGAGAAATGTTGGGGAGGGAGCCAGGAAAGATGGATAATGGAGAACATGGTGATCCAAGGATAACCCGAGTTCAACTTTGCCAATTGAACAAGCTAATTTGTGTGTGTCTATGTGCATGCCGTGTATGCATTTTCAGTCATGGCTGACCAGAAGTTTCTTGCAGTCCAACACTGTAAAAGGAAGGTCAAGTCTCATAAAAGTACAAGCTGAGGGAGTCGACCATCCCATTATCACGATTTGGATTAAAGGCTTAGCAGAAGTGTTATTCAGGCGATTTCTAGAATCCATCTAAGGTCCGATAATGTAATTGCCTCTTCCAGTCCACTGAGGAGCAAATCATGTCTTGTTATTGCCTAAAAAAGCAGCCAGCTCAGCTGTGTGTGCATGTGTGGCTCAGGTTTTGCCGACAATGTGGAGACCAAATGTCCTCGCATGGATCGTAAAACCTGAAATCACTAGGGAGAAACATACTAGATGTCTTAAAGGGATATTTCAAACAAAAATATAAACTCTGTCATTATTTACTAACCCTCATGTTCGTTCCAAACCTGTGCGAGTGTCTTCTGTCAAACACAATAAAGATATTTTGAAAAATGCAAATTGTGTAATGCAAGAGTGAACCTCATTGGTTCTTGCTGAAGCTCAAACGTGATGCGTAACACGAGAATGAACCTCATTGGTTCTTGCTGAAGCTCAAACGCTGATGCGTCAACACGAGAATGAACCTCATTGGTTCTTGCAGGAAGCTCAAACGTGATGCGTAACACGAGAATGAACCTCATTGGTTCTTGCAGGAAGCTCAAACGTGATGCGTGTAACACGAGAATGAACCTCATTGGTTCTTGCAGAAGCTCAAACGTGATGCGTAACATGAGAATGAACCTCATTGGTTCTTGCAGAAGCTCAAACGTGATGCTGTAACACGAGAATGAACCTCATTGGTTCTTGCAGAAGCTCAAACGTGATGCGTAACACGAGAATGAACCTCATTGGTTCTTGCAGGAAGCTCAAACGCTGATGCTGTAACACGAGAATGAACCTCATTGGCTCTTGCAGAAGCTCAAACGCTGATGCGTAACACGAGAATGAACCTCATTGGTTCTTGCAGAAGCTCAAACGTGATGCTGTGGAACACGAGAATGAACCTCATTGGCTCTTGCAGAAGCTCAAACGCTGATGCGTAACACGAGAATGAACCTCATTGGCTCTTGCAGAAGCTCAAACGCTGATGCGTAACACGAGAATGAACCTCATTGGTTCTTGCAGAAGCTCAAACGTGATGCGTAACACGAGAATGAACCTCATTGGCTCTTGCAGAAGCTCAAACGTGATGCGTAACACGAGAATGAACCTCATTGGCTCTTGCAGAAGCTCAAACGTGATGCTCAACATGAGAATGAACCTCATTGGTTCTTGCAGAAGCTCAAACGTGATGCGTAACACGAGAATGAACCTCATTGGTTCTTGCAGAAGCTCAAACGTGATGCGTAACACGAGAATGAACCTCATTGGCTCTTGCAGAAGCTCAAACGTGATGCGTAACACGAGAATGAACCTCATTGGCTCTTGCAGAAGCTCAAACGTGATGCGTAACATGAGAATGAACCTCATTGGTTCTTGCAGAAGCTCAAACGTGATGCGTAACACGAGAATGAACCTCATTGGCTCTTGCAGAAGCTCAAACGTGATGCATAACACGAGAATGAACCTCATTGGCTCTTGCAGAAGCTCAAACGTGATGCAAACCCGCCAGACCGTTCGTCTTCTGAACACAAATAAAGATATTTTTGATGAAATCTGAGAGATTTCTGTCCCTCCATTGACAGCTACGCAACTGACACTTTGACACTTCAAATTGTTCATAAAGATGGTAAAACTAATCCATCTGAATTGAGCGGTTTAGTCCAAAATTTCAAAAAAAAAATAATTTCGCTCTATATGATGTACAGATTGAATTTAGGCTTTTATTCACATCACTGTATTCATCAACTCGCACATTAGTTGAACAAAAGAATTTGGTAAACGAAAATTCAAGGATGCGAGAACCAATGAGGTCCATTCTCATGTTACGCATCGACATGAGGGAGAGTAATTATTAATTTAGAAAAATATATTTTTGGGTGTACTATCCCTTTAAGTGAAAAACAATATAATTTAAAAGAAGTCATTATAAGGAACTTTAAAATACTGCACTGATACTGGAAACTTTGAGACGAAAGGAAAAACTGCATTTTGATCTAGCATCATCACAGCAAAAGCAGGAGAGAGTGAGACGGAGATGAGTGAGAGGATAAGGAAAGGAGGGATGCAGATAAAGGAAGGAGTAGAGAGTTGGAAATCAGATCAGAGTCGAACTGAGGGAAATCTTTAGAGCGGTGGAAACCCTAAAGCAATTAAGAGACCCAGAACATGCTGAATGAGACACAAGCTCTCGGCCAATCAGATGGCTTTAACAATGACAATAGCTCGTTGTCATATCACAACGAAACAGAGAGAGATTAGTTGCTTATGCTCCAGAAAGTGAGGCAAAAGCAAAGCGACAGGGAGAAAGAGAGGCATCCTGCCAAGGTTTTCTTTTTTTTTAAAGAGGGATTTACACTTGGTACAGACATCAATGAAGACAGAGAGCCTGGTCCCACCGAGAGCCGTTCACAGATACTGTGCCATCAACTCTTTCCCAGAGTCTTCTCTCTCTAATATCCTTTTCCAGCATCCTATAGCACCAAAAACTGTCTCGCAAAGCTTCTTTTGTGTGTCAGTAACAGAAGTGAAGCAATATTCTTCAAGTTTGGGGTGAACTTTGATACATAATAAAACATATTGAGTACATTTAAATATCAGAAAGAAAGAAAATGTCATTTAAAATAGTAACATTTACTAAAATTACAGACTGATCTCATGAAGTAGCGTTGTATGACACGCCAATTCGTATTTCCATTTTTGGCGTGCTATCAACACCGACTCTGCTTTTCAGCGTGTTTATGAACGCCGTTGACTTAACGTTATATTACTGTAGAAATAAATATATGAAGAGTTTGGTTCCAAAACACTATAAATCCATTTTGATGAATTTGTGTTTTCTTTAGCAAGAAAATGGGAAAATGAAAACCACTATTTTCTGTTTAAAATTTTCACATAGCATTTGTAGGTTATAATATCAATAAAAAAATTAATCCAGGTTTTGATTTTCAAAGATTTATTATAAAAACAGATAGTCTTTTCCCCAAAATGCAATAAATCCATTAATTTTTTAAAAAAAAAATGCAATTAATAAAAATAAAAATGTATAAACATCGAATTTCTTGTGCATACTATAAATCCATTGCTTTAATATAACAATATTTGGTGACACTTTAAGGGTACATGTCATGAATTATCATGAATTCATGGATAAATGAATCATGCATGAATAATGCATTCGATTCATTCATACATTAATATTATCATCAGGAACTAACAACGTTTTTTTTTTTCACGACTGTTCCCTTACCATCCTAGGAAAGAAAAAGATAGCCCCCTAGATGTAGATCTACATTTTGCTTCGTTTCGCTCGGACATTTGACGGTGTTTACAGACATGCAGAATGACGCAGAAGTTAATGGCGTAGACACACACGCATACACGCGTATAGCTCAAAATGCGTAGAGATAACATGCCACTTGACCTGAAAGTGGCGTGTATGTTTACGCTGAAAGTCATGATGTCATGTGGAAAATTAAATGTCATTTTAGCAGTGAAAAAAAGTGAAAGATTCATTTCTGTGATTTATTTCACTAATAGTAAGTAGCTGAATAAATGTACTGGTGAAAAAATATGCACATTATGCTCATCTTTGCTGTGTAAAACAGCTTTATATTTGTGCCACAAATAATTAATATAATATCTATAATATTCTATTTAAGGAGCACCATCCAAAAGACCTGAACTGGAAGAGAAGCGAGAACACTGAAGTTTGTTGTGAATTGCTTTTGAAGTCAATTATGGATTAATAAAGTCCAAAAGTATAACTGAAAAAAAAGTTAATTTATCATATAAATTTATAAAATCTAGTTATAAAATCCATAGGTTTATGTCACCACTATAGACCTTATGTAGCCCCACCCCTTTTCAGTGCTGCGCTCGTTGTCTTTTGCCTTCCGGTCTGTATTTTTGACAGCGATCTTGCATAGGTATGAATGAACCGCTCGTAAAAAATTTCCCGTGTCGAACATTTGTTAAGACATCTGCTTTACAATGCTTATGATAAACATTACAATGCTCATGATAACTTTTGTTAACTCTACAATAAGTAAATCCACTTCACCAGCTAATTATTCCTTGAACAGCGATGCCATAGAAATATACAGTGCGACCACGAAACCGGGCAACATTATTCTAAAGATGACAGGCGCCCATGTTTCTCTGGTGCATAAGGTCTATATGAGCTCTGTTTTTTATATAAATACATGATACAAAAGTATCATATGAAAGTATTTCAAAAACACCCACATATAATTAGCAGCCGTTTGTTATGCAAGCTAGTAAACAGTGATTATTCACGGCGTATCATAACAGATGGTGTGACACGACAAGCTTTGACAGGGCTAGCCAATATGCTTATGCACACTCATGTTCACTGTCAATGACCACTTCAACTGACACCAGAAGCGGTTTAATGACCAACTGCTGCAAAGTCTCCACAAAAGCTCAAACATAAGGCAAGGCAACACATGACTGTGTGGATGTATATGATTAAACTGCTCATAAAACATTCTCTACAGGTTTAAGAGATATAACCAGTGTAGATGGAAAGGATCTCAAGCTGACTAGCTGAACGTTACTGTATCTTTACACACCAATACACACGGCAAAATAAATTCCAGCACAGCGATACAACAACCATAATGAAATGAGCCTTCACAATAGATAATGCTTTATAATGAATTGAACTAGATGCATATGACCAGGGGCGTTTCTAGGTTTTAAAAACATCAGGGGCTGAACCTGAAACATCAGGGGCTGGGGTGGGTAATAACATGATCCAATACAGAGAATGATGTATATTGCAGGCCTATGCAGGGGCAGACTGGTTAAGAAAAAAACATCCCTGGCACTATAACCACACCAGCCCACATTACCACACAGTCACACACATGCAAAGGTGAGTTAGTCAGGGGGGTTCGTGGGCATCCGCCGAGAAAATGTGGATTTCTCAAGCCTACATTTGTGCATTTTAAGGTGTTTGAAGGTCATAAAAATTGTATAACAACAGCTTTAACCCTTTACCTGTCACCCCCCTTTTAGATAATTGACATTAAAATGCACTATACAAACTTAAATTGTAATTCATGTTAAATGTTGTAATTCAAGAATGCTTTGGAATATATACACAAGTTTGGTCTTGTTTTAAAGAAGACAATCAGATTATTCAGATTATTACTGAAGTAAAAGCTCTTCAAAAAATTAAAGTATGAAAAAGTTATGAGATACTACAGTAAATAAAATATACTTTATTAATATATATATTTTTAATATAAAATAAATATTTTACAAAATATTTTTTACCATAAAATTACTATAAAATGAAAGCTATATATCTAACCAAGTTGTGTTCCAAATTTAAAGTTGATATCACAAAAATTGAAGTTCCTATGAGATTTTGTTTAGGCGTTATACCAAAAAATATCCACCGGGTGCCATTGAATTCCATTAAATTTAATTGTATGCTTTCTGTCATAACAAATTAATACATTTCTAACCAAATATCATGATGGAACCCTGCCACTCAGACCTTTCTGACAATATGTGTTTTGTCAAGATTAGAAAAGGTTTTGATAAGAAATTATGAAGGATGATGCCCAAAGGGGAGGGGCCCAATAAAAAATACCGTTTCTATGGTAACGCAACGTCTAATTTCAAAACGGTTTTCACAGGATGAATTCTGAGTTCGTAAGCTTTCAAATTATACCTAATTTATGATAACTACTATAATATGTGATATAATAATAATAAAAAAAATGATTTTTATATATATATATATATATATATAATATTATACTTTTTAGAGGACTTCTTAACCTTACTTTTAAAAATATAATTTTATATTTTTTTGTTGACAAATACTATATTATGTTTTATTATGAACTTTTAGCACTAAAAACCAAAGTTTCAATTATTAAAAGTGTGTGCGTTGACTTTTTGTGACAAAGGTCAGAAACTCCTGTAATGACGTCGATTTTTTTGAGGCGCACTCTTGTCATAAATTCATATATTACTGTTCATTCCTAATTTGTAAGAAAAAAACAGACCCAAAATATCTATTTAGGAGTCTTAGACCTTTCCAACGATATATAGTTTGTCATGACTAGATTAGGATTTAATAGTAATATAGTGAAGTAAATTTAGGTTGCCCGTATACGGCAAGTGACAGTTAAGGGGTTAAAAGCATGTCAGTGGGCAGTAGCATAAAATATTACAGATTCTTAAATATGAAAATGAGGATTTTGAAATGAATGATCCCGCTTGGATGCAAATGCAGAATGTTTCTGCTTATTGTTGACAATACACAATCACAAATTTCAAATAGGAATGGCCTTAATGAGAACTCTTCCAAGGGTTATTTTACATAGATGATATTTCAATCAAACACTAGCAATATTTTTGTGTCCAGAGGAAAAGGAGCGATTTATATATTAGCATTAAAGATTGGTTTTGGCAACTAGTTTCTTTCTAAGGTTAGCTAATCGATATTTTTTGGCACTAATCTGTTAAGTTAAAGTTCAATTGTGCACTCATAAAGACAGTCACTTGTCACCACCTTCTGGCTTAATGATGCAAGCTGGACAAAAACAGACCATACAAATATATGTTCTAAATATATATTTATACTTATGAATTGAGCTTATAGTTTATGTAATTAGCAAATGACATGTGTTAAATAGGAATATATTGTAATAATGTTAAAAGTTGTAAAGCAAAATATCGTGGTACAATCATTGATGATAAACTTTCCTTTTGTATTTTATGGGCTACATAAGAAAACTAGACAGCGTTTGAGTCTACTTAGGAAGTTACGAAAGTTTGACATTGAAAGGAGGCTCTTAACCATTGCGTATTTACACTTAATACACATTAGCCTACAATAAAACAATATACAATAAGATTCGTTAACAACTTACCTCCTGGACTGTGTTCTTCGAAAATGAGGGCGAAGCCACAAATCCGTGAGTACAGTTTACAAACCCGTGGGAACGGATTGCGAAAACGTGGTACGGTTTATTAATTTGTGGGTACAGATTGCAAAAACTGAGGGCACGGTTTACAAATCCGAGAGCACACATTAGGAACCCGTGGTACTGTTTATCAATCCGTGGGCACGAAATTGTTAAACCGAGGGAACAGTTTAAGAATCCGTGAGTACAGTTTATAAACTGAGGGGACGGATTGCAAAACCGTCGCCTCGGATTGTTTTTTTTCCCCACAGGTGACTTCCCGGGCTCTCGTAGTTTATAGATCAATGACTGAAAGTGTTTTAACTTATAATATTGTTTCGTGGTATTACAGTGAAACAGAAGAATAAACTAACACGAGTAATCAATGAAGCAAATAAGATCATCGGCCAAAAACAGAGCACATACAAGAGCTATTTAAGGGCATTATTAATATATTCAGACCAGTCTCACCCCCTCCATTCCTGCTTCGAGATCCTTCCTTCGGGGCGCAGGCTACGGATACCGCTCGCCAAGGAATATTTATAAGAGATTTGTTCCATTGGCAGTGACTGTTTTAAACTCAATTCTCAATTGAGGTGTGTGAATTTGCACATACTGTATTAATTTAACTTATGTATGTGTCATGATTCTGCCCTCTTGTCCTATCTTGAGGCAGGATCATGACAGATCCTTGTTTTGTGTGCAGGCACATGGCCTTGTGTTTGGGCTGTGTGTGTTTGCGGTGTCTCGTTCTCTGGCCCCACCCCCTGTTACCCTCGTTTTGTCATCATTGCTTCATCTATGCCACCTGCTGTCAATGTCTGTTTCTCTCTATTTGATCCTCTGTTGTGTTTGCTGTCCTGTGCCATGTCTATATCTTGTCTTAACGAAGTTGTGATCTTGTAAAATCCTGATTTACATTGTTCCTGTATAGTTTAATGTCAAAGTTCTAGTCTATTTTCCTCTTTATTTTCCCTCCTGGGTTTTGTTTTCCAAGTTTTCTGTTATCAACAAACGTTGTGTGTTTGCACACTGTCTGCAGTTGGGTTCATCTGCTATCCACATAACAGTGTGTATTAATTTTATTTATTTCTTTTATGTGGTTTGTAACGTGGTTGTGCCAGCGTCAAAGATGAATTTCTGTCCACACACTGAACAGACAATGAAGTTAATTAAATCAAATTCGCATTCATGTTATTATATGCCTATATATATAGATGTCAGTCGGATATGATGGACTTGATTTATTGTAATTGAGAATGAACGTGCACGCGCATCCGATGTCTCTTTACGCGCATATCACTCTCATATTTACTCGTATATTTACGAACGTTTCATGAATGAGACTCACTTGTGAGGAACTGCAGGCACTCCAGCCAACGGTGACGTCACGCGCACCCTCTATTAATAATTTCTGAACATTGAATCTCAGAATTTATTCATCCTTTTCTCATGGTTTCTCAATAGAGTTCATACAAGTATAGTAGAAAAGCAATAATTCTAATCATTTGCTCATTGCAACGCAGTGTGACAACATGCCCCGCCTGCACAACTGGGACAGCTTGCAGAACTATCTCAACTGTTAATTAACAGATATAAGATAAAATAATATCAGACTTGTTTGAAATTAACACAAGAAACTTACTTTTGCTATGGTTATGTTCAGTAATATCTTCAATATATTTTTAAAATTCTATAGTGTTGATGGCGACTAGAAAATTCGTCTGCTAACCTTTATAATGTGTCGTGTTTCAAACCAATGCCAGTTGGTACTCCTAATCAAATGATAACAATAATTACTGCCAGGTGGTGGTTAATTAATTTAATCAACGAGATGAATGCGTTCCTGATATATTAGAGTCTGAAGAGTGGCTTGATGAGGGTTAGTCTTGGGTGAGCTGTCCTCATGGCTGTGAGGGAGATTTGTGTTTGGAAGAAGCTCATTTTCATCCTTTTTCTCTTTGCTGTTGATGAACTTAAAGAACCAGGTAAGTACCATTAGACTTTGAAGAGAACAGAAGCATTCTGTTTTTATGTTAGAGTTGTTTACTAAACTTTATAGATGGTGAAAATAAGCTTTGTGAACCATTGAAGCTTTCCTTCAACACCATTACTACTCTTGGTTTGTTTGCGATCAAATGTGATCAAATGGATGATGGTCCTGTTTTTTTTTTTCCTGAACCTTGATCATTCCTAACAGATATCCATGACTCGTTTTGAAAGACTCCAATTGCAAACAAAGTGACAGCGTCGATATGGCTCCAGCAGTGCAGATTCTGGTCTACAGCGTTCTTCAGTGAGAATGTAGCTGTGCTCTTTTACCACCCTTGACTCCAGTGTGGACCATCGGACATTTGGCCTCCCTCTGTTGGACATTACATCCTCTTCGCCATGGACTTGCGGCCCTTCGCTGCCCTACGGGTTGCACCTCCATCTATGGTTGCTGCAGCTCAGCCTCTAACCTCAGGATCGCTGCTTCCACTTCAAGGGGTTGGCGCTGTGGCCTTGTCGCGGTTGCCTAGGTCTTTGTGTCTCACTGCCTCATTGCTTCTCTGGCATACATGGTGTGCTCCACCTCCATCACCTCTCGGTAATCCCCTTGGTAGTGTTGGGACTCTTCACTCCATGGCTACTCCATTCTGTGACACCGCTGTGGGATGCAGTCCTGACTGTGGGCTGGGTCTCCATCTGCCCTTCCCTGCTCAAGGCCAACCCCCCTGGCTGTCACCACCATCTGCACCAACCTTTTGCATGGTTCTCTTCGGCTTTTTATTGTCCTCCAGCTAAGCCGCATTCCTTCCAGATCGAACGCCTGCGGGTGCTAGTATAGACCATTACAACACAAAAGACTACACAAAAAACTATACAAAAGACCCGTCCCGTCCAGCTGCCTGCGTCCAAGCTGCCCGTCCTGTCAGCTGCCCGTCGTCCCAAAGCGCCCGTCCGTCCCAAGCGCCCGTCCGTCCCAAGCGCCCGTCCACCCAGCTGCCCCTGCCCGCCCAAGCCCCGCCCGTGCCAGCCGCCCGTCCGTCCAAGCCGCCCCGCCGTCCAAGCCGCCCGTCCGTCCAAGCGCCCGTCCGTCCCAACCGCCCGCCCAGCCCCGCCCGTCCAGCGCCCGCCCGTCCCAGCCGCCGTCCGCCCAGCGCCGCCCGTCCGCGCCCGCCCGTCCGAACGCCCGTCCGTCAACGCCCGTCCGTCCAAAACGCCTCCTGTCCGCCCGTCCAAGCGCCCGCCCGTCCAACGCCCGCCCGTCCCAGCCGCCCGCCGTCCGCCCAGCCGCCCGTCGCGTCGGAGCTGGAGGAAAGGTTGGTGCAGGTGGTGGTGACAGCCAGGGGGGTTGGCCTTGAGCAGGGAAAAGCTGACGGAGACCCAGCCCACAGTCAGGACTGCATCCCACTGTGGTGGCGCAGAATGGAGTAGCCATGGAGTGAAGAGTCCCAACATTACCAAGGGGATTACCGGAGGTGATGGAGGTGGAGCACACCACATAGCCAGAGAAGCGATGAGGCAGTGAGACACCAAGACCTAGGTTACCGCGACTAGGCTGCGGCGTCGCAGAATGGAGTAGCCATGGAGTGAAGAGTGCCAACACTAGTCTCCCAAGTTTTTGAGGTGAAAAAATACAGTAAGTTGTTGTGTGAGGACAGTTCAATGACAGATCTGAGGCCTTAATCTAAAGCACTTTGTTTCTGGTTTAGTTTTGCCCAAGTTTGACGTGACTGTAAACACACAGCAGACCTACAGCGTTGCAGTTATGGGACTGAAAGTTGAGTCTTGTGCCAAGTGAGTGATGCTTTTTTTTCTTGTCTTGTGGTTGGTCAGTTCTTTATCTGGGAAACATCATAACAAGATATGCATATGGCCAACCTGTACCTGGTCAAGTCTTAGTGGAAGTGTGCTGTGATCCATTTCCATACAGTCTGCTTCATAATTTGACCTGACAAGACAGCAAGTTTAAGCCACAAAGTTGATATTCTTCACTGTTTGTTTGGAATTTCTCTCACAGATGTAATGGTGTCAAGCTGCAATGGTGTCCTTTACAAACAAAGCTGTATATCTCTTGGAGGGGAGCAACTGGCCCAAGAAACTGCTGTTGAATCGAACCACAAACAAGAATGGACGGGCTGCGTTCTCCCTAAACACTGCTAATCTTAAGGCTGATCTGAATCTGGTGGTACGACTTGTATCTTGTAAAAATTAAGACTTTCTCTAGCATGATGCTGATTAAGTTTGATCTTCCCCAGGTGACTGTTAATCCAGAGCTTTTTTATGGTTCTAAATCGCCATACTTCACTACAGATACAAGGTTTGTTCAGCTTCTCCTACCTGTTTCTCCCGTCAAGCCATCGTTTAGTGAACTGACTATAGTGAAGCTCAATCAGCTGCTCAAATGTGCTGCTTCGTTTTACAGTGACCATGGAGAATTCATTTGTTGGAGAGGCTGGTAGCTACAGCGCTGACATAATCTATATGGTGAGTGGACATTAGTTTTGTAGTCAAGTTTGCTGGTCTGTTTGTTCCGCTGCTCTGCAACTTGCACACTATGTCTTCTGTCAGGTCTTATCCAAAGGAGTGATCGTCCTCCATGGATTTCAGACGGTTGAAGCAAAGGCTGTTGATGCTGTCACAAGCGGCTCCGTGACGTTCCAGTTGTCTGTCAGCGTCGATATGGTTCCAGCAGTGCAGATTCTGCTCTACAGCGTTCTTCCCGGATCATGGAGCCAGGAAGACGTCTGAGTGCTGAAAGGATTTCTGTGTGCCTCAATCAGGTTTTTTTGCTTGGGCTTTTAATCTGAATATTTCAGTGTGTGGCACTTTTGATTAGAAGGCCACTTCAGTTTACCCCAGTGTCTGAAGTATAAGGGCCTGAGTTTTTATCGCAACTTCAGTGTCGGTATGTCTGTTAGTTTGATTCTTGCTCTAGAAATTGGTACATGACAAAGATAAAATGTAGTGTTGTATTGTTCTATACTAGCTTTTGTTACTGAATGTGGTCTTTTAATATGACGGTTCGGAAGTCCGTCCCGTGCGTGCGTGCGTCCGTCCGTCCGTGCGTGCGTCGTCGTGCGTCCGTCCGTCCGACACAAAGACCTAGGCGCCGCAGAATGGAGTAGCCATGGAGTGAAGAGTCCCAACACTAGTCTCCCAAGTTTTTGAGGTGGAAAAAATACGGTAAGTTGTGTAAGGGAAGTTCAATGACAGATCTGAGGCCTTAATCTAAAGCACTTTGTTTCTGGTTTAGTTTTGCCCAAGTTTGACGTGACCGTAAACACACAGCAGACCTACAGCGTTGCAGTTATGGGACTGAAAGTTGAGTCTTGTGCCAAGTGAGTGATGCTTTATTTTTGTTGTCTTGTGGTAGGTCAGTTCTTTATGTTATTTTTTTTATCCTTTTGCCTGTGCTTGACTTGATTGTCTCTTTGTTCTCCTACCAGATGAATGCCATGGGCTGTGCTGTTACTGTTGATGCGTCAGTGTTTTTCAACACCAAATTTGAAGACCAAATGCAAGACACATTTCTTGTAAATGTGAATGTTACTGAGGAGGGAACAGGTGAGCTATTGACTGATCTGAACCATATACTCTATCATCTTTACAAGACGTGCACTTTAAGCCACAAAGTTGATATTCTTCACTGTTTGTTTGGACTTTCTCTTGCAGATGTAATGGTGTCAAAATCTGCAATGGTGTCCTTTACAAACATGGCTGTATATCTCTTGGAGTGGAGCAACTGGCCCAACAAACTGCTGTTGAATCTAACCACTAACAAGAATGGACCGGCTGCGTTCTCCCTAAACACTGCTAATCTTAAGGCTGATCTAAATCTGGTGGTACAACTTGTATTTTGTAAAAATTAAGACTTAAAAGATAAAAAAGGCCTGCATTTAAAGAGTTCACATGTATTTAAAGCGGACCAGAACTAACGCAAGTACGAGCACTGGATCAAGTGAAAGGAGTTCGTATGTGGAGACATATCAAGATTTGCCGCCATCACCGCCGCGGCCAATGCCCCATACTCGGACTTCTCCAAGGCGATTTTGCAGATCAGAGTTCTCTCCTCAAGTTCATATACAGCAGCCACTGAGAGCAGGCCAGTTCTGCCTAGAGATCAAGACGATCCTCCTTAACCCATGAGGGCACTGCCTGTAGATTTACGAGGTGACCTTCTGCATTCTCATTCTGTCAGTCACAAGAGATTGATTATCTCACTGACAACCTAGGAGACCTGAGACTACCAGGCTCGGCAACTCTGCTAACTTCAAGTCACCCTTTCTCTTCTTATGAACCAACTCAATCCCAACACAAGCAAGCCCATCAAGATGATGCTACATATCCTCAACCTGGTATTAGGCACATAGACCACGTGGTTGCTACAACACAGACCACAGAGGCCATAACTATATGTCCACTGACCAAAGAGATTGCAACCAATATCCCGCAGCTGTTCAGTTTATGCCTCAGAACTACAGTCAAGAGACAGCAGCTACGTATGGGACTTATAAAGATCATGGTCTGAACTGCAAACCCGTCCGCTATTTCCCTTCCACTGAACCATATGGTTATCAGCAACCTTATCATGGGATTCCAGCTACAAGTCCAGTCTATCAAGATGAGAGACTTACTCCAAGGGATACATTAGCTCACCATGCACATGAGAGACATGCATATGAGAGACACTCAGACAGCTATGGTCAATCAGCTCCTAATCCTGCAGACAAATCAAGCTTCTTGACCCCATGACAGTACGCATATTACGCCCTGAGACATATCAGCCATACCACCCAATGCGCCCTCCTTCTCTTCTATATCCTCATGTAGAGCCCACCTAAAGAGGTCCTATTCCCACCATTCCTCATTTTTGCAGTGAAGATCCCAGAGAGTTTGCACGATTCAAAATTGCACTGGAGAATTTGCTACCTGCCGGGGCTACAGAACATTTCAAGTACCAAATACTCGTTGATCATCTGAAACAGGAGAATGCCTTGCTCAAGGCAGACTTGTACGTCAACAGCAGTCACCCATACACCAACACCATGAGGTCTCTAACTGCACTTTATAGTCAACCACATCAACTTGCATTACAAAGAATTGCAGAATTGATGGATGGCCCAAAAATCAGGAGTGGTGACACTAAATCTTTTAGAATGTATGCCCTCAAAGTGCGTGCATTAGTTGGAATGCTGAACCAACTTGGAGCTAAAGGATGGACAGAGCTCAAATGTGGGTCACGTGTTTCACGTCTCCTTGACAAATTGCTTCATGATCTTAAAGCAAACTTCAGAAGGTTTGTTAACCCCATTCAGAACCCAGTTCCAACACTGATAGAACTCAGCAATTGGCTATAATATGAGCTCGGAATACAAGAGGATGAGTCACAGTACGTTAGTAATGTAAGCAGAGTCTACTCACAGCCACAGAGAGAACAGCAAAGGAATTGCAAGCAGGTTCAACGATTTGCTACTGTCTTGCATGGTGGCGAATGGAGTAAACCAGCAAGTGTTACAGCAGTCAAGAAGGAGAAACCGACAAAGTACTGCCCCTTCTGCAACACTGTGCAGCATTACTTCAATCAGTGCGCTAATTTCAAACTGCTGAATCAAGATCAAGTGGAGTCTTGGCTGAAGTCAAATCAGAAGTGCTTTAGGTGTGGCTGTGACCACCAGATCTCACTATGTAATCTTAAAGCCAAATGCAAAAAAATGTGAAAAGAGACGTTTCGAAATACTGCATGATTTTAATGCCAAAGGTAAACATGAAACACAAGCTTCCGCAAAAAACAGTTGTCTTGTGAACTCAGAAGTAGAGACTTTGTATATGGACAGACCAACTGCAGGCAGCAAAGTTCTTTTGAAGGTCAGCCAAGTGATCTTGAGAAATGGAGAGAAGGAACTTGACGCATACGCTGTATTGGATAATGGATCAGAGAGGACAATGTTACTGTATGAAGCAGCACAGCAATTTGATCTTCAAGGACTTCCTGAAGATATAGCCCTCTGTACTGTGAGACAAGACATACAGGTTGTTCATTGGGTGGCTGTTTCATTCTCAGTAGCTTCTGCATTTAAGCCAAACAAATCCTTCACCATTGAAAGAGTTTTTACAGCCAAAGAACTGAGCCTCACAAAACACACTTACCCTGTTAAGTTGCTGCAGAAGAAATACAGATAGCTACAAGGTCTGCCCATTCCCTCATTGCAGCAGTCTCAACCACTCTCACTCATTGGCTCAGATTATCCACATTTAATCACTGCTACAGAGCCAGTACGTCTCAGACCTCCTGGCGGTCCTGCCGCTGTGAAAACCAGACTCGGATGGACTCTGCAGGGCCCCTCAAAATTCCTTGCCAGTCACCACAACAGTGTCTATTAACCTCCACTTTGTCAGCAGAAGCCGAACTGTTCAACAATGTACAGAAATTGTGGCAAATGAACACACTTCCATATAGGAGTGAGACACAGAAGGCAGGACACAGAAGCGGTGCAAATCCTTGAGGAGGAAACAATCAGGGTGGCAGTCGGAGACATTCAAAGGTATGCAACACCTCTCCTCTGGAAGATAAATCTTTCACCTTTGCAATCAGCTAAAGAAGCAGTAACAGCCCATTTAAGAAGCACAGAAAACGCCTTTTGCAGAACACAGATCTTGCTTCAGTGTATGTTGAAGTGCAGAAACTTGAAAAGGCAGGCTACATCTCAAAGCTGACACCAGAGGAGACGGATAAAAGCCGATGGAATCAAGGTCCACAGTTCTTAACTCAGTTAGTAGTTGGCCCAGACAGCCTCATGATTATGTAAGCGATGACATCCAAGAACACGCAGTTACACTTTCTGTGGAGCACTATCCTCCAGTCAAACTGATCACATATCTCTCGATACAATTCACCTCAAGATCTGATTAAGGCTACTGCTATTTCCCTTCATGGGGCGGCAGACGAAAGTGAACTCTCTGCTGATGACTATACACAAGCTCAACAGGAACTTCTGAGATGTGCTCAAGTTGAAAGTTTCCCAGAAGAAATAGCCCAACTCCAGTAACCACTTGGACTCAGACACTCTACACCCTATTGTCTTAGATCCTGCTCACCCTCTTCTAAAGCTTCTGATTCAACATCATGAGGACCTCCTGTTTCATGCAGGACCTGAGCACGTGTTCGCAGAACTGAGACGAAAATATTGGATCGTAAGAGGCAGAAAAAAGACGCCAGCGCAGCTGCTTTGAATGTAAGAAATGGTGAGGGAAGCCAGAAATACCTATGATGGCAGATCTCCCTCAGTCTAACTTTCGGTTGTTTCGTCCAGCTTTCTATTCAACGGGCATTGACTGTTTTGGCCCCTTCCAGGTTAAGTTTGGACGCAGTTGTTTATCCCGAATCGTCAGGAGATGGTGCCATAGCCAGATTCTAATTGAAAATTTCTGGAAATGTTTCATACAGCAATACCTCCCCAACTTGCAACAGAAAAAATATAAAACATGTCATAATGTTTAATAAATGACAAGACAAATATGCTTAGTTCTTTGAGTTTTACTTGAATTATTCATTGTAAAGAAAAGCCAGTGATCAAGTCATCTTTTGCCTGCAAATAATATTGTACTCTGTGTAAAATAATATATTAGCACTTACTCTGAAGTTCATATGAAGCAACTACTCTATCTCTAGTGCCATTTTTTATTTATTTTTTTTAAGTTTTTTCAAAATACTGTTTTTCTAGGGGTAGGGGTGAACCTGTCAACACATGGCTTATGCATCAAAAATTAAAAATACAACACTGCACCTCGGCATCACTGCTTTGTGCAGACTCTTCTGTAGATGTGGACTCCTGCAACTCATTGCATTCAGATATAATAGGTATTCAAGTGTAAATTAAGTAAAGCTATGGATGCACTTAAAGATACCTGAGAGGGTTTCTTCACTGTCCTGTGCATTGGGGGAAAATGGGCTTTACAAAATGTTGTACTTTCTTCCCTTTTGATGTAAAGTTAGAAAAAGACTCACTGCACATGCTTTTTGCTTGGGAACACATAAAAGTGTTAGTGTATTGAAGTGATATAATGAAGTACACTGGGGGAAATGTAATCAATAACTCATGGCAACATATTTTTTTTACATCAACTATGTAGTTTCACAGTCACACATGTAGACTTGAAGACACAAGTCAAAGCAATTCATTACTTCTCAAGGTTTAACAGCTAATATGACTGGACAGCCATTTGGATTATAGGCCTACTTCATTTAATGCAGCAACAAATTATTTGATAGTGTACTAGGATCATTTAAAGTTCATTTACCAGCAGTGAAGGTGCTGTGTGTGTGAGGAAGAGCTGAACAGAAGGATGCCCTCCACAAGGTTCACATTTAACCCAAGGGCCAGCTCTTCTGCCTGGGTAATGTGGGGGTGCAGGACCACCACCTGTTTGTTTTTCTTTTTTTTTCCCTCAGCCTTTTTCTTGCTTTTATAAGCAGGCAAACGTTTATTAACAGTGCCTTTTTAAAAGAGATTAGTTAGTACAATATGTAGAATATTCTAGTACTTCTCTTTTACTTGTTCCTATGTTCTAGCAGTGGGTGGTGACTCTGACATTACAATGAACAATGTTATTAATTATTTAGAAATGATTAAAATATAAAAATATAACTACAAACTTAATTTGTCTGCTACTTTTTTTAAGATTTAACTGCTCAATGTCAACCTTTCTCACTTTCGCACAACCTTTACCACTCATTCGCGCACACGCGCCACACCACACGCACGCATGCGTACGCAGCCGGAGAAACGTCTCTATAATCACGGATGTGACAAAACACACGCGAGAGAGTCAAGCAGAGTCCCGCACAAACCATCCCGACACAATAATATATCAAATAAATATTTAAATAACTAATCTAAAATATAAACACTCATCATAGGCGTACCATTGTGACTAAGACAAAAACATATTTTGGGAAATGGATTTGATTATTTATTGACTCATTACTTGCATTTTGTTAATTTGGAACAAAAAAACTAATGAATAGTGTACTTTTTAAATTATTATTTGTTTTAAATTAGACCTTTATAACAGCTCTCAACTGTTACTCAGATGTTATTCTTTTTAAATATTGTTTATCCGTATTAAATATTTCATTGGGCTATCAGTATATTAGCCTACACTTTAGTGTACACTTTGACGAGTTTTGACAGAGAATATGTGTCAGAGAATGTTTTTCACAGAATATGGGATTAAAACGATCATGGGTCGATGTTGTAAGAGGAATAATTGGATCTGAGATATGAGAAGATCACAGGCGGTGTCACTTGTAATATTGACAAGGCCTTGCGCTCTGAGTTAACCGTCGCCGCATCACAGCACGTGGTGTTCATGTAAAGAGCACTAGACACATCATCTTAGACTGAGGTCAGAATCTTCAATCCTCCAATCCCTGTTGTCATCTCATGGAGAAGTGTGTGTTTGAGTGTGTTTTGCATACGCTGCTCTCGACTGCTTCTGTCGTCAGTGTCACTGCTGATGGGTTTGTGTCGTTCTCGTTCTATTCTTTTGAATGATACAGCATGACACCTGATTCACTTGCACTCAAACGCCACAGATACCGAGACACTATTGAGTTTCTGATTGGATAAAGTATTGAATGATTTGTACTTCAATTGCATTTAATGGTAAACACATTGCTAATGTTCATACTTAGGGTTGGTTAAATCATAAAAACGTACACAGACATATCAGGAATCTTGCTTCTGGAATTATTTTAAATGTAAAAAGGTTTCAACAAGGAGTTTCGTTGCATTTTGCAGAGATTCTCAGATTTTTTTCTTTTTTCTTTTGAAGATAATGGATTGCATGGAATTTGGCTAACTAATAAAGTTCAGTATGTCAAATCACATTTAGTTAAATAGGGACTTGCAATACAGATTGTTTCCAAGAAACCTCATGGTAAACAAAGCAAAAGAGTGTCTCAAAATAGGCTCACTAAAGGGCCATTCATGCAGAACACATATTTGCGGGTAAAAATGTGAGAACGCGGATCAGAATGAAAAAAAAACACAAGATCTAGAGATTAGTTTAACTTTGCTAACTTTTAACTTGTGCTGCACTGCGGTCTTATAAGATGCTGTGAGACGAGCACAATGGTTAAAAGCGGTCGTCTTGCACATTTAAGTTGAAAATCAATGAAA
>JAQIUQ010003508.1:37500-112500 GCA_030378365.1 Hybognathus amarus | reverse complement strand
ATAGAAAGACAGACAGACAGGCAGGCAGGCAGGCAGACAGGCAGACAGACAGACAGACAGACAGACAGACAGATATAGATAGATAGATAGATAGATAGATAGATAGATAGATAGATAGATAGATAGATAGATAGATAGATAGATAGACAGATAGACAGACAGAGAGAGAGAGAGACAGAGATATAGACAGACAGATAGATAGACAGACAGAGAGACAGACAGACAGACAGACAGACAGATAGATAGATAGATAGATTTCCTTCTTTCTATCCCTCTTTCCCCGTCCTCTCTCTCTCCTGCTGAATGTCAGTGTCGGGGTCACCGCTGATGGCTGTGTGTGTGTGTGTGTGTGTGTGTGTGTGTGTGTGTGTGTGTGTGTGTGTGTGTGTGTAACATTGCTCAGGGTTTGGTCGCCCCATTACAGAATCCATTTTCTACAGACAAGAATCTCATTTCAATTTCAGTGTGCACGTTTGTTAACGTGTGTGTTTTGTGGTTTTTGTGTGTCCTAATGAACCGTGTGTTTTTGTGCACGAGTGTGCGACTGCACATCCACTGTGTATGTGTGTGTGTGTGTATGTATGCACAAACATTTAGTGCTATTTCATTTCTTCCCAGCGCAGAATCAATTCTTCCAGTGGGAGTGAGGTGGCTGGGAAAGGAGTGCGTCTGAGCATGCTCACTCGTTTATACAAGAGGGATTGAAATATGAAGAAGAAGGGTTGGACAAAATAAGTAATATCCCATCATCTCTCCCCTCTTTCTCTGGCTCTGAGATGCGGCGCTATTATCCTAAGTGCAATAATAAATACAGCAATGATCCAGAATTAGTCATGTTCCTCTCCAACCACACGGATGTACAAGAGAATGCAGGAAAATGATGAAGGACAGAATAAAAAGACGAGTGAAAGCACAAACAATGCCATATCAGTCCAAAAAAATGTTACATAAATACAAAAGCATGAGATTGTGTCTAGTTCCTTTTAAATCGACGTCAGTGAACATCTGTGAACTTCACTATCTGAAGAATTAAATCATCTCTCAGCTGCTAAAACAGGAATACTCACATTTAAAAGTCTGAGAGCTGCTTTTAATGTGGGCTGATACTAATATAATACTTGATTTTCATGCTTGTTTTAAACAAATTTGATCAGATTTAGTATCAAGGGTGTTTCAAAAGTGCTGGTCAGTCTTTAAATGAACCATTGCAATTCATTTTCATCTAGAATATGATGAATTTGAATGTATGCCAACGAATCTCACACACACACACACACACGATGTAACATGTGGGGTAGGCTTAGGAAGAGGAGGGAGAGGTGGACCCAAATTGCAGCCTAAATGTAGTTTTGCTCAACCAATACTTAATGGCTGGTGAATACCCATAATGCACTGTGACGGTGAATTCCTGCATCTCCGCCAGCTGAATCATCCATCCATCCAAAGACCGCTACCCTGTAAAAAATATATATATATTTTCAAGATTTGTTATCACAACATTTTTTCTTTTGTCAAATCAACTTAAGTAATTTATTTAGTTGAGATAACTTATTATTTTGAGTTTTTGATGATTAAATCATTCTCCTTTATTGTATTAACTAACTTTTTCCATTTCAATCAACTTAAAATTTTAAGGCAACCAGGTTACTTAATTTTTCAAGTTAAACCAACAATATTTTTTTACAGTAGGTATACATTTTTACTTGATTATTAAATTGTTTAATTAAGGTTTATACATGCAAGTTTCCATGACATAGTTCAAGTTACTTTTTTTTCATTACCATATTGCTAAGTTTGAAATAATTATTAAATTGTTTAGAGTGCAGTCAAAGTGAATGAATTGTCTGTATTCACTGTAAAAAATATTTTCAAGATTTGTTACCACAACATATTTTCTTTTGTCAAATCAACTTTATAATAATTTATTTAGTTGAGATAACTTATTATTTTGAGTTTTTGATGATTAAATTAATCTCCATCATTGTATTAACTCACTTTATCCAGTTCAATCAACTTAAAATTTTAAGGCAAACCCAGGTTACTTACTTTTTTAAGTAAACCAACAATATTTTTTATAAAATATTGTGATTATAGTAATCACAATATTTTTTCTTTTGTCAAATCAACTTAAATAATTTATTTAGTTCAGATAACATATAATTTTGAGTTTCTGATGATTAAATCATTCTCCTTCATTGTATTAACTCACTTTTTCCAGTTCAATGAACTTAAAATTTTAAGGCAACCAGGTTACTTACTTTTTAAGTTAAACCAAAAATATTTTTAAATATATTTTGAAATAAAAAAATTTTTTTACAGTGTAACCACTTCAGCCCAGGTCAAACATCTATATTTCTCATGTTCATCATCACTCTAAACAATGCTGGGTTAGTTTCAACTCAAATTTGGGTCAAATATGGATAGACCCAAATGTTGGGTTAAAAATGTAATTAAAAAAATCATTTGAAAGTGAAAGTTGAATTTGGGTAAATATTTAAAATGACATTTTTAATCCGAACATCTAGGTTTGTCCATATTTCGACCTGAATTTGGGTCTGAAACACCCCAGCATTGTTTAGAGTGATTCTAGATGAAGATACTTGTGTTTTTCCACCTCCACAGCAATGTTCCCTCTCTTTTTCACTCTCTCGAACAACTAATTCCTTCCATCCATCTTTCATCCTTCTCTGTTTCCACTCCCCCACCCGTCTCTTCTTCCCACTGTCTTCTGAGTTTTACTAGTCCACATTTGTCTCCATTAGAGATGCACATGTATTAATGGTGAGGGCTCTGAGTGGGAGAGAGACATCGCTCATCACTCTCTTTTCACTCTCTCTCTGTTCACTATCAAGCTTTCTTCCAGTAGACTCTGAGTTTCTACCATAATCTTGTGTTATTTTCCCCTGGTAACCTTATTTAGCTCCGTCTCTGCCTCTCTACTCTCTCTCAATGATATTTTGTGCTTGAGTTTATCATCATTATCTCAAGAGTAGTCATTAGATTCTGTGGATAGTGGTTTTTCCTCCTTTAAGGAAGGTTGTAGGTGCTTTTTAATCACTGTCCTTCAGCCTCTCCTGGGGAACATTGTGCTGGTATTATGCATGTGTGTCTTACAGTCACACTTTATCTCTGTTCCAAAACCAAGTGACCCTTAAAGCTACTATGGTCCAGAAGTAGTTACGCTGCTTTCCTCAACTCGCACAATGGGCGTGTTTCAATTTGTGTACTTATGCACTATCGTTTTATGGTATAAGAAGTGTGTGCTCACACTGAAAACACACTTAATTAACCAAAAAAATGGACATTTTATGCAGTCGACTGTCACTTTAATGATGTAGCAGAGTGGGAGGGGCTTATACGACTCTGATGTTGAATGTCATAATCACTTTATAAGTTCATACACCACACTATTAAGTAAATAGTGCATACGAACAGGCGTCATTCTGGACAAATATGTTACCTCCGAAATCGCATACAGAGAAGTATGTCCAAATACATAGCATTCAAAATAGCAGTACCCGGAAAAGTACTCAGATGTATCTACTTCTGGTGTGTACTGTAAGTGTTTATGTGATGGGCACTTTACTGTCCCATGAGGCCATGGGAGAGGGTTTGTGAATGGCAGTGAAGCAACAAAATTGGCGATGACGTCACATGACAGTAACAACATGGCGGCTGTACTGTAGCACGTCCGAATTTCACTCATACTACTCATACTACATACTTTTTTAAAGGGATAGTTCACTTTGAAATTAATTTTTGGTATGTTTTCATCTTACCTCAAGGCATCCAAGATGTAGGTGTCTTTGTTTCCGAAGTATTTTCAATTTTGATATTTTTAGGTTAAACCGTTCGTGTCTATCAGTCATATAATGGAGGTCTATGGTCACCACCTCAAAGAGCATGCACAGAGAAGTCCAAATTAAATATGATTTAACTGACTCGTAAATGTAAGTACACATTGATGGCCTAAGACACGTAAACGAGCGGTTTGTGTGAGAAAATGAACATTATTTATATTTGTTTTTACCTCTGTAACCACAGCCACGTCCAAGTGCCAGAAAGCGCCGGAAGTGATCTCATGCGCGGTTGCGAGAGAAAAAAAATCAGCGTTGTCTGTTGATATATCGAAATCGTCTTCTCATTGCAATTTCCTGTATATCTAAATATGTTTAGATCTTCACAGTGAAGGGTAACACTTCTGAAATCTCTGTGTAAACAATGAGTGACGTTCACGTGCGAGATTACTTCCGGGGCTTGCACAGAAGCCCTCAGATCACTTGGACTGTGGTTACAAGAGGTAAAAACAATATAATATAATAATAATAATAATATAATACTGTTCGTTTCTCAACAAACCGCTCGTTTTAGTGTCTTAGGTCATCAGTGTGTACTTACATTTACGAGTCATTAAATCATGTTTAATTCGGATTACTTCTGTGCATGCTCTTTGAGGTGGTGACCATAGTACCTCCATTATATGACTGACAGACAAGAACGGTTTGACCTAAAAATATCAAAATTTAAAATACTGCGGAAAACAAAGACAGCTACATCTTGGAATGCCCTTGAGGTAAGCTAAAATATATCAAAAATTAATTTCAAAGTGAACTATCCCTTTAAGTAATGTTAAAATTAAAATGTAGTTCCTACTCAGACAGTGCGTGATTACGGATGCACCCCTATGCTACAGGCATACTTTATGGAGAAGACAATGGCAATGAAGACAAACGTTCTCATTCTTAATAATTGATTCAATCATGAAATAGTTAAAAATGATCTCTTTACCCAATATATGTATAAACATGGCGTTTCACATCACTCGAAGTCGTTTGTGAAATGTGTTTGAAGGTAGGCAATGATGGAGCACAGCCTCTCCTATATGTGTGCGTGTTTACAATCCCAAAGCCACTTGCCTATTCTCGTATTTTCCTGTTACATTTACCCAGCTGCTGTGGGTCCTGATTGGTGGTACAGAGGTCATGTGATGGAGATAAGATAAGGATGGAAGGCATTAGTGATGAGCATAGTGACGTGGATCATTTCTTCCACTGAATGCAATTAAAGTTTATTGATCGGGATGTTGCCCCATCTTTCCCTGTCCTGGGAACGTGCTGCGGCTGCTCTCATCTCTTCCCATTGTTTTTCCTAGGGGACAAAAAGGGACTTCTTTGAATTACATTTCCTCTGTTTTCCTTCTGCCTGGCCATTTCGATCATTATCACTGTCAGCCCATCTGTAGTTACTAAGTTAATTTGCTCAGAGTTAATGGATAAACTCATACCTTGTACTTATCTGTATCTGCAGCACTGACTGATGCATCTACCCAGCATTTCCCATTATAGTCAATGAGTGAATCTCCATTACAGGCTTTTCAATTTCCACAGTGCTTCATTTATTCAGGCTATCCATATAATAATTAAATGTGCACTCAGTCATTTTTGTTTGTTAGTGTGTGCTAATGCAACATCAGGAATATTCACTGCAAATGCATCATTCATAATTTAGAAATGTTCATAGTGACCCATCATTTATTGAGTGAAAGTGTCAGATGATTGGGGTATGCCCTTATTAAAGTTTTTAAAGACAGGTTTTCATGCTTAATTGTTAAAAAACACAATGTTTTTTTACATAATTGACATTGCTGCTGCACCCTCTTCCCAGTCTGTCAGTATCGCTCTTTGAGAGTAATAACTTCTTTTAATGATTAATCATGTGACTATGAAGACTGGAGAAATTACTGAAGAAAATTTCTCATATGAAAATAGAGAAAAAAATGTTATTTTAAATTATAAATATATTTAGCAATATTACTGTTTTACTGATTATATAAATGTGATGAAAACATGGATTTTATTAAACATAATACAATTATGATAATAATGAACTGGGGGTTTTATCCAGAGCGACTTGCGTTGCATTTCAAGGTGCACTCTAAAAAATGCTGGGTCGTTTTAACCCAACTTTGGGTTAAATATGGACCAACCCAGCCATTGGGTTACATTTTTAATTGCATTTTTAACCCAACGTTTGGGTTTGTCCATATTTGACCCAAAGTTGGGTTAAAATGACCCAGCATTTTTAGAGTGTTTTACATTCAGTTCTTGCTTTCCCTGGGATTCGAACCCATGACCTTGGCGTTGCAAGCGCCAACGCTCTACCAGAGAATGTCTAATTGAAGAGAATTGGCACTGGCTGGTTACTCGGTTTCTGGACTGGCTGCAGTAACACATCTCTGTCCATGAATGGGAGTCAAAGGGGTTTCACCCCCAGAAATCCATTTTTCTCAGGATGTAATTTTTTGTCAAGTAATTTGAAAGTTGCAATGAAAAGGGAGGGCTAAGATAATACACTCAGCTGAAAACTGCATTTTTAAGTTCACTTATCTGTTCTAAAAATCCGTTCAAAAATGTGAATGACGTCACACAATAGCAGAATGCTAGCTATCTCCGGCCAACAACGGCCTAACCTGTAAGAAATCAAAAGGACATAAGAACTCGTTCATTCGACTTTGGTCTATGATCTATATGAAACTTGCAGAATCAACAATAAAATCGATGTTGATTCAACGACAAGCAGGAGAAAGAGACACATTTAGCTGTTTAAGCTCCATAGACTCCCATTCATTCTGCACTCGCCCACTATCACCTCTAGTGGAATTCTAATGGAACTGCAACCAAGATGATACACAATGGGGCTAATAGGAAGTGAAGGCTCTCCGTGAGACGGGCTCTGGCTCTACATATTTGCAGCGTTTAGCCAAGGCATCTACTCATCTCTTAACCGAGTGTTAATGCGAGATTTGGACAGTGTGATGTGAATGTAAAGTTTGCGCTGTGTCTCTGTACTGCTCATTAGCTCCTGCTTGCTTGAGTATGAGTTTAAAACTTCATTATCCTCTAGAGGAGAGGGTGCTGAGACATGAAGCGTCAGCCTCTGCCTTCTGTTGCTCCTGAGTCACAGCAGACACACACACACACACACCATTTCCCTTATGCTGTCTAGATGAAGACGGGAATACGATTCCCACCCACCATAAACATCCACACTTTCACACTTTCTTTTTATGAAGTTCTGAGAAACTCCAGTGAATACTGTGACAGACACTTCAGCGATCTTACGGTCACTACGGTCTCATCTAGTCTCCACTGTTGTTAAGTTGAAGATTTAATTACTCTTTGTTTGACAATGCAGGATGTTTTTCAGGCTTCCCTCTTCTGTCTCTCCAGTGCTGGAAAGCTTTTCTAATATTAACGCGGGTCCTAAAAGCGGGTCCTAAAAGTGTTTCTCCAGTGATATTCCTCTGAGCTTTCCTCTTTTTTTGTTGGGGTTACATTTACATTTATGCATTTGGCAGACGCTTTAATCCAAAGCGACTTACAGCCATCTTTCTTTCTACCGTCAAATCGAAACGCCCCCTACTGCTGATTAGCTAACTTTCTCTCCTCCCCCATCATGAGTGGACACGCCCCTTCTGCTGATTAGTTCACTCTCTCTCCTTCCCATCATGAGTGGACACGCCCCAACTACTGATTGGCTCACTCACTCTCCTCCCCCATCATGAGTGGACACACCCCCTTACTGCTGATTGGCTCACTCTCTCATCTCCCCAATCATGAGTGGATAGCCCCCTACTGCTGATTGGCTCACTCTTTCTCCTCCCCCATCATGAGTAGACACACCCCTACTGCTGATTGGCTCACTCTCTCTCCTCCCCATCATGAGTGAACACGCCCCCTACTGCTGATTGGCTCACTTTCTCATCCCCATCATGAGTGAACACACCCCCTACTGCTGATTGGCTCACTTTCTCTCCTCCCCATCATGAGTGGACACGCCCCCTACTGCTGATTGGCTCACTCACTCTCCTCCCCATCATGAGTGAACACACCCCCTACTGCTGATTGGCTCACTTTCTCCTCCCCATCATGAGTGAACACGCCCCCTACTGCTGATTGGCTCACTTTCTCATCCCCATCATGAGTGAACACACCCCCTACTGCTGATTGGCTCACTTTCTCTCCTCCCCCATCATGAGTGGACACGCCCCCTACTGCTGATTGGCTCACTTTCTCCTCCCCATCATGAGTGAACACGCCCCCTACTGCTGATTGGCTCACTCACTCTCCTCCCCATCACAAGTGGACACGCCCCCTACTGCTGATTGGCTCACTTTCTCTCCTCCCCATCACAAGTGGACACACCCCCTACTGCTGATTGGCTCACTCACTCTCCTCCCCATCACAAGTGGACACACCCCCTACTGCTGATTGGCTCACTCACTCTCCTCCCCATCACAAGTGGACACACCCCCTACTGCTGATTGGCTCACTCACTCTCCTCCCCATCACAAGTGGACACGCCCCCTACTGCTGATTAGCTCACTCTTTCTCCACCCCCATCATGAGTTGACACACCCCTACTGCTGATTGGCTCACTTTCTCTCCTCCCCCATCATGAGTGGACACGCCCCCTACTGCTGATTGGCTCACGTTCTCCTCCCCATCATGAGTGAACACGCCCCCTACTGCTGATTGGCTCACTCACTCTCCTCCCCATCACAAGTGGACACGCCCCCTACTGCTGATTGGCTCACTTTCTTTCCTCCCCATCACAAGTGGACACACCCCCTACTGCTGATTGGCTCACTCACTCTCCTCCCCATCACAAGTGGACACACCCCCTACTGCTGATTGGCTCACTCACTCTCCTCCCCATCACAAGTGGACACGCCCCCTACTGCTGATTAGCTCACTCTTTCTCCTCCCCCATCATGAGTAGACACACCCCTACTGCTGATTGGCTCACTTTCTCTCCTCCCCCATCATGAGTGGACACGCCCCCTACTGCTGATTGGCTCACTTTCTCTCCTCCCCATCACTAGTGGACACGCCCCCTACTGCTGATTTGTTGTCATTATTAGTAACTTGCCATTTTGTGACATTTTCGAGTCAATTTTTTGCTCAAAATGACACATTAAACACAAAAAAAACCCCATCAAATGTTACTGCCATTGTCTACCAAGTATTGAGGTGTTTGCATTCACATGAGGCTTACCATCTGACATGATGTAATATAAATTACTTAGATGATTTAAGTAAAGCACATACTATAAATTACTAATAAAATTCAAGATTATTGTTTTAGTGAAATGTCATACAAAGGCAAAGTAAATCGATATTAATCAACCTTTTACTAGCCGAGTTAAAATTACTTATTTTTTGTAAAGTTTAAGATAAGATAAGAAGATTAAGAAGAAGAAAAAAAACTTAACCGTGTTGCAAACTGTAATTTCCCCATTGTGGGACAAATAAAGGTTTATTTTTTTCCTTATCTTCTTATCTTTACTTAATTCCACATTCCAAGTAGATTTAACTTAAAGATTTCTAATTAAAGCTACTGATAAATATGTTTAGGTTTTTACTTGGCAAATCTTTGTAAATTTACAAGCATTTTCTGAGTGAGAAAATTTAGCAAGCTTTTTTTTCAAGTATATTCTACTCCAATTTTTTTTACAGTGCATCTTTTATCTGACCCGTGTTGAGAACACAACTTGTCTGTTACTATTAAAAATGACGTGTTTGATAAACCCTTGCACGCTTTCTGTCCGGCTTCTCCTTTCATTTCTTGTAGGGCGAGCAGAATTTCATTTCTTTCCTGTCAACATGACTCGGCCTCCACATGAAGACTCTTGTCTGTTCAGTTTCAAACTGCACATCACAGCAGAGGATCAGACTTTTTTAGAGAATCAATATCAGCGTTTGTTGTTCATTTTTTTATTATGATCTTCGTTATACTGGATTGAAACCTACAGGAATGGTTGTGGGCCTCCACAGAATAATTCCCAGCATTCCCCTCATTAGCCACGGCCCTGTGAGTGTGAGTGAGCTGCAGTATAAAAATGCTCATGGGCTAATGACTTTACCACAACGGTCCAATCTTTGTGAACACTCGCGCACACTGGTTAATGCCCTGCGAGACCCGGCGAGTCCGGCCGCGGCAGCAGTGGCTAATGGACTAAATGTGATAATGTTACAATCAATACGCTTGTGTTAAAACGAACCGCACTAGCTCCCTACGGGCATCAAATACACTTGCTGTGTTTACAAATAAGAGCTTCATGCTGCATTAGCTGGTAAACCACAGCGCTGCATTTTCCCAACATTCAATCTCAGATAGTTAGAGACCTCAGACGATGTTGGTCCAAACTGGTAACTAAACGAATTTCGGATTTCTGCTACGACTGCCTTTCTGAATTTCTCTTTGAGCACGGGGGTGGTTGTTCATTAATGTCATATACCTGCTCAAGCTGTTGGTAAACTGGTCAACGTGCCGTTTTTTTTTATCAGCCGTGTGTTTATTCAGAGTTATTGGTATAGAGTAATTATCATGGCTGGTGCTATTGATTTCAAGTATTAGCCTGGATGCTGAAAGGCAGTTTTAAAGCTCCAGATCGTTCAAATGCAAAATAGTTTATTGCTGTTTTCAAAACACTTATCTGCAATACAAGCCCAATCAATCATACATCAAGCAGACCGACACAGAGGATCAACCAGTTTGTGCGTGATGTTTAGGGACAGATGAATCTGAAATTTTCCATTTTTAACATGAATCATATAAAAGCTTTACCTGGGACCTATATGTTAAGACCGTGTCCAAAGAACTCGTGCAATTGATGTAGATGCATTTTTTTATCCAATTAGAAGAGTATAAAATATGATGGAAACTCAATAAATCCTTTGATGCGCAACAACAGTGGATGTGACTGGATAAAATATACTTATCTAACAGGCTAATTTCATCATACAGCAACTCAAATGTTGGTTTAATCAGTGCCGTTCCTCCCTAAACACAAAGTATGCAATTTACCTCCAAACCACCAGGGGGCCCTCTTATTCTCAAAGATTATTTAAAGTCTATGGATGCGATTGATATCATTTTAGTTTCAGTTTTGATTTTGGCTTTCAACGATTAAGAAAACATCGTGTTCCTTTCCTTTAAAGCAGTGCGCTGTCGGCCCTTCCAACGTTACATATATATTACGATACATACTATTATACCACTTTATTAGATACCCCATGCTAGTACCCCATGCGGGGTTGGACCCCGTTTTGCCTTCAGAACTGCCTCAATTCTTCGTGGCATAGATTCCACAAGGTGCTGGAAGCATTCCTCAGGGAGTTTGGTCCATATTGACATGATGGCATCACACAGTTGCCGCAGATTTGTCGGCTGCACATCCATGATGCGAATCTCCCGTTCCACCACATCCCAAAGATGCTCTATTGGATTGAGATCTCCATTTGAGTACAGCGAACTCATTGTCATGTTCAAGAAACCAGTCTGAGATGATTCCAGCTTTATGACATGGCGCATGTCATGGCGCATGTCATTATCCTGCTGAAAGTAGCCATCAGAAGTTGGGTACATTGTGGTCATAAAGGGATGGACATGGTCAGCAACAATACTCAGGTAGGCTGTGGCGTTGCAACGATGCTCAATTGGTACCAAGGGGCCCAAAGAGTGCCAAGAAAATATTCCCCACACCATGACACCACCACCACCAGCCTGAACCGTTGATACAAGGCAGGATGGATCCATGCTTTCATGTTGTAGATGCCAAATTCTGACCCTACCATCTGAATGTCGCAGCAGAAATCGAGACTCATCAGACCAGGCAACGTTTTTCCAATCTTCTATTGTCCAATTTCGATGAGCTTGTGCAAATTGTAGCCTCAGTTTCGTGTTCTTAGCTGAAAGGAGTGGCACCCGGTGTGGTCTTCTGCTGCTGTAGCCCATCTGCCTCAAAGTTCGACGTACTGTGCGTTCAGAGATGCTCTTCTGCCCACCTTGGTTGTAACGGGTGGTTATTTGAGTCACTGTTGCCCTTCTATCAGCTCGAACCAGTCTGGCCATTCTCCTCTGACCTCTGGCATCAACAAGGCATTTCCGCCCACAGAACTGCCGCTCACTGGATGTTTTTTTCTTTTTCGGACCATTCTCTGTAAACCCTAGAGATGGTTGTGCGTGAAAATCCCAGTAGATTAGCAGTTTCTGAAATACTCAGACCAGCCCTTCCGGCACCAACAATCATGCCACGTTCAAAGTCACTCAAATCACCTTTCTTCCCCATACTGATGCTCGGTTTGAACTGCAGGAGATTGTCTTGACCATGTCTACATGCCTAAATGCAGTTGCCGCCATGTGGTTTGTTCAATAGACGCTTTCAGCAGTGACAACATAAACACACGGTTCTGCGCATGTGCATAAAACTGGCCCAAACTTAACTTCCGGCAAACTTGCGCAGACAATCCATAACAAGTAAATAACCATAGTAGCTGGTATTTCTTGACAGTCAAAGAAAATAAATGTTACCTGGCCAAACTGAAATGTGACACTACCAGACCCGTTGAACAAAATAGGAGACAAGATGTTTTTCTACCGACGTGTTCTGATTTACCGCAGTGTTAAAAAACTGTGGCGAGCGGAGCGCGGCGACGAGGCTTTATTAGGTGAACATATCTCTCCTTATTAGCTTCTTACATGCTTGCTAACCTTTTTTTAAGGCGGGTCTCCACATGACAGGATGTTGGATGGATCTGTGCAGCGTTATGATACATTCTGCTCCGCTGTTAATGTGTTTGTGTGTGAGAGAGAGAGAGAGAGAGAGAGAGAGAGAGAGAGAGCTTGCGAATATGCGCTACACGCAACTCTGCAGTCAATCACAACTTTTCCTTAAATTGTAAAAAACACGGAAATCAATATGTGGCGGTCAGCGCTGATAATGAGTTGGGCTGCCACTAATAAATGCATGGGAAACACTGTACCGGATACTCGGATAAACCTAGCTATTTTAATATAGTATCTAATACAGTCAATGCCGTATTATCCAATAAACAGTATAAACTAACAGAACGGAAGTTAACTTTGGGCCAGCTCATCACCATGGCAACGCGTCTGATGAAAGCGTCTATAAAGTGGCCGGTGAGTGTATAATACTAACTATACAACCTCAGCCTCCTGTTGGACGTGCTGGAGTTATAAGCGCATTGATCTGCAAAAGAGACGCTGTTCCTCTCTCCGCATGATCCGAGATTCGAGCGAAACACGGATGATGAGGAAAATAAAAATTCGTCTTGGTGAGTTTTCACCTAAATGCAGTCGGTTGTGTCTAGTAAGTGCACATAAACAGTTGGGAAAACAATCGAATGTTTGTCAGTATATTAGATCTGTGCATTCTGGGTCTTAAAGTGACGGTAGCCTAATAAACTAGTGTCGTTACTGTTAATAAAACAAGACAATCGTCACTGAATAACTTTAGGAACTTGAATAAGAGTTCGATGTATATTTAATTCATTTGATTGGCCTACTTTATTCAGTTTTTGTATTGTAGGCTATTATTATTAGTTGGCTTGTATTTGTCCTATTTTTATTTGTTATGGTATCACTGACTGTTTTAACACACTATTGGTGATGGGGCATTGCTCTGAAAGAACAGATTAAGGGGTTAGGGCTCATATTGGGAGGTTTATGAACACATTGACAGGGCCTACCACACGGTTTTGCTATTTTTACAAGGGCTTTCTAGAACCGGCACTGGGTTTGATCATTTCTGAAAGGCCTGGACCAAAGTCTGTCAACAGAATGATTTGGTGTAATTGTCTCCCAGAAGTGTCTCACACGATTGAGGACATCAGGAAACTTGCAGCAACTTCCATTTTCATTACAGATATTTTCCACCAAATTCCAGTGATGATTTTGTTCTCTTGAACACATGGGATGGAAACGCTATTTAATTCGCAAGGGTTAAAGTTAAAATGTGCAATTTTGTATGGAAAATAATAAAATGCCGGAGACATCATTTAATACAATTTAATTTTGCACATTTGTTTGGCCTTCCAGCGGCTTTCCCAAGTTTTGAACAGAGAAATATACTTTTAAAATGTCACAGCCCCTGTACTTTTAGCCCAGCTATGGTATGCTAGCAGTTTCCGAAGTTTTAAAGTTGTTTGGACAGGTTCTGAAACAAATACTGTTACGAAAGATTAAGAGCAGTTAAAGGGATGGTGAAATGCCATTTTTTGATGTCCACAGAGTGTGTGTTGAAGTTTTAGCACAAAGATATTTTTATATAGCATAATATAGTTCTCACTTTTTGAGGGTTTGCAAAAATGCACTGTTTTGTGCCTGGCCCTTTAAATGCAAATGAGCTTCAGCAGAGGGCGGGGTTTCAAGGGCTCTTGTGTGTTAGCAGCTGGAATAGAATGTAAATTTAGGGTTGGTGACATCACAATTTTGTGTAGTCCCTACCAGCCGTTTGTTGTAGTCCTTTTCTTTCAAAAGTAAATATCTTGCTTTGAACTTTGAGCGTTGTAACGTTGATAATGTTGTTTATGCTCAAACAGCAACATTACACACTAACTAAAATTAGAAAAGTGAAATCATACTTTACCATCCCTTTAAAAAAAGCAAACATGATTTGCAGTGAATGTGGATGCTCCTGCATTCATATCTCAAACATTAGAGAATGATGCTACCAAGGTCATGGGTTCAATCCTCAAGGAATGCATGAATTGATGTATACCTTGAAGGCAAGGTGAGTCACTTTGGATAAATTGGCTGCCAAACAATTCAATGCAAGCCATATTTGTGTGTGACGCTGAATGAAATTACCATTCAAGTGACGTTGCACCGTTAATACGAGATCCAACTTTAGATTTATTGGGTATGCTATTAAAATCACAACGTGCCAAGTAATGCAGTAATACCCCATCTCTAAGATGACCTGCATTTGATTTCATTTAGCTGATGCTTTTCTCTTGCAAGTGAGGAATAATACAACAAAACTATTAATCAAAAGGAAATAATAACATTAGCCAGACTGCGATACAAAATTGGCCTGAAGGGCACAAGCTTAAACTATGAGCAGACATTAAGAAGGGTTCAGTTTCACGACGCAGTACAAGAGAAAAAAACAAACACTATGGATAACTGTGACTCGAGTGCTTGAGGAAAAGTTGCGTTTACAAATGTTTCTTAATGAGTTTGGAAGATTGTTCCTCCAGTGTAAAGCAATCCAGGGCTGCGTTTCCCAAAAGCATCATCAGCCTAAGAAAATCCAATGCCGCCAATGGTCTCGACAACCTACATAGGATCACAGTGCTTTTGGGAAACGCATCCCAGAACATTTATCATCACCATTTTCATCATGCAAAACAGTATTTTTTTGTCACCAACAGAATTAGCTCTAATTTGGCCCCCGTGAGCCTTCAATTTCTGTTTAATGACTACGCCACATCAAGGGAAGGAGGAGAGAGATCACTGTCATTTATATTAATTCCTTTAGGATCACACACGCCAAGAATACTGAAATAAATGACACTAGCAGGAGGACAAAAACAGAGAGACGCCCCTCCTCTTTAGTGACCCTGGAGGATCAGATCTCACATCTGTCCCCTGTTTAACCTTGACGTGAGGAATCAAGTTGGTGGTTGCAGTGAAGCAATGTCCGGCAACAGCAGCGAGTGAATGATTGACAGACAGGCGGCAGACAGAACGCGAGTGTCCCGTTCCAGGAAATCCCCTCGTGCCTGATGTGTAATCCTCTTATGAAACGGGACAGACTGCTGAGGTATCAGCGAGACTATGTGTGTGTGTCCATGTGGAAAATATGAGGCTGCAACTTCATCATATTTCTCAGAAGTGTCTGAAGCTCTTCAACATCATTCGTTCTTCAACCACAACCAAAGTGCCCTTCAAGCCACTGTGATCTTATGACTTACCTGACATTATTAAGCGTGTTTAAATACACTGTAAAATAATTACAGTGAATAATTACAAAAAAATGTTTTCCTGGGTGTCTTAACAATTTTGAGGTCATTGAAATAAAAAAATGAGTAAATACAAAGGAGATTGGTTTAATCAACAAAATTTGTCGTTACGTTAACGTTAATTTAGGTTATCTGAACCACATTAATTATCTAAGTTGATTTGACAAATCATTACATTATTTTTTTTACAGTGGAAAGCAATGAGTCAGCTCAGATGAAAGTATGAGCAGATTTAGTCTTTTCAGAGCATATGAAAGGTCAAAATAGCAAAATCTGCGTTCATAAATGGTCTACGTAGTGTTTTAAATTCATATCTAAAATGCTAAACACAAGTTTATTGTGGTTAGGGTCAGTCTAGTAACTGTAATTAACAATAACGAGTTCCTAAAGTCCGAGATTACTATAATAACAAAATATTGTTGTTTTAGCTTAAAATAAGTAACCTGGGTTGCCTTAAAATTTTAAGTTGATTGAACTGGAAAAAGTGAGTTAATACAATGAAGGAGATTGATTTAATCATCAAAAACTCAAAATAATAAGTTATCTGAACTAAAAAAATATTTAAGTTGATTTGACAAAAAAAAAATGTTGTGATAACAAATCTTGAAAATATTAAAAAAAAAAATGTTGGTTTTTACTTAAAAAAATAAGTAACCTGGTTGCCCTAAAATGTTAAGTTCATTGAAATGGAAAAATTTAGTTAATACAATGAAGGAGATTGATTTAAGCATCAGGAAGTCCAAATAATGGTGTGATGGTGTGATTACAAATCAATAACATCTTTTTTACAGTGTATATATATATATATATATATATATATATATATATATTAGAGCTGTCAAAAGATTAATCAGCGATTAATCGCATCCAAAATAAAAGTTTGTATTTACATAATATATGTGGGTGCACTGTGTATAATTATTTTATATATATATTAATACACACATGCTTGTATATATTTAAGACATATTTTCTTGTATATACTGTTTATAGATTTATATGTAATTTATATTATATATAATTATATATATATAATATATAAATAGTATTTTTTTTCTTAAATATACATGCATGTGTGTGTATTTATATATATACAAGATAATTATACACAGTGCACCCACATATATTATGTAAACACAAACTTTTATTATAAATGCGATTAATCGCGATTAATCTTTTGACAGCCCTAATATATGTATATATATATATATATATATATATATATATATATATATTTGTACAGTGCACAAGTTATTCCAGCCTTATTGGTTGACGTGGTAAACATCACAACATCTGATTGGTGACCTAAAAATCTAGTGTGAATCTAGAATAATTCTTCTGCATTTTAAATCATATCCTTGTTTTAGTCTTTCAAAACCCCAACATTATTTCCATGCGTATGTCACAGATTTCCAGCATGCACTTTTTGGATCTATGGATCATATTTCTATCTGAGGACTGGGGAAAGACATGGCAGTTACAGTGTCTTCTGAACTGCAACTGTCGAGTGGGAATCGGCACAGAATGGGCTGAAGATCAAGCTAACACTGTAGTCAAACAGCGTCCTCTGTTGCACAAATATTGCACTGCACATAGACAGGCCAAGACCAAAGTCCCATTCACACCAACAATAGCTATAGAGAACTATAACAATACATATATTTTAACGTCCTGTTTATTCTATGTGTACGCTGCAGTTTTGTCCTCTGGCGCTTTAGATGCTCGAGCTCTTTAAAGCAGGATGGATTCTGATTGGCTATCAATGTTTTACTGAATGCATTGTGCACTTTCTTTGCCGTGTTTGCAGGATTTTGGTCTAATGTCTTATTGTTGGTGTGCATTGTGGGCATACTTATGATGTTTGTCTTTTATGGTTATTTATGTGTGAGAGTTGTTCTTGGTGCGAACGGCCTTATTTGTAGGACTATTTAGCTTTTTAATTCTGAATCTTATTTCGGTTTCTTCCAATAATACGAACTTGTCCCTCATTGGAACCCGTGTATATAAACCCTCAGTTATTTCCAGTTCATTGTCTTGTGATGACGTTGTGTTGGTCTATGATGGTTTCTGGTGTTAATGTATGCGTCAATCATCTGGTTTTGAATTATAAAATCAAGTCCGCGTTTAACTTGCATATGATCAAACCAGATCATTTATTGTATTATGTAGAAACACATTTGACCTGACTGTCTGGAGTTGTACACATAATGTCTTGTTTCAAAAGTTTGAGAATGAGCAACATTCATAGATATCAAACATAAGCAAATCTTCATATAGATGTAATGTTTTATTTCATGCTACGACCAGCATCACATAGAATTGCACAAAAAATGAATGAGAGCAATCCCCCCAAACACACACAAAATAAAAGGAAAAAGAAACGCCTTCCGAGGCACAATAGAGAGGTGATATGAAAATGTATAAATATTTGGTACCATTTAAATCTGCGTCATTTCTTTTCCGTTCAGGGAATTTAAATAGGTGACTAGATTAATTTCAGAGGTAAAATAAGTTGTTTACATTCATTGCTCAAGGGCGAAAAAATACTCTTTCGTACACAGACGGCATGAACAGAGGGAATACGCTATCAGATAAAGGAACACTGGGACCAAGTTATTAAAGAAGAAGTTGGGAAGGAAAATGAATGTGCTTTGGCTTTCTTCAGATATTTACCTGAAATGCATTCGGGACATTTCATCAGTGCCCTGAGGCAGGAACATTAATTTCCCCCCCCCCCAATGCAATCATTATATAAAACCCCATTGGGTAATTATCACAGGCCTTAATATCTCATTCATAAAGATGATTCGGAAATTTTGCATAGTACCACTGTTATTTTTAAAATCAGGCATTGTGCTAAACAACGGTCATAATACAAGCAGAAAACACTGAAAATAGAATTACAAATATGGATTCAAGCATTTCAACCCACTAAATAGGCCTTTTAAGGTATCCCAGTGTCAAACCCTGACTATTTACAATAGATATGCATCCGCTTTTCTTCATGACACATGACATTTAATTCAAGCAATCAGTCTTTTAAACTATCTTTGGTGTCTTTTCCTTGGCATACAGCAGATATGTGTATAGGAGCCTACCTGTGCCGTGTGCAACACTACACAAACTCTTTTCAGTAGCATGTCTGGAATATCAAATCCACTAGAAAAAGCCTATTCCTCGCCATTTTGCCGCCATTCAAAGGCAACGCTGTTACTGATTGCTCTGTATATGCGCAGCAGCACACATGAATAGTCTGCCAACTCCCACAGGGTGCTAATGCGATTTATGCTGAATACACATGTAAAATTGTTCTTTAATCCTTGAGCACAGTTGAAGAGGTAGAGATGGATAAAGAACAGCCAGAGATGGAGGCCGATGAAGAGGGAAGGATTTAGGAGGGAGACAGAAAGAGACAATGAGTGAGTGAGAGCAGATGTCTGCCATCCCACGAGTCCCATTGGTTCGGCCTAATCTATCCAGTGGACGTCAGTGTTTGACTTTCTCCATCCATCTCTACCTACCACAGCTACCAATGCAAATCTGCATGAGTGAGATACTCCTTTCACACACACACACACAAAAAAAAACACTGATACGTTCTCCTGTCTCTTCTATCCTTTCTCTAAACCTGTTGCCCAGTCTAGATCTCTCTCTAAACATCTAACTTTCACTTTCATTTAAACATATGCAATAATGATTGATACAGAAAAGCCCTTACACTATAACACATGCTGTTTATGTGTAGATTAGAATCCAATCAGGGGATAAACAATTAGCATCAATCAGTGAACAACCTCTCTCTATACAGCATCTAAAACGGTCTCTGATACTTGATATAATATCATTGGCATATTCCAGGAGCCCCTAGTCCCACTTTGGCAAAAAAAGTTAATTATAACTATCTTGTGGCAAGATAGTACCTCGTGGCCTCAAGATAGTAACTCATGGCCTCAAGATAGTTAGTATCTTGAGGCCACGAGTAGTATCTTGAGGCCACAAGTTACTATCTTGAGGCCACAAGTTACTATCTTGAGGCCACAAATTACTACCTTGAGGCCATGAGATAGTATCTTGAGGCCACGAGTTAGTATCTAGAGGCCACGAATTAGTATCTTGAGGCCATGAATTACTATCTTGAGGCCACGAGTTAGTATCTTGAGGCCACAAGTTAGTATCTTGAGGCCACAAGTTAGTATCTTGAGGCCACAAGTTAGTATCTTGAGGCCACGAGTTAGTATCTTGAGGCCACAAATTACTATCTTGAGGCCACGAGTTAGTATCTTGAGGCCACGAGTTAGTATCTTGAGGCCACGATTACTATCTTGAGGCCACGAATTACTATCTTGAGGCCACAAGTTAGTATCTTGAGACCACGAGATAGTATTCTTGAGGCCACGAGTTAGTATCTTGAGGCCACGAGATACTATCTTGAGGCCACGAGTTAGTATCTTGAGGCCACGAGATACTATCTTGAGGCCACAAGTTACTATCTGAGGCCACGAGTTACTATCTTGAGGCCACGGAGAGGCAACGAGTTAGTATCTTGAGGCCACGAGTTACTATCTTGAGGCCACGAGTTGAGTACCTTGAGGCCACGAGATAGCTATAATATTTTTTTTGTCAAAGTGGGACTAGGGGGGCTCCGATAGCATATAACTTAGCTTAAAAACTAAAAAAAATAGCTTCAAACAGTATTTGTTTTAAAAAGATTGTTTCTACCGGGCTGTACAACAGCTTCTTATACATAACGGACAAGACCTGGATTTGCAAGTTATTCCTCGTCTTTTTCTATCTTATATTGTTTTTGACTGTGGTCAAAACTCACCAGTTAAAAGAAAGTAATAAAAAGTACCTGAGAAAAAGAGCAAGCAGGGTAACCGACAGACTAAAGAAGGAGAAGTTTATGTGATCAATAATCACAAACTTCTCCACACACACAAAACATTGCATTCGGTTTCATCATGATGTGCCATGGCCTAGCTGGTTTTCCAGCTCTATTGCCCTCATTCAGCAGAAAATATTAGTAGTTTCTATTCTCAGTAGTACTAAGTAGCGAGTTAAAACTCTTCAGAACTCAATAGAAGTACAATGTACAAGGATGTGACTGAATTTTGATTTTATCCAAGTCACATAACTAAAAAATCTATCCTCCCCTGGTTACTTCTGTTCTCCCTGACATGTTTGAAACCCGTTAAACCCTCATGGGAGCATCAAGCAGCGGCTTTTGATTGTAGTCAGCCTTGTTAGAGCAAAAACAACAACAAAAAAAACAACTCAGGAGACAATTTGGTTCAATACAGAAGTACAGTGACATGACCATGTCCTTTATAAGTTCTGTTATATAGGGTTTCTGTACCCTGGTAAGTGTGTAAACCAGCTCCGTCCACTCAGTAGAACTTGTCATCAATGCGGAAATGAGGACGTGTAACGTCGTCTGGGTTGAGGAAGACTGAAATTGATTTTCCAGGGTTTTCTGTCACCAGCTGTTGTAGTCGCTGTGCTAGCCGGTCATCCTGAGGTGATCCTGCACCATATCCGTGGCTAGGTGATGAGTGACCCATTGCTCCCAGCTCCCGCTGCCTCTCGTTTGAGCTGGCATGCCTGTTGCGCTTGCTCTAAAGCAGCTCTTAAGTGCTCTGCAGGATCAGAACGTAAATGTGCAAGTTTGCGCGCAACTAACAGGGCAGCGCCGTCTGTGAGATGCTCTAGCATGTTGCACTGTGGGAGGAAGTAATTGGGACAGTTTTTGCCCAGAACGCAGTGAGACAAGTCATCAAGAAGACCAAGGAAGAGTCGTGCAGGTGTCTCGTGATCTGGACAGCCAAGGAAGCTGGTCGGCAAGCGATCGGCATGCCCAAAACATCAAGGTACGTAGGTGGTAGAGGCTGAGGCCGGTGCGAGGGCGAGCTAACAGTCTTGACAATACGGCTTTAGCCGCTTGGAAGGCTTGTGCCATTGGGTAGGGCACGCATTTCTTCAGCTGAACCTCACTGCGGGAGAAGGCAAGTCTCCACTCGCGATCCAGGTCTGGTTGAGGGACTTGCAGCTGGAGAATAACACGGGAGCAAGTAGAACCCACTAATGGCCTCCTCTTCTGTTATTTTACCATCCCAGAAATGGTTGGTCGTGAGCCAGCCCTGTGCGACGGCTGGCCAGCCACGGAACGACACCACTGGAAGCAAGTCGTAGAGGATCCGGCTAGTTCCTGCAGTGAGAGATCAGCGTTGTTAAAGGGCCGTTACGCTCCCACACGATCAGGAACAGGGATACCTCTTTGAGGATTCCTCCGCAAGTCTTCGACCGCTGTCCCAACTACACTCCAGAACCAATCGCGACCAACAACGGAGAGAAAGTAGCACCCATCTAATGACGGGGGACACTGTAGGGATGGGATTGAGCCGGGTGCTCCGCCAGTTTCTTCCTCTTCCGCATCTTTACTCTCGGTATTAATCTCGTCTTGACAGCAGATACCCCAACGCATCAGCATCGCGGGATCGCAGAGGCGCAGGCTCAGCCATGAATGGCAGGGTGGGGAATGCCTCATGTCCAGCGTCACAGGCTGATTGCGGTCATGCAATTTCAGAGCTGGCACCAGTAGAGTGAAGTCCAAATCATAGTCAACACCTTTGGCATAGTCACCAAGGTCCTCTGGGTTAAGGTCAAGAACACCTTCCCTGGCCCCACCTGATAGCAGCAGGTATTCATTGGCAACCGGCAGTCGTTTGTCTACCTTTTGCACCAGGCCTGTGAAAAGGAAGAATATTCATGACTAAAGAGGTAGTGCTGGGGAGATATAGGGTGGGTAGGAGAGAGCAATGTTATTACCGTTCTAAACAATTCAAGTTCAAAATGCTGAAAGCGTTTAACATTTCTAACCCCAGAAGCATAAAAAAATGAGTTAAATCGGTGCAATCAATTGTCTTGCAAAAGGGCCAGAGGTCAAATTAAGCACTCAATCTAAAGATAATTCCTGCTGGTTAAGTTATTCAGACGATTTGTATGCATTTAAAGGTGCAGTAAATAAATATTGAGAAACACTGTTAATTTTAAATCAACACCTAAAACAATTTTGTGAATATTTGCTAGGCATAGATGTATGGTCTGTGTGTGTGTGCTGAAAAAAACAAAAAACAACTGGATGGGACTGATCACCAAAACACTCTTGTAGCCTATCAGTAATATACTCTCATGATGGGGAGGAGAGATAGTGACTGTAGAGAAAGACTGCAGAAAGAGAGAAAAAGAGATGGCTGAAACTAAGGATGAACAAAAAAAAACAATTGGTGAGAGGTCACAGCGTTTGGGTTTGCACGCTCAAAAGATTTGCGAAAAGTAAAGGCTTCAGGCTAAAACAGTCGAAGGTTAGAGCCAAGGCAGAGCGACAGATGAAGCGTGCAAAGAAAATAGTGTGTGGGACCATTTCACCTCAATGAATGACACAGATGTAAGTTGCTGGGCTTAAATTTGGAAATACATCTACATGTCAGTGGTAACAGATAAGGTGATGATGATCATTATCTTCTTTATTATTGTTAGCACTAACGTTAACGTTACCTCAAACTAAAGCAGCGTCTCTTCTGAGCGGTCATTTTCTTAAATGAGCCACAGCAATGTTTCAAATGAGCTTCTAAGCTTCTAATGTAGATGTATTAGTAGACTAACGGCTTTATTTTCAACGCGATCACCTTGTAACCAAACCATTTCGAAACTAAAAAGGCATTTGTCCTCCGATTACATACAAGCTCTTTGGCGCCGCGTTTGCGGGACACGTTTTCGCACTGAATAGGGATTTTAAAAAGTGACATGAGTGGAAGGGCGGCGCCAGGGCAATGTGTGCGTTTGTGTGAGTGGGATGCCGAGCGGCAAAGAGATGCGACAGAGTTGTGAAATTGCAGGCGCGGCTCAGAAATGACGTGTAGTTAAATTTTTGAGGAGGTGCGCATCAGGCTACGGCAAAGGGTATGCGGTATGGGACGCGTCTGTGCGTGTGCTACACCGTACCTATCTGCGCGTACCCTACGCAGAAGTATAAATTGGCCTTTAGTGGTTAGCTGTGTTGCGTAGCATGTTCGCTCAGGGTTGGAATCATTTGAATTGGAGCCATTTTTTTTTTTTACCCCAGTTCCGATTCTGCTTATCCTTTTAGATTCCCAGTTTTGAATTCCAATATGGTAAAACAAAACAAACAAACAAACAAAAAACCTGTGTGTGTGTGTGTGTGTGTGTGTGTGCATATATATAATAATGTGCAGTATTAGTTTAATAATTGGTTTCTGTAGTGAGTGAGGAACAAGCAGAAGGAATGAATGAAAGGAAACAGACTGAGAAGAGGATTAGGAGATTTCTGTCATTTTAGGAACAGCATCATCTTCCTCTGAGTCAGATAATTCCTGCTCATTCAGAGTGAAAGATATAAATAAATGAATAGTCTGCCTCAACTCTGTTTTGCAATTCAAGCCGTTGCTTCTCAAATTCTTTAAAATGAACATTTAAATCTCTAGTGGAATCCTTTTTAAATCAAAACAAACATCTTGCCTTTTAATATTTTATGAAGTTAGAACTTGCTCAATACACATTTCTTTAGCACATACGTTCATTTTCATTTACACTCGATCCACTAATAAAAAGAAGCTTAGAGAGGAGGACTGAATACTAAGTATAACCGCCATATGGACGAGTTTCAAAATAGTGCTTTGATGACCCATAATCCAAAGATGATCCTTCACTAGGGAAATAAGGAAAATAACTGATATCCTTCTAGGGGTGTTAAACAAAACAAGAATCAATAGCTTTACTAATTACCAGTTTGTTCATGCAAAAATAATGAATTCATTATGTCCATCGCTCCCTACAGGCGGAGGCCATCAGCAGCAGGTGCATTTCACTCATCACTCCCTCATACGGTCACCTTTATTGACCACTTTAAAACAAAAACAGAATAATGCCTTCAATACAAAACATCACTCAGCATGACAGACGCCAAAGGGGAGCTGGTTAGCAAACGCATTTACCAGTCATAAATCAGAGCCCAACATGCACTGCTGTCAAAGCATGAGTTACACATAATGTATTGAAGGTTGGACTTAAGTCACCTCTACGGGACACTTACTGGGACTTTTTCCAAGAAAAAATAACTTTAATATTATGGATTTAAATAACAAGATGAATGTTATAATGATGCTACATAATCCGATCTGTCCAAGCAATACACAACACAGATGTGTACAGGATCAGTGTCCAATATATGCTGGATGAAAAAGTGGATTTAAGAATCAAGATCAGTTTAATCAAAATGATGAACAAAGAATCGAATCGTTTAGTTCAGGGGTTCCCAACCTTTTTTGTGCCAGGGACCAGCATATTCATAAAAAAAATTCCAGGGACCAGTTGTCAATTTGAATGCCTCAATTTTAAGATGCACCGCTTGGATTCGGAACATATCACTGTGTAAAACAGTAGGCTAACAGCATATAGTTTATTTGCATATAATGAACTAGGTGGCAACAAAGGCTACTTGCATACCAATCTTTTAAACTTTCAGAACGGTTCACAGAAAGTTTCTTTTTCTCCCATTCAATTAGTTCTACTTCAAAAGCAACTCACATAGCACTCACTTACTAAGGTTTCAATAAGGATTCAATAAGGATTATGCATTAGCATGCATTGTGTAATATCATGCAATTTTTACGCAAAAATTAGTTTTCGTGCATTTGACACGCAGAAAACTTAATAATTGGTCAGAATTATGTCTGACCCATTCCAAATTTCGTTTTCCGATATATGTTGACACAAGCACTGATGGACCAAAGAGCGCACATTTCGAACATGTGCAGTAAAAACTTGAAACGTAAATTCTCAGAAAATGCATTTAATACTAATATATTGAAAAGGCTGTTTATATCCTCCATAAAGGAGCTCAGACAATGGAAACATATCAGTCGAAATGCATTTTTATGTTTAATATGAGGGAAATAGACATGCATGCGTGACAAAAAATCTTTAAAAAAATTGTAGGTAGCCAAATATTTTTAGAAAATTCTACTAGACTAACGTCACTCATAAATCCTGAAATTTCACACATCTCGAGTTTTATTAAAAATCTTTAACTTTTAGGTAGCTAAATATTTTTTAGTAATTCTGTCAATTACATTAAGGTTAGATTTCATTGAAGGTAAATTGGAGCGGCTACACTGAGCTGTGCGTAACGCCTACATACGTGAAGTGAACGAAGACGAATCACTTTATGCTGTTTGCAATTGTTTGCTTCTCCTCCTGTCTATACGGTCTCTATCATGCAGACAGAAAGTCCCGCAGTTATGACGCAATCTTTAGCCTATTTTTACAAAAACGTCTTCAACAGGCCCGTAACGTAAGATACAATGTAATGGAGCATTTTATAGATAAAATCGTGTTTCTTTAGAAATAAATAATGGACAAATTAAGTCTTTGGATGCCTCAGATGTAAAGTTATTCGCTGTCAATGGGAGTCAATGGGATGCTAACAACAGCCTCCCGCGAGGCTTCAACTTCCGGCTGATGGATTACACCGTTGGCGCTGAGAGAGACTCTATATTTGTTATGGTGAAATCACAAAACCAAATGCACAAAAAAACATGTCACCGCTTGATATATACAATCACTAATAGGAAAATGACTCAAATATTGTTTAGCATTTATTCTAAATTTACGGAAAAATTTTAAGAACTGAAAAATTTCGACGCAGAAAAAATCTTGGTGAACTTATAGAACACACTGTCACCGTCCCACATGTGGGACGTTTGCCACTATATTTTTAAATCAATTATATCTTAGTAAATACCTTTAGTAATATTGACAAACTATATATCATTTGAAAGCTTACAATCTCTAGTTTCCATATTTAGTGACTGATTTTCAAAATATATTACAGAGGAACTATCATTTATCAATATGCAACAAGAATATTTTCATACTCATAAAGGGAGCAGACCTTTATTTTAAAATAGCAGAGAACATGAAAAATCATGAAAAAATGGTAGATACCTCAGTTTGTTTTCATGCCAAAAGTTCTAAAGATAGCATCCATACAATTATTTTGGAAAAAAGGACTGAAAAGTTTAAAATATCAAGAAAAATAATGGAGGCGCCCTTATATGGGCAGTAATGGAGTCTGATTGTGCCCTAGTGAAAAAGTTTGGTACTGCGCTCAAACAAAATCTTACTGAAAGCTCATTTTTTGAGATATCAACCTAAAATTTGAAACACAACTTGTTCAGATTTTTGGCTTTGATTTTTCTGCAGTTTTAGAGTAGCCCAGGTTTTGAAAATATATATTTTATGTAAAATATAAATAATTAATATTTTTACATTGTACATTTCCATAAACTCAACTTTTTTTTTGTTTAACTTTCTTAATTTATTTCACTTCTACAAAAATCTGCCAAATGTCTTCTTTAAAACAAGACCAATCATATGTCTATATTCCAAAGCATTCTTGAATTACAACCATTTAAGTTCGAAATGTGCATTTTCATGTCTATTCAAAAAAGGGGGGGTGACAGTTAAGTGGTTAAACGGATACATTTAGAAAACACTCCAAATTCATCAACATTAGAACGAGGAAAAGAACAAATCCATGTGTTAAATTGGGAGTTTTCATGAGAAGTATAAATATGTAATTATTAGCGGAAAAAAATGTTTATGGTGTTTGTTTCCGGGAGCCTGTGACCTTCACACCAGAACGTTGATGAAGAGTGTGTTTTATTGTTTTTCTACAATAACCATGATCCCTTTTGCCCTTTACATTTTTAACATATTTCAGTTTAATTAGCTCCTCTGGGAGAAATATGTTCACAGGATTGTAGTGAATCTAGAGGCTGGTGTGCAGATGGTATGCTAATGTTTGCAGGTCATGAAGGTGTGGAAACAGAAATCATAATGATTAATTGATCAGTGCCACACTTGCACTGTAAGGTCTTCTGAAGTGTCTTAACATCCAACTTCTCATGGGTACGGCTCAACAAAAGTGGATTTTTCCAATCATACACAGGCAGAATATCCAGAATGAAGCATAAAAATAACAAGCCGCCTATCTATCAGTCTCTGTAGGCGTGTGGTGGATGTCGCTTTGAAAATGTCTGCATATAGAGAGTCAGAGATGGAAGCTTTTGGATGAACATCAGAGGGGTTAAAAAGAACAGGAAGCAGGCAGAAAGAAACATAAACGTTGCACTGACAGGATGGAGAAAAAGAAATCCGTATCCACGTCAAAGGTGCAAAAGTAAACAACAAACAATTATGCTGGATGAGTCACATTTAACAATGGACACATGAAACCGAAACAGACGAGAGCTACAGGCTAAAAGGTTTCCTACGGAGGAGAGAACAGGCTACGGCTTTACAAATATAAAAACAGCGGGCGAGGGAAAAGAGAGAGGGGAAGAGAAACTGTCAGCAAATCCAGCATTTGACAGGATTACAGAGAACAATACAGTCCTGCAAATCTCTCTGCCTCCCTTATGTCATACAAAACAGGATGACATTTAGTGTGTGTGTGTGCATGGAGACGGGGATTAGAAAGGGGTGTTGAGGAGAGCTGGTGTGAAATACAGAGAACTAGAGACCCCTGCTGGACACACAGCTTCACTCGGGTCAGGATAAATCATCAGTCCAATGAGAATATACCTGAAATAAATGGCATATTCAAGTCTTTTTCATCTGTTTTATAAAATACACACTTGGTTTGAGGAGTTCGATGAGTATTATTTCATTCCAAACAATCAAAATGCAATTTTACATAAAAAAACACTCCATATATCTAACTGTAGACCAGGAGGTTTACTGTACTTTATCTAATCATCTACAGCAGTAATATGATGATGTTTAAACACACACACACACACACACACATGTTGTATGGGGACTTTACACTGACATAATGATTTTTATATTGTATAGTATATTCTATTCCCTTAAACTAACCCTACCCCTAAAAATACCCATCACAGAAAACTTTCTGCATATTTACATTTTCTAAACAACATAATAATGTTGGAATAATTTATAAGCTGTTTTCCTCATGGGGACCAAAAAATGTCCCCAAAAGGACAAGGATTTCAGACATTGCAATCTTGTATGTCCCCTTAATGTAAGGTTTACCAGGTGTCTCTCTCTCTCTCTCAAGAGAGAGAGGGCGGAATCAAAGTGTTGTTTATATTATGCGTATAAATGTATGTATGCATGTTCACTATGCTATTCCTCCCACAAAGATTTCAGGTATTGCCATCTTTTTGTCCTCATAATGTAAGGTTTATCAGGTCTCTGTCTCTTTGTATGTGAGAGATGATGGTTCATGAAAACTCACAAGAAATCAAAGTAGGTATATATTTAAGTGTTAACACTTTATTTTAATGTGTCATTGTTACATTATGTTACATGTAATTACTATAGTAATAACTATAAATTATGCATAATTACATGCAACTAACCCTAAACCCTAATCCTAACCCTTTAGTAAGTAGATGTAGTTACTTAATATTACTCAGTACTTAAATGTATAATTACAGTGTAACAATGACACATTAAAATAAAGTGTAACCATTTAAGTAAGTGTGTGTTCACGGTGGTGTTCTTCTCACCCAGCATATTAAAGATGAAGTCTTTGGCCGTGTGCACCTCGAGCGCGGTCTGGTCCCCGAACTCTCCCTGTTCCAGCATCACGAGCGCGTGCACCTGCGCCGACAGCTCCTCCAGCGTCGTGCCCGAGCGGAAGTCCACCTCGGGCACGCGCTTCACCGGCGCCACGGCACTCATGAGCGTCTCCATTGAGCATTACCTAGAGACACCACTACAATATTACCAAACTGTCCCACAATAATCACCCTTATCAATATAACGTCAAATACTCTCATTAGATGTATGCATTTAAATAATTGTTAAATTATGTATGTCGACATTAAGTGATAAATCGCTGATGCGGAAACAAACCCGTTACATTTAAGTCCTATTTAGTACTACTAACTACTCAAACTATTTATTAATTGTAAATAACACCTAAATAGTTACACGCAGGTTAGTTCTTCACAGCGACTGTAACGGAATGTAGGTCAGTGGGCAGATTAATAGCTAATTAGCCAGCTAATGTATCCAGTGACATATCATTACAGTTCATTATTATACACATGACGAGATCCCTGAAAAATGTAATCTAAACAAGACTTCCCCATGATGTGTGCTGTATGAGGGGGATATGTTTCATGTGTCCACTGACAGATGCGTGTAAGTCAAGCAGCCCAAATGAGCCGACTAGCAGGTGTGGAGCGAGCTAACGTGCTAACCAGCTAAAACACACCAGGATTTAGCGATGACACTTTATAGTTTACACACACCCTGTTATCCGCTGGCTCGGTGCTCTCTGCCTTAGACCCCGTGTTGCTTTGCTTGTTGTGATTTCTTTAGTGAAACAGGATTTCAGCTCCCGTCATTTCCAACAGGTCCCCCTGCGCGCACCTTCCCACTAGCAACACTTTTCCCGGAAATAATGGACCACCTCCGAGAATCTTGGGATTAGTAGTACTTTAAAATGGACACAAGTCTATCGAGACCATGATTAGGCGCAATTACAGTATGTGATAGTATACTTTTTGCACTGATGTCTCACAACAATAGCTAGTCTTAATATTAATATTTTTTAATCTCATCTATATTATGCCTGCAACCAAGAATAGAAAGGATCAGTGTTAAAGTCCCCATGAAATCGAAATTGAAGTTGTTTGGTTTTTAGTATGAAAACGTTAGGTTACCTACCACTGTGTTATCTTTATAGACCATTTCACAAGATGTAAACAACACTGGTCCAGAAACACTTCCTGTTTCAGTTTGTAACTGTTTTCTTTATTTCACATGTAAAGAAAACATCTTAAAGATGTTTGTTTAACTTTTTGATTCAGTTTTAAATGTTCTGTTGGTTGTATTTTATCCCAGCTTTTATGTAGAGTTAAAAAACTTAAACAGGAAGTGCTTCTGGACCAGTGTTGTTTACATCTTGTGAAATGGTCTATAGGCTAAACTAGTGTGCTCCAAAACAATGACAAATTCACAAACTAGATATAGCTAAGCAATAAAAACAGAGGCTGCATCCAAAATTGCGAACTCTCGAGTATAGTTATTTTGAATAATTGATTCATGACCACTAAAAAAATACTTTGAATTCATGGTGCGTTCACATGCTATGGAAAATTGGATATTTCCACTTGTGAACTGGTATTTACCAGTGTGTTGCGTTCAAGTGCTTTTGTTGTCATAATGTGGTAAAAAGATGGAGATCCAGACCTGTTATTTAGCTAAAATTATTTTAGATTGCTTAAGTCATCTGCAACAGCAAGAAAATGATTTGTCAAAACTCAAAAGGTAAATAATATGCTGCATATTTTCTAGATCAGACATTCTCAACCCTGGTCCTCGAGGGCCACTGTCCTGCAGAGTTTAGGTCCAACCTTGATCAAACTCACCTGCATGTAGCTTTCCAGTAATCCTAAAAGGCTTAATTAGCTGGCTCAGGTGTGTTTGATTTAGGGTTAGAGCTAAACTCTGAAGGTCAGTGGCCCTCCAGGACCAGGGTTGAGAATGCCTGTTCTAGATCATGAATAGTATATATTTTTTACCATTCACGACCATGTTCACAACTCTCGCGGTGCTCTCCACCATTTTGAAATGGTCAAAGGTTATCTTATCTCGGCAACTCGTCCATCAAAATATTCTACGAGTTGCCCAGAGGAAAATACGACATGAGGGGGTGTTCATGTGCATTTTCCATGTTGGCTTTTGGTATTTACCATAATTACCATAGCACATGAACGCACCATAAGACATATTACCGTGACAGACTGTTTTTCACCTACTATATTGTAGGGAAGTATGGATTTCGGATACAGCCTTAAGGGCCGTACACACTGGGATGAATATCGACGCGCCAGCGTTTTTCATCGTGTTTTTTTTTGTTCACACCCAAGCGATTTTCACTGACGATGAGCCACGTGAACATGCAAATTCATTCCCTGACATTAGATGGCGCTTAATGTAAAACAGAAATAGTCCAATTTTGTAGTCGCTGTCACGTTTGTCATATAGTTCTTTATGTTACGATACCACGAAACCAGCAGATCTACATTCATCTTGCCTTGCATCTTCCTAATCTTATTTCTTACTTCTTCGCCGTTACATATATCTTCTTCGCCGTTACGTATGTGTGCTCAGCAAAACCGTTTTGTGTTTGAGGGCCCCCAAGTTGTGTTTTACTGTAACTTCAGAAGCCCCAGACACGTGAGCAAAGACGCCATTGGTCGGATAGTTTTTGAAGAGGCGCGTCAAACCAAAAAAAAATAATAATAATTTGCTTTTAACCGAGCATCAGTATGGGGAAGAAAGGTGATTTGAGTGACTTTGAACGTGGCATGATTGTTGGTGCCAGAAGGGCTGGTCTGAGTATTTCAGAAACTGCTAATCTACTGGGATTTTCACGCACAACCATCTCTCAGGGTTTACAGAGAATGGTCAGAAAAAGAAAAAACATCCAGTGAGCGGCAGTTCTGTGGGTGGAAATGCCTTGTTGATGCCAGAGGTCAGAGGAGAATGGCCAGACTGGTTCGAGCTGATAGAAGGGCAACAGTGACTCAAATAACCACCCGTTACAACCAAGGTGGGCAGAAGAGCATCTCTGAACGCACAGTACGTCGAACTTTGAGGCAGATGGGCTACAGCAGCAGAAGACCACACCGGGTGCCACTCCTTTCAGCTAAGAACAGGAAACTGAGGCTACAATTTGCACAAGCTCATCGAAATTGGACAATAGAAGATTGGAAAAACGTTGCCTGGTCTGATGAGTCTCGATTTCTGCTGCGACATTCGGATGGTAGGGTCAGAATTTGGCGTCTACAACATGCAAGCATAGATCCATCCTGCCTTGTATCAACGGTTCAGGCTGGTGGTGGTGGTGTCATGGTGTGGGGAATATTTTCTTGGCACTCTTTGGGCCCCTTGGTACCAATTGAGCATCGTTGCAACGCCACAGCCTACCTGAGTATTGTTGCTGACCATGTCCATCCCTTTATGACCACAATGTACCCAACTTCTGATGGCTACTTTCAGCAGGATAATGTGCCATGTCATAAAGCTGGAATCATCTCAGACTGGTTTCTTGAACATGACAATGAGTTCGCTGTACTCAAATGGCCTCCACAGTCACCAGATCTCAATCCAATAGAGCACCTTTGGGATGTGGTGGAACGGGAGATTCGCATCATGGATGTGCAGCCGACAAATCTGCGGCAACTGTGTGATGCCATCATGTCAATATGGACCAAACTCCCTGAGGAATGCTTCCAGCACCTTGTTGAATCTATGCCACGAAAAATTGAGGCAGTTCTGAAGGCAAAAGGGGGTCCAACCCGTTACTAGCATGGGTACCTAATAAAGTGGCCGGTGAGTCTATATATATCATCTGGAAAATGCATTGCATTTAACTGACAATGTCTCCTTCACTACTTCTGTCCTGCAACCTAGAAATAGTTTGAGAACAGCAACTCTGCCCTTTAGTGTGAGGGAACACGATTTTGAAAAGCCAGACACCATGAATCCAGTCAAACGCTTCCCTGGCAGCTTTTAAACTCCATCTCTCCTCAGACTTCTTTCTCCAGGAGGTGATCAAAAGATTTTCGAAGCTCTCGCCATCTCTCCTGTCCCATTCTGTTGAGGTGTTACCTTGAAATACCTCCCCTTTGAAGCAGCATCTGCGAGACTGACAGCGCAGATAATTGACAAGAAACGGCGGAGGCCGAAGACAGCGAGATGTTTTTAATTCACTTCTTCAGCTGCACCTTCCAATTAACAACTGAACCTGTAATCTAATGCGCATATAATTACATCATCACTCATAATACAAAACTCTTCTCTATTCAGTGCTTTAGTATTCAACACACCTCCTCTCGCACAAAAAATGAGTTTCGAATGAGATTTTCAACATTGAAGAATGTAGTGACAGCTTTTGAAACCGCACATCAGAAGGAATGATGATCTTTTCATGGGTTGAATGGAGACTGACATGTTGAAGTGAAATTGTATTAACACTCTTCTCTGGGACTGATTGACGCCTGGGAAGCGAGCGGAAAGAGAGTTTCGGTGATGATCGTATCAGTGTGTGTGGGCACAGAAAAATCATGACCTCCCACACCTTCAGACGACGTCTCTTTTGACAACCGAGGTCACAGGAAATTAGACCGGGGAATGAATTGCCAATCCCCACACAAGCGAGGGTGAGATGGGAAATGTCAGTTAGAGGAAGCGAATCCGTGTGAATACCGACTTCAACTCCCATGAGTCGCAATTAACAACACCCACCTCACTGACCGCTTCCCCAACTGTAGTGAAACCGAGGTTCAGACGCCGAAAGATCGTTCAAGCGCGAGGAGAATTTAACGACCGAATGACCACTTGCTTTAAACATTGATTTTTCCTGGCTGCATCTATCCAGACAGAGCCTGGGAGGAGACACTTATCACGGCCTCGTGAAGCGGAGCACCATGTACACGCCTTTATGGGTTTTCACAGGACGACTCTGATCCGACTTCAGTAATGAGCGACTGGTGGAATTCCCAGTGCTATTGAAACGTCAGGGAGGAGGAAGACGTCCATTATCTGAAAACGCCTTTATATTGTCCAGTCCTTCAAATACAAGCATGCCTTTCGATCCGCAAGCAGAGCAATTTCTTATTCTTATTCTAGAGACTAAAGTGGTTTGATTGCCTTGCCCTGATTTGCACGGGTCTTCTAATGGCTTGAGTTAATGAGGGTTTTACAAGTGGTGTGATCCCTTTATTGGGACGTGTTCACATCAATAGAAGCCTCTCTCCGCAATAGAGTTGGCTTATGAAGCTGCCCTTGCAAATTGACCTGAGGATTTATAAAGTCATTTTCAAAGGTTCCCAACTCACTCACAAGCCCTGGAATTAAAACCTCATTGGATTTCACTTTTCATTTGAATAAAGATAAGTTTGGACACTGGATGTCATACATACAGCTATTGAGATGGATGACCTGAAAGAGAGAGAGAGAGAGACATTTCCTCCAGTATCAGAAGGTCAGACTGGCAATCAACTTCTCAGACAGCTTTATTTGTTCAAACAAAGGAAACATATGTACAAACGCTTTCAAGACAGAGTGTGACTCATTCACGGTAATAAGGAAAGCTTCTCAAAGTTTCTTTCCGCCATGCTGACAAAATAAAGATGCCTGTGACAATAAAAGAGTTATGTTTGATCTCAAGGCCTTATCATCACTTCCCAAGACGCGAGTGAAAAGGGTTTTCAGATAAGATGTGAATTCTCCACCCTTTTTCTCCCTCAGCCACCCCATATTTCCTCCTTCTCTTGTTCAAATGACAAAACATCATCTAATGCATAAACATAGGGTTCAAAGAGCCATTGCAGCCCAGCCCACGATGAGCAACGAGCCTCCGATTCGGGGCCAGCTTGCTGAAGCTGGGGTCGTTGGTCAAGGCCTGGTGGTAGAGCGGCCCACAGAAGCAGCCCATGCCCGTGAGGAGGACTGCACCCGCCTGGAGAGAGAACAAGAGTGTTATTTAATTGATTGCGTCCTTAAGGGTTACTAAACCCCTGGTCAGAGCCTGACTCCACCCACTGGCAATATTTGAAAAATGCTGAAGAAGTGGGCAGACCCCAGCGGAGATAGAGGGGACGAAATAGATACTAAAACACATTTTCAATACTCGCAATTCCAACTCCTGACTGGTTTTGATGAAACAAGCTGTTTTTTATACTGCCAAGGGCGTAGCTCGTGCCAAGAGCGTGGTGAGCTGAAACCTGCGTAGGCCTACGTCACGAAGTGCGGAACATCCAATAGGAAAATTCAACTGCAGTAGCCACCGTTCAACCTGAAGAGGGCAGCACTAAGACGTTTTTACACCATATATTGTAGAAATAAAGCACTTTATACACAAATGTCAAAAAAGTTACTCGAATCAATGACTGGACAGATCATTAACTAAAAAAAGTTGGTTTAGGGTTTAGTTACACTTTAGGGGCAATTTATACTTCTGCGTCGAGGGTACGCCGTAGTGTACGCAGGCTACGTTGGCTATGCAGGTAGGCGACGCCGTCGTGAGCATTTATACTTCTGCGTCCAGGTCTTGGTTGCTCTGCAGTACTGCTCCGAAACACTAGTTGGCGGCGAGGGTTTTAATGTTCCACTGTGTTTAGATTCCTCGCGACTAGGTTACTACAAGCAATTGCGACTGAAAGAGAGCGGATCATGTTGGAGTTGGAGCTTATTGAGGTGGAAAAAGAGTTAATTTTAGGGAAATTACTAAAATAAAAGGCAGAAATGAATGAGAGAATACGTTGGAGGAGATGGTACGTGCGGAACTGTGTGAGAAGGTATGTGCGGAAATGCGATGCTACCAAGCCAATCACCAATCTTGCGGTCTGCGTCATCACGACATGTAGTTACATTTTTGAGGAGGTGCGCGTCAGGCTACGGCGAAGGGTACGCGGTATGGTAGGCGTCTGTGTGTATGCTACACCGTACCTACTGTGCGCACCCTACGCAGAAGTATAAATTGGCCTTTGTGATGCTCATTCAATTCTTAATACAAACTCTGCTTCATGCCCGGAACACATTATGTAACAGTAGTTATCATAAGCAGCTGAAAAATGAGAGGTGTGTTTACCAGAGCTGGTTTCCCACAGCGAGCCGCTCCTAACAACGCCAGACTGTGGTAGAAGTGGTACTTGTTTGCTGTTTCAAACAACTGAAGACACAAAAAGAACAGAACTGTCATTATGTTGTGTTGCACCTTGTCCTGAATAATAACTATAAATAATGCATCATATTTATAATGATGCCTCAGCTGTTTATAATGTGGGTTACATAGAGAAAAACGATTATCTTTTAAGATTACCCCAGCAACCAGCAAAAAAACATGCTTTGGTAAATCATAAATATGACATGCATTGAGATTCTAAAATATCAAGTCGTAATTGTCAGATAAAAAGTTATAATTATGAAATAAAATTATAAGGATAAACTTGATTGTATGCGTTTTTACTTACCTCAAGATTGTTTGTCATAATGTCAACTTTTTAAATCATAATTGTGATTTACCAAAGTATTTTTCTTATGTGACAGAAATGGGCATACCAATTCCTTACAGTACACAATAAATAAACTAGATTTTTTTAGCAACAATTGCGGCAAGATGAACACGTGACAAAGACACGGAACATAAATAGCCAAATAAATAAAGTTTAAATTACAAGATAAATATAATAAATTAGATAAAAATAAGATTTTTTTTCATTATTATGAGATAAAAGGTTATAAAGATATAATACTAAGGTATAATTGAAATTATTTATCAAAATTATGAAATACCAAGTCGTAATTATGAGTCAACAAAAGTTTGTCAATAATTGTGACAAAAAATATATATTTTACAGTTTTGACGTCAAAATTGTGTCATAATTATGATTGACTAAAAGCATGATTTTATTTAGTTTTATACCAAATGGACAAAATCGTACACCATAAACCAGTTAACGTAGTTTTTAGATAATGTATGCAAGATGCACAATGTGACAGAACATAAATAGCCGAACACTCACCTCTCTCTGGTATTCACTTGCTTCACTGTGTCGGAAACCTGTCCAGAAACAAACACACGCAAGAGTAGCAGAAAAGCTTAAAACTTTGGGGCAATGTCAGTCCAGGTAATGTGCGCACAGTCACGCAATCTTCATAACGCAGCAGTCTCGTCTGAAGAGTCCAGTCAGCCAAACAAAACAATCTCCCAGAAATGACACTTACCGTGAGCTCCATAAGCACCTGCTGCGACTGCAAGAGCTCCAGTTATTCCTGCCAACCTCTGGACCACTGAAGCAGCCTTCATGACTTCAGAATAACCTGGGAACAACTAGTGTCATAACATGCAGGAAACTGGGGTCATTACGGATCTAACAGGAAGAATGACGCTATTCACTCGGAACTACGTGCGTTGAGCCAAGATGGCGTCCGACTGCACAGTTGCACATCACGTGAGTACTTCCGATAACTCTTATCCATGCGCTTATCATCACTCAGCCAGGTTCATTACAGTGATCGAGATCAAACACAGTACACGATATTATAAGTATAACAGATAAAATTGAATTATAATGAGTTTGTGTAAAGATATCACACGACGCGAATGTATTCTTTTTCAGTCAAGGTCACAGAAACACTTACGTTTTTTTAATTTGTTTTTTATCCTTTATTTAACCAGGTAAAAAAACGATTGAGATTAAAAATCTCTTTTGCAAGGGAGACCTAAATAAATGTATTTATTTATTTATTTATTTATTTATTTATTTTTATTTATTTATTAACCCCATATTCTTTTGAAACCACAACAAGCGAAATGGCGTGACCCCCACTCACTGTTTCATCAAACAAGTTATCTACCTTGAACGCCGACAGCCACTGCACTGCATAATGTGGTTCGTATGAATTATTAATAAACCGCCATTTCACTTCAAAAAGGTTATTAAATCTAATTCTGCTGCTTTATATAGGTTCGTGCACATTTATATATTTTACACAAGACGTGTTTGTGCAATTCTAATCATAATGCTTTAAAACAAATCATACTTTCGTAGTAATAGGTACAAACAATTCTATTTTATTTCCTCTGTGCTCCTGTTTGGGGAATAAAGACCAAGTTTAAGTTTGTTTAAATTTCTCAGTGCAGTGAATCAAACACGCGGGCTTTCCAGTGAGGGGCGCTGTTTTACTTTGACTGTTGGTAAATAGCCTTAATGTCCAAAATCCTGTCCTTGAGTGAAAAAACAAAGCTTTGGTGCAAATTTGTAATGAACACAAAATAATTAAGAAAGAACACAAGTATGCAGTACAGAATAGACAAAAAAAACATTGAATATTTGAGTCACTGATAGTGTCACTAAATCTGTGTGTGTAGTGGCATACTGTAACATAGTATTTTTTTTACTCTGCTTTTTTTAATATCAAAATGCTGTTTAATGATTATGCTTTACAACTGGAAGATACATTACTCCTATAAAACGTATTCCGAAACCAAAAGTGATCCCCAAAACAGCTCCAACCCTGATCAAACACACCTGAGCAAGCTAATCAAGGTCTTCAGTATTACTAGAAAGTCACAGGTAAGTGTGTTTGATCAGTGTTGGAGCTAAACTTGCAGGACATTGGCCCTAGGATTTGATTTGAGAAACCCATGTTTTATAAGCCACTCGCCTCTTTCGGGCTGCTCACCGTGATGTACAGTAGGTAATTTCATATTTCACCGTCCTGAATGGGGAGAATCTGCTGGAATCCACTTGTAGAAATTAAACCCCTTTGACAGTGCTGGAATATAAGATGATGTTTGTGTGCTTGTTCTCTGTGCTAGTTTGCATTGCTGGGCAAACCCTGCACTGTCATGTACGTTCTCTTAATAGTCTGTGGGAGCGAGGCAGTCGGCCGGGAGTTGTACAGTGTTTCAGGCAGTCTGTTCCAGCGAAAAGGCTTTGTTTTCTCGCTTGCCCTGTTTAGCCACTAACACCAGACGAAATGACAAGCACAACCATGAAGCATACCAGCATTAAAACCGCATGCACTCTGATGCACTGGCTGTCTCTGTCAAGGATTTCTAAACCAAACATCAGTTTTCACTGAAGCAGTTCCTCCCACAGACTGTCCGTGTGTTTGCTAGGTTTCATCTGAATCCTCAACTGGCAAGTTTGTTTTTGTTTGGTAAAAACTCAGAGGGCCCTCATCTCCCGAATTGTTGTGCAATATCGCATCTAATTTTGTCTATGCAGTTGGCCTATTAACATGTTACTCAGTTTATTAATGTTTTTACTCTATGTGTGCAGTTTTTGGAGGATTTTTACTATATAATTATAAATTTACATAAATAAATTAAAAGCAGCTTTTATATATATGTATATATTTTTAAATAAAAAAAAACAATAAATAACAATTTAACCCAAATTTCGAAATTTAATTTATGGTGATAACATGCATAATTTGACATGGTTTAGTGTAAAATTGTTGCCCATCTTTTGGGAAGTGCAGGTTTAATAGATGACTATAGAGCTCCACTATATGCGTTTTGCTATTTGACTTGCTATTTTGAAGTTTTAGTTGGATTCATATAATAATAAATCAGAAGTTTTTGCCAAATTTAGCCTTTTTTGTAAATCAAACCTGAAAAAGATGTTTACAAAGAGAAAAGTTGACCATTTAAGTTTTTTTTTCTTTCACATAATTGTACAAATGTAGTCTACACATCAGTTACTAACTGTAACAGAACAGATATGAACAGTTATATTACATATTATAGAGAGCGCTCAAGGGTGAAGTTAAAATTGACCATAGTTGCCTTTGCTCGACTTCTTGTGGTTGCTGTTCTGCCTCAGAGGATTTTGTTCGCAAATCAAACCATGATTAATTTAGAGTTTGCGAACTTATTAGTATCTTATTAGTATGGACTGTGATTGGATGATGAGGTCGTGATAATTCTGAAGTGTTGTGTTGCTGTTGTATCAGTCGGCTAGTCAGATCAGCGTGCCGTCAATAAACGGGCCACATAATAGGCTAATTATACAGGGCGTACGGTAAAAAAACGGCAGCTGTGGTTGCCAGAACTTTACCGTTATAAATACGGTAGGAACGTTAATAATTTTACAGACTTAAATAAAAATTTACAGTAATAAACCGTATTTTATTTTCTGATAAAATGTGGATTTATCAACTTGTTGACGTATTCATATGTTTTAGACCATTGTAATACACTGACAACCAACAATCATCACAACAGTGATGAGAGTTACATGAGCAATCACAGCTCATCACAAGTGAATACTTAAGGAATAGCTGTCATTTAAAGAAGTTGCACACTGTCATTTACACAAACATTTAAGCACCATCATGGTAACACACATAAAAATGCAAAAAACATTAATTTAACAACATTAAATGGAACATAAAACCCTTACTGATTAGAAAAAAAACAATAAAACTAAGAGGAACCATAATTATTTCAACAAAAATACATTAAATGTGAAGTGTCGCACAGGGAATTGTGGAAATGTCAATTTACGTTTTTTACTGTAAATTATACAATAAGTTCTTTTTCACTTTCAAAAACTGAAAAATTATATCACAGTTATTTACCGTATATAGTACGGAAACTTTCTGTTTACCAATAGCCTCTATGCACGAACCCTGCTGACGTGTCCAAAATAATCTCAGTCGGCGTCTTACTTCCGGAAGCACGTTCTGCAGGCCAAGTGTATAGCGGCAAAACTTTAATAAAATCCGTTTTCTCAGAAACGAGAGACGATTATAGAAACGCTGATTCGTTAGTCGAATTACATATGATATGAGAGAGAATACTAACCCTCAAAGTTGTTGATGTAGCTCGAAATATATAATTTAAATAACTTTCTCTTTTTCACTCTTGTGTAACTGCTAACTGCCTCACAGTGTTATTAACATCATTCACGTTAACTGCAGGACGTTTTTATAAACAGCAAGTGTAATTTGACACTATCTCCTCCTAACGCAAAACCGGCTTCTGACCATAGACTGACGCAGCACCGGAAGTAACTGGGCGTGCTGAGACAAACCCGAAGCGATCGTGCATAGAGGCTATTAACAGTTTTGCACTGTAGCTTTTTTACAGTATTTTACTGTTAAAATCACACAGTTTTTTTACAGTTGCAGCAGATTTTCTTGCCAGCTGTTAGCCACGGGTCATGGCTAACTGTCATTCATATGCATTAGTCCTGTCGCGATAGTCAATAAATCATTAATCGCATGATAATAAAAAAAAATTACGGACGCGATTATTTTCGCTTGTTTGTTTTCCTCGTCTCTCTTTCTACCAAAGAGACTGGATGACAATTCTGTTTAAGACATAACTGACATATTTTATGTGAATACTCTCCAAAACGGACATTTTAACATAATGTTGTGTGTTTGTCTTAGGGCTGCACGATTAATCGCGCAATGTTGATATGCGCATCTAATCAGTAAAACCGGTTCCTTGATTAGCAGTAAATCACCTTCACCTGCTTTCAGATGGAGCGGCATTTACTACAAAGAGCCGTAGATCACAGACGAGCTGGACCAGAATAACATTAATATCTGAGGGACGTATCGCCAGCGATATTTAATGCGATATGGCTCAGCTTGTCAGTTAAGCTACGGCTCTTGCTACTGTAGTAAAATGCCGCTCCATCTGAAAGCAGGTGAAGGTGATTTACTGCTAATCAAGGAACCAGTTTTACTGATTAGATGCGCACAGTGCAACATAACACGATTAATCGCGCAGCCCAAGTTTGTCTATTCGGACACGAAACAGAGCTCATTTCATTACTCGCCGCTGTATAGGGGCCAATGATCGCTTTGAATGATGGCTAACCACTTTATTTTACATTTTTCTGGAATTAATGATAAATACATGTCTGACTGTTGGAACAAACCAAAAAAAAAGAAAGAAAATTGCGTTCATTATGATTAATGGTGATTTTATATCCGTTAGACCTTTGTCTACATTGACACTGATGCATTAAAGTGGAGGGGCTCCCTGTTCCAAGATGGCGGCTCTATTGGCGCATTCGTTTTAATGAACTGCTGACATCTAGTGTATATGTATATGGGGTGTGGACACAAAAATGTGTTGAAAAATGCAGATATTCGTCCCGGTGTGTACACTGTAAAAAAAATCTGTTAAATTTACAGGAAAACCCTGGCAGCTGTGGTTACCAGAGTTTTCCTGTTAAAATACGGTAGCAACATTTTAAGTTTTACAGACTTTGACCGTATTTAATTTTACAGCAATAAACCGTATTTTTATTATCTGATATAATGTGAATTTACTGACCTTCTATCTGTTTTGTTCAATTGTAATACACTGACTGCCAACAATCACAACCGTAATGAGAGTCAAATGATCAATCAAAGCTCATCATAATCAATTCTTCCACAAGAAAGTTCATACTGTTATTTAGAAGCTGCACAGTGTCTTTCACACAAACATTAAACACCATCATGGTAACATGTTGAAATTGAAAAAATGCAATAAGTATTAATTTAACAACATTAAATGTAACATAAAACCCTAATGTACAGTACATAACTGATTAGAAAAAAACGGTAACACTTTATTTGAAGGGGTGTGCATAAGGCTGTCATGACACTGTCGTAAACATGACATAACACCTGTCATGAACATGAAGGAGTCTTTATGAATGTTTATGACTGTTGTCATTAAGTGTCATTTGGGAAATTATGACACTTTAAATGCAAAGTTGACGTTGTTTAAAATGTCTTTGTTATGACAACTTTACTAAAAACAAAGGCAAAAAATGTCTTTATCATGGCAACTTGATATTAACAAAGGCAAAAAATGTCTTTGTTATGACATATTGACATTAACCAAGACAAAAAATGTATTGTTTATGACAACTTGACATAACCAAGAAATCATAACCTGTTAACCTGTAATGTGTTAACATTACATTACTCTGTCATATGTTATGGTTGGTTTTAACTTTGGTTGTCATGACACCATTATAACTGTGACATGAATATTTGACTTGTCCTCAAGTAAAGTGGAACACATTGTACTAGTTATAAAGATGTCATTAAGGGTCATTAGACTGTCAAATGCTTTAACAACAGTGTCATTAATATTTCCCTTATACCTCAAGTAAAGTGGAACACGTTGGACTAGTTATGATTTTTTGGTTAATGTCAAGTTGTCATAATCAAGACATTTTTGTCTTGGTTAATGTCACGTTGTCATAACAAAGACGTTTTAAACAATGTCAACTTTGCATTAAAAGTGTCATAATTTCCCAAATGACACTTAATGACAACATTCATAAAGACTCCTTCATGTTCATAACAGGTGTTATGTCATGTTTATGACAGTGTCATGACAGCCTTATGCACACCCCTTCAAATAAAGTGTTACCAAAAAAACTAAAAAAATTATGAAGAAACAGTTAAAATACATTAAATGTGAAGTGTCACGCAGGGAATTGTGAGAATGTCAATTTACATTTTTTCACTGTAAATTATACAATGACTTCTTTTTTCACTTCCAAAAACTGTAAATTTAACAGTTTTTACAGTAAAATTACATTAAACGTACCATTATTTATATCACAGTTATTTACCGTATATAGTAAGGAAACTTTCTGTTAACCAATTAACAGTTTTTCACTGTAGCATTTTTACAGTATTTTACTGTTAAAATCACGATAATTGTTTTACAGTGTACGGCCCTTAAAGGGATACTCCACTTTTTTTGGAAATAGGCTCATTTTACAACTTCCCCAGAGTTAAACATTTGGGTTTTACCGTTTTCAGATGTATAAAGTCGATTTTCTGATATTTCGAAGAATATCAGTAACCAGACAGTTTCTGGTCTCATTGACTTCCATAGTATATTTTTTTCCTACTATGGAAGTCAATGAGACCAGAAACGGTCTGGTTACTGATATTCTTCTAAATATCCGAAAATCGTCTGAATGGATTTGAAAACAGTAAAACTCAACTGTTTAACTCTATTTTTCCCTATTTCCAAAAAAGTGGAGTATCCCTTTAAGAGTGTATTAACATTGAACACATGCATGAATTCTGTTTTAACGAGTGCTTACTGTCATGTGCAACAACATGTGAAATATATTCGCCCTTTGCAAGACAGCCTCGGGATTGAGTTTCACGACGCATGCATAAATCTTCATCCTTCAACATAGACAGCTTTCTCAAATACAGAACTTCAATAATAGATCAAAAATGAGGCTCTCGCTCGCTCTCTGTGTGTGTGTGAGTGCGGCAGGTGTGTGGAAGCAGCCCCCTGTATGCTGTTAAATTATAAGAGAGCCCGTGCCGAGTTCTGGAGAAAACCCTGACCTCCAGTAACAGCAGGTTTGAGAGGGAGAACCGCATGAGTTCTGCACAAGAAACAACATGGCGCCAATTGCTAATTCCGAATCAGCGGATTGTTTTAGCACACGGTGTATGATTGGCGTAACTTTGGTCTGAGATCAGCTTTTTCGGGGTTGTGTGGGAATTGAGGGCTTGAGGATGCACTGTGAGTTTCTCTAACTCTTACTTTTGCCAAGTCAGGGAGTGTCAGAGCAAGAGAAGATACCGGTTATCAGCGGGATCAAGCTGTTGATGGATACTTGGCTGTGTTTCTGACTCTGGGCTTTGAGCTTAATACCACACCAACTTCTGTTTCTTGAACTTCAGTGGTGGGAAACCAAGCTGATGAATCCATTGATCTTGCTCACTGCTAATATTTGCTCTGCTGAGTTCAGCTTTCATTACGTACTTTCTTTTGTTGGAAATAATTGTATTATTTATGTTATTGTATTGGTCCAAACTATTAAAATGGGGTGTAGTGTTGTTTTGGACCCCATTGAATTATGAATAGTGTTGGTTCTGTGAGGAATTGCTTCTGTTCCTCTATTGTAAGTTGCTTTGGGAAAAGGTGTCTGCTACATATAAAATGTTTATAACATCTTCTTTTGTGGTAAACAGAAGAAAGAATAACCTAAACTTAAATTTTTAGGTGAACTAACCCTTTAAAATTCGAGCCTATTGCCGTCACCTGTGCCATTTGGTTCTTGCAAGTCAAACGAACATGGTTTAGTTTTTGTGTATCACAACTGATGGGTGAGTTGATGAATGTTTATATGTGAATAAGGCCCCATTTATACTGCATGGTTAAAGTGACCCAAATCCAAATTTTTTCCTCTTATGTGGCACAGATCCGATTGGATTTCAATTTTCTCAGATCAGATTCAGGCCTCATTCATATGTGGTAATAAATCGGATATGTGCATTTGCGTGTGCCATGTAAGCAGACAAAATCGGATATTCCCCAATAAATGCGAGTCATAGTCATTAAAAAGTGATTTCAGACTCAGGCGGACACCACCAACTGAGATCACATGACTTATAGGCACAATATGGATGAAGGATACACACAGTTGAGCAATGCAAAGGTTTCATCTTTTGAGTGTTTTGGTGGGACATGCGGGCAAAAACGCAGGTTGTTACAGAAATAAAATCCGCGTTTGAAGACATTTCACGTGGAAAGCAAAACACTGGGTAATTTTATTCACATATACATCCATTGCATTTTCGGTGCTGTTTTACTTCCTTTTCCGGTCAGAACGTCTACAAATGCAAAAAAAACGGATACGAGTCACTTTTAAAGGTACTCTATGGAGTTTTTAGCGGCCTCTGGCGGTGATGTTTCAGAATGCAACAAGAGCGCTCGTGCCCATGTGCGTGCTAGATACCGAGAGCGAGCATTCACTACCAGCCACACGGAGACTTTCAACGCAACGGCGAAACTAATCACACAACATGCTGGAAACTAATGTAAACTCCCACTGCAGGTACAATAATAGCCTACTTTTATCAGCTTGACGTTGAACTAATGCTCTGTGCTTGTCCATGATAATGTTACAGTAAACTGCATTTAGTCTAGCCGACATACGATGTTATAGCATAAGCCATTTCTCTAACTATTCGTGTATCTTTCACAATCAGCAATGTCAACATAGGTGAATGTAACCTATAATATGATAACGAAAACGGTTAGTGAACTAAACTGAACAGTTTCAGTGTATCAGTAAGATCGTAGGAAGTGACATTACTGTACTAAACGTGTCTGGAAATGTGTATTATAAACAATATGATAGTAGTGGATTCATGTCATGTTTCATGTAGTTTACCTTGCTATTTCACTAGAGTTTACTAATATGTCGTAGCCTACTAATATGTTGCCGATGTTGATCCGCGTTTGCGTCCGGAGTCGATCAGATTCACGTTTTGCCTGACGAGCTTCAGCAGATAAAACTTTTTTGTTTATTATATTTATGTGGAGTTTGTGTTGGAGTCTGTGTTGTGCTGGAGGCAGGACGTTTTGGGGAGTTATCAGACTCCGTGTCGTCAGCTGAAGTGCCATTGGTCGCATGTTGAAATCAACGGGGTTATTGTGTCCATTTCTTTTACTGTCTATGGGTCGCATAGACTGTATGATAGAGAGGCTCGGGAAGCGCGCATGCACGTCACTGATGGATTTCGCAGGGAATCCGACCCGGAGACCTCACATATAAATATGAATATTGGCCTTCAGAGGTAATAGCAAAACCCGAAAAGTGGATCATTGCAATGTGTGATTACAACCCTTCAAACACAGGCAATAAAAAAAGGATTCATTTTATTAAAAAAGTTACATTTAGAACCTTTAAAAGATGATGTAAGTGGGTCGTCAAAAAAATCAGATCAAGTCAGAGAAATCAGACTTTGGCATCAAGACCTGCAGTGTAGAATGCAACTTTAACCCTTTAGTCGCCTGAGGTTTTTTTCCTAAAACGTCATCTTAATTCAAAAGGATATATCTAAAAGTGCAAAAGATAGAGACTTTCCATAAATTACAGAAAATATTAAGGATGACTCAAAGTTTATGTAGGGATTACAATTTTTCATTTAATTTGCGTATTATGACATCATATGGTGCAGGCAATCTTGGATTATATATTATTTTCATGAAAAAGTCACATGTTTAAATGATAAAATGCAGCACTTCTTTCCCCAAAATGTCCATCACCTTCTGTATGTTCATATTGCACATTACTGAATGCTCAGGTATATGGTAAGAAGTCAGGGTGTAACAATATATCAGATGCCACAATATATCAGCAATACAAAAATGCAACAATACGATATCGTGGATAGTGACAATATGTAATCGATTGATAGTTCCCTAAAATAAAAATTACTGTGTGAGAAAAAATTCTACAAAGGTTTTAGTGTCAGTTACTACATTAAACTACTATATATAATGTTAATTATAATGCATAATTATGCAATGGGGAATATTTGTGGGTGCTGATAATCCCAAATAACTTATGTAACTTGACCAGTAAAAAGTGTCCGACATTATTTTAAATATATCTAAGTTACATATATCTATTCAGAAAAAGTGCAAAATATTCATCTAAAATAATTCTGTAATTTCAGCTTCAGAATCATGAATATTGTATGTATATGTCACCATTGTCCTTGGGTTACAAGCACCAAGTCCAAACATATTCATTTAAACCCACAATGTAATATCAAAGTTAGCATTTTAATCAACAGTACATTTTTTGTTAACCTTTTACCATATGTCTTGTAGTATCGCAATAATATCGTATCGTGAGTTCAGTATCGTGATATGTATCGAATCGTGACATGAGGGTATTAGTTACACCCCTAGTAAGAAGTAAACAAACCGTGTAAATCATTACTAATAAATGGTAGAAACAAACTGAATGTATGTACAGTAGCGGTTTGGCCTTTTGCTGTAGAGATTTTCCATTCACTAAATACAGTTGGCACTCTGATTTAATGAATGGGGCTTATATTATTCATATGACACACAAACACAAGTAGACAAGACCTGTTTAGTTCAAAAGATGACTCGCGACGGCAAGGCACAGATCATGAGTGAGATGATATCAGCAGTATGCAGTATGCACATTGTCATTGTGATTATCCACCCTGTCTTCACGTTACCCCCTAACTGTACTATGAATACTTGGACCTCGTCTAACGAAGTCTCCACCACAATACTGTCGCCGCAGTGAGGAGAGACTGATAAAATGGCTCACTCTCATACTAGCTCCACTTTTGACCGATGCGACTCGAACATTTTGCATAGAAACATGACGTTTTTTAAGTCGGGGATGAAGTATGACATGTCTGCCATCCAGTGGAGGGGAGGTCGAACGAAATTTGACACCCAATTTGACAAAATCGACCGTTTTATTCAGTCGAGTAAACTCGACTGTGGCGCCTAGAGGGTTAAAGCCTAAATCCAATCTGTTCATCATATAAAGTATGCTTTCCTGTAGCTCAAACAGTAGAGCGTTGGCGCTTGCAATGCCAAGGTCATGGCATTGCTTCGATTCCCTGGGAAAGCTGATAAGAATGTAAATGTGTAGCTTGAAATGCACTGCAAGTCGCTTTGGATAAAAGCGTCTGCCAAATGCGTAAATGTAAATAAAGTGATCGAGTCTCTTTAGAAAATTGGGACTAAACCGCTCAATTCATATGGATTAGTTTTACAATCTTTATGAACTTTTTGAAGCGTCGGAGTGGTAGTTGCATATACTGTCAATGGAGGGACTAAAATCTCTCAGATTTCATCAAAAAGATCCTCATTTGTGTTCTGAAAATGAGTGGAAGTCTTACGGGTTTGAGAGTAATTTTGGGGGAACTAGCCCTTTAATTACAACAGAAAATCCTTTTCATCTTTTTTCATCCTCAAGTTGCCGAAACAGAAACGAATGCTTACTGTAATGCAATATTGGAAGCCTTATAAGCTAATTGGATATCTTATTGGAAGAAAACAACCTTAACATTTGCCCCAGAGGCTTTGTAAGTAAGATGATATGTTAGAAAGGTTTAGTTGGTTTATGGAAATTTGTTTTTTAAAAATGAACCTTCCCTGTAAAACCTGGCCTTCACCATTTAAATTATGCTGGAGATTAAGGCACGCTCACCGAGTGCATCGGAGATTCAAGTAATGTACTCGGATCTAAGCACGGGAATGCACCGCTTGCACAAAGTGTGAAATAGAAAGATGTTAGAGACGGCAAGAAAAAGATAGGGACAGTGATCAGCACAGTAATTAGCAAAGCTCATTAGACTCATCACCATCAGGCTTCAAAGGCAATTCATGCAAATTGACAGGATTTATCCACCAGCTCCGTTTGGAAAAGTTCAGTGACGAACAAGAAATGCCTTACGAATGTTTGCAATTAAAAATTACACTAGTCATCCAAAATATTATGATCTTTTGATTGAGCATCTTGTAAAGGAGTTGTTCATCCAAGATGTCCATGTCTTTAATAAATTAAGAAATTAAGGTTTTTGATGAATAACATTCCAGGATTTTCTCCATATAATGGACTTCAATGGGGTTCCAAACGGTTCAAGGTCCAAATGAGAGTTTCATTGCAAACTGTTCAAAGGGCTTTAAACGACACCAGACAATGAATAACGGTCTTATCTAGGACCCTTCGAGTCATGACTCGAAAAAAGATTTGATTCGTTTTGATGAACAAGTTCGAACAGGAGAGTCACGGACACTCGTCACAGAGCAAGGCGAGCATTTGAGCTTATAAAACTTAAACTTTTTTATGTATTTATTAAATGAGCGATCGTTTCACTTGATAAGACCCTTATTCATCGTCTGGAATCGTTTAAAGCCCTTTGAAGCTGCACTGAAACTCTCATTTGAACCTTGAACCGTTTGGACCCCATTGAGAAGTCCATTATATGGAGAAAATCTTGGAATGTTTTCATCAAAAACCTTAATTTCTTTTTGAACTGAAGAAGAAAGACATGGACATCTTAAATGACATGGGGGTGAGTCAATTATCAGTAAAAGCTTTTTTTAAAGTGAACTACTCCTTTAAGTAAAACAAATCCAAAGGAATTTTTTATATATTCTAGATTTTATCGAGTCATTTCTCCAAGGATGCATTACCCTATTATGGTATGAAAAAGCCAAAGTCATCAATATTTTTTATTTATGCAGAATTGTATTTATTAGGAAAGCAAAATTTAATGTTGCATTTATGATACGTCAAACTGTCCTACAATCGAGGCATATACATTTGTTTTTACATTGCTGAACCGTTGTCAAGTCACATTTATTTATGCAACACTTTACAGATCAGCAGTGATAGCAGGAAAATGATGCATTTCGGCTGTTGTTCATCTGAAGTCAGTTCAGTGATGATTCAGTTCTGTTGTAAAGATCATCAATTATTAAGTGTTAATGGCAATATCCAGCTCCGTTAGTTCTCCTACAGCGGCATGAGTTCAGTCAGATCAATAAACCAATAACAGTCTCGTCTTCAACCTTACGGGTGGGCGAGTTCCAGCCCTCGAGGTCCAGTGCCCCGCAGGGTTCGGCTTCATCCATTATCAACCATACAATGCAATTTATGATACAAGTTACAACATATATTATTAAGTAACCCTGAAGACTTTGGTTAGATTCTGATCCGGGTTGGAGCTAAACCTGACAGGACGCCAATGAACTGTGTGAAACCCTGCAAGAAAATATCTAGACATAAAATCCAAGTCAATTAAACGTTATAATTGCAGGGCTGGGACACCAGTTTCAGTTTCACATAATCCTTCAGAAATCATTTTAATATGATGTTTTGGTGCTCATGTAACAACACTGTAAAAAATATTTTCAAGATTTCTTATCACAACATATTTTCTTTCGTCAAATCAACTTTATAATAATTTATTTAGTTGAGATAACTTATTATTTTGAGTTTCTTATGATTAAATTAATCTCCTTCATTGTAATAACTCACTTTTTCCAGTTCAATCAACTTAAAATTTTAAAGCAACCCAGGTTACTTACTTTTTGTAAGTTAAAACCACAATATTTATTTATAGTGTAGTAATCACAACATTTTTTCTTTTGTCAAATCAACTTAAATAATTTATTTAGTTCAGATAACATATAATTTTGAGTTTCTGATGATTAAATCATTCTCCTTCATTGTATTAACCCTTTACCTGTCATTGATGATTGACATAAAAATGCACTATACAAACTTAAATGGTTGTAATTCAAGAATGCTTTGGAAAATAGACCTAAGTTTGGTCTTGTTTTAAAGAAAACAATCAGCAGATTATTACTAAAGTGAAAGCTTCAAAAAATTAAAGTATGAAAAAGTTATGGAAGTTATAATTTACAGTAAATCAAATATACTTTATTAATATATATTTTTTATATAAAATAAATATTTTACAAAATATGTTTTACTATAAAATTACTATAAAATGAAAGCTATATATCTAACCAAGTTGTGTTCCAAATTTAAAGTTGATATCACAAAAATTGAAGTTCCCATGAGATTTTGTTTAGGCGTTATACCAGAAATAGCCACCGGGTGCCATTGAATTTCATTGAATTTAATTGTATGCATTCTGCCATATAACAAATTAATCGATTTCTATCCAAAAATTACTTCTGTCACTAAATATGTAACCTTGAGACTCAGACCTTTCTGACAATATGTGTTTTGTCAAGATTAGAAAAGATTTTTATAATAAATTATGAAAGATGATGCCCAAAAGGGGAGGGGCCTAATACAAAAATACCGTTTCTATGGTAACGCAACGTCTAATTTCAAAACGGTTTTCACAAGATGAATTCTGAGTTCGTTAGCTTTCAAATGATACCTAATTTATGATAACTACTAAAATATGTGATATAATAATAATAATAATAATAATAATATATATATATATATATATATATATATATATCTTTATAGAGGACTTCTTACCTTACTTTTTAAAATATAATTTTATCTTTTTTATTGACAAATACTAATTATGTTTTATTATGAACTTTTAGCACTAAAAACCAAAGTTTCAATCATTTAAAGTGTGTGCGTCGACTTTTTGTGACAAAGGTCAGAAACTCCTGTAATGACGTCGATTTTTTTTTTTTGAGGTGCACTCTTGTCATAAATTCATATATTACTGTTCATTCCTAATTTGTTAGAAAAAAACAGACCTGAAAATATCTATTTAGGAGTCTTAGACCTTTCCAACGATATATAGTTTGTCATGACTAGATTAGGATTTAATAGTAATATTGTTAGGTTGCCCGTATACAGGCAAGTGACAGACTTTTTCCTGTTCAATGAACTTAAAATTTTAAGGCAACCAGGTTACTTACTTTAAGTTAAACCAAAAATATTTTTTTGCAGTTTATTTCCAGTGGTAACCATTTCATATTGCTATGCAACCAGTTTTGTGGTTGTATGAATATTTGGACGGTTGCCAGGGGATGCTCTCCTCATACTGAGTGACACATCGCACGCCTGGGGTTGGAGAAACAGACTGATTCATCTTATTTTTAAGAGGCCGTTTGCAGGAGGTCATCATTTACATCTCCTGACCAGACTCGGCCTGTGCTGCACACAGAAATAATGACGCCCCTGTTGAGTTCTCGCCATCTCCAAGATAAAGTCCAGAATCGGAATTGATTTTTCGGTGTTGATTGATGGACTATGAGGGTCTTAAGAGAACCTCTTGAAGTTCACATGCAGCCTCTCGAGGAAGACGTTATCTTTATTTGAAAAAAACTGTAAAAATGAGAGCCGCCTCTCAGTCGCTTTCATCCAAACAGTGACTCTCATTAACAAGGTTAATTAAAAGAGTTTGTTTCCCGGGGCCGTGGGCAGATCTCGTCTGTCTCACGGATGCAGCTGATGTTGTCCATGAGACTTTCACATTCATTTTCATCCACGTCAGCATCACATGCACACCACCACCACGCTACACAAACCCCCAGAGTCACTCGCGGATTTGCAGATAGACTTTAGCGGCGCTGCTGGGCAACAATCAACACCTTGTTTGTTCTGATAAAAAGACGTAAAAGGGAGAAGAACAAGTTCCGCTGATTTCCGCTGATCCTCCTTCAGGGCAGATTCCCACTGCTGTTCGTCCTTGCCTTGTTAAGCGGCTTTCATGTGTGCACCACATAACACCTGATGGATGGATTCACCCCCTCAACGTGATATTTGAGAGTATTTGCACTTTCATGATCAGCGTCAGTGGAGTTGCCCTCTTCACCTACAGCATTGCACTTTACATGAGTGCCGTATTGTACATTAATGCATATCATATACTGTATTTTTTTTATATTGTATATTTTGCACCTGTTTTTCAATATCAGTTTAAGCCTGAGTCCTCATCTTTTTTAATTGGATTCTCAACGCTGAAAACAGCATTTTGAGCACGAAAATCGCGACTTATTAGCATTCCAGGTCACGCCGAAACTACCTGTGCACAAGGAATTGTGGTAGCTAGATGTAAACAAACCAGCGTGGCGGACCATACGGGGAATCATTTCTGTCGCCAAAGGTGCTTCTTGTTAATTTGAGGGACTAGAAAACTAGAAAGTCCACTCAATGGACTGAAAACTAGTAAACGTTATATTGTCCTAAAGTGTATGAAATGCTAGTAAACGACTGAAAACTAGTAAACGTTATATTGTCCTAAAGTGTATGAAAACTAGTAAAACGTTATATTGTCCTGAAGTGTATGAAAACTAGTAAATCGACTGAAAACTAGTAAACTAGCTATATTGTCCTAAAGTGTATGAAAACTAGTAAACGACTGAAAACTAGTAAACGTTATATTGTCCGTAAAAGTGTATGAAAACTAGTAAACGTTATATTGTCCTAAAAGTGTATGAAAACTAGTAAACGACTGAAAACTAGTAAACGACTGAAAACTAGTAAACGTTATATTGTCCTAAAGTGTATGAAAACTAGTAAACGACTGAAAACTAGTAAACGTTATATCGTCCTAAAGTGTATGAAAACTAGTAAACGTTATATTGTCCTGAAAGTGTATGAAAACTAGTAAACGACTGAAAACTAGTAAACTAGTTATATTGTCCTAAAGTGTATGAAAACTAGTAAACGACTGAAAACTAGTAAACGTTATATTGTCCTAAAGTGTATGAAAACTAGTAAACTGTTATATTGTCCTGAAAGTGTATGAAAACTAGTAAACGACTGAAAACTAGTAAACGTTATATTGTCCTAAAGTGTATGAAAACTATAAACGACTGAAAACTAGTAAACGTTATATTGTCCTAAAGTGTATGAAAACTAGTAAACGACTGAAAACTAGTAAACGCTATATTGTCCTAAAGTGTATGAAAACTAGTAAACGACTGAAAACTAGTAAACGACTGAAAACTAGTAAATCGTTATATTGTCTGTAAAGTGTATGAAAACTAGTAAACGACTGAAAACTAGTAAAACTGCTATATTGTCCTGAAGTGTATGAAAACTAGTAACCGACTGAAAACTAGTAAACGACTGTAAAACTAGTAAACTGTTATATTGTCCTGAAGTGTATGAAAACTAGTAAATCGACTGAAAACTAGTAAATCGTTATATTGTCCTAAAGTGTATGAAAACTAGTAAACGACTGAAAACTAGTAAACGCTATATTGTCCGTAAAGTGTATGAAAACTAGAAAACGACTGAAAACTAGTAAATCGCGATATTGTCTAAAGTGTATGAAAACTAGTAAACGTTATATTGTCTAAAGTGTACTGAAAACTAGTAAATCAACTGAAAACTAGTAAATCGCTATATTGTCCTAAAGTGTATGAAAACTAGTAAACGACTAGAAACTAGTAAACGTCATATGTCGTCTCGTAAAGTGTATGAAATACTAGTAAACGACTGAAAACTAGTAAACGTTATATTGTCCTAAAGCGTATGAAAACTAGCAAACGACTGAAAACTAGTAAACGCTATATTGTCCTAAAGTGTATGAAAACTAGTAAACGTTATATTGTCCTAAAGTGTATGTAAAACTAGTAAACGACTGAAAACTAGTAAACGTTATATTGTCCTAAAGTGTATGAAAACTAGTAAACGACTGAAAACTAGTAAACGCTATATTGTCCTAAAGTGTATGAAAACTAGTAAACGACTGAAAACTAGTAAACGTTATATTGTCCTAAAGTGTATGAAAACTAGTAAACGACTGAAAACTAGTAAAACGTTATATCGTCCTGAAGTGTATGAAAACTAGTAAACGTTATATTGTCCTAAAGTGTATGAAAACTAGTAAACGAATGAAAACTAGTAAACATTATATTGTCCTAAAGTGTATGAAAACTAGTAAACGTTATATTGTCCTAAAGTGTATTCTCACCATGAGACACTGCATCGTGAAGGCTGCTGCCATTGTTGTTTTGTATGGTTTCATTGGGCTATGTGATGTCAAAGCTCGTAACCGCGAGTATATTGATCTAGTTCAGTTAACTTGGGTGGGAAGTTATTGGGTTTGACTGCCGTTACAGTGCACTTTCAAGGGTATAAGGTTGGAAAAACATGGGTTACAGGTTGCTTGTGATGCGGCATTATTCCCAATGCAGCACTTGCCTCGACTAACTTATTGCTTTTATAAAATGGTTACCACGCAATAAAAATATTAAAGTTAAAAAATATATATATATACTGTGTAATGTATTAGTGCAACTTTCATGAAGTAAAAAAAAAGCCTTCCTTCCGCTAGAACTAAAATAGTCCCTGACCGTGAAAGCAACAACGTTCCAGTGTGTACAGTAATATGCAAGAAAGCTCAAATAAAATCACTATAGAAACTGCAGTGACTGCATAGAACCGTTGGGTGAAGCGGTTCTAGCCGTGTTTTATTATGAATAAAGCACAGCTATTGACCAATCAGAATCAAGGATTGGAACGAACTGTTTTATATTAGTTTCACCATCGAAATATAAAGTTTTTACACACAATAACTTGGTTACGCCTGACGGTTAATTTAGCAAGCAGAGATATTTATAGTCCGCTCAGCTCGTAGAACCATTCAGTTTAGCTAAGTTACGAGTCAGAAAAGTTATCGTAATTATTTATTTAGTTTTTTTAATTTATGCTTGTCTAGACATTTTTAACCTATAATTTAAACACATAGGCATAACTAGATGTTTGTTTTGATACAATAAATTGTAAACGGATACTTTGACTGCCTGTTGCTATGGTTACTCACAGCTGATGTAGCTGCGCATTTATTTATTAATTTCGAAAGGAAAACGGTTTCACCAAAACTCCTTTACTAGGTGTTCTCTATCACTTTTTAATGGACACCCTGCAGCCAATCAGAGTTTTCACCCAAACCATTGCATATACCTTTATTTATTGTGGACTTTGAGTTTTAAGACTTTGTGGACCTTTTACCTTCCCAAACAGTTCAACTGCATGAGATGTATCTGAAAAGCACAATAGGGTTTTTACTTTAAATTAATAATTAAATCATTTTAGTCAATTGTTCATCATTGTAGAAGTACAGCTACACTCTAAACAATGCTGGGTTGTTTGAACCCAAATTTGGGTAAAATATGGACAAACCCAAATGATGGGTTGCAAATGTTTTCCAAAAAGTAAAAAAACAAAACAAATTTTAACCCAACTTGAACTTTCACTTTCAACTGTAAATTTTTTAATTGCATTTTTATTGGGTTTGTCCATATTTGACCCAAATTTGGGTTCAAACAACCCAGCGTTGTTTAGTGTAGCTGTACTTCTACAATGATGATCAATTGACTAAAATTATTAATTTAAAGTTAAAAAAACTCTTGTGCTCTTAAAAACCCTTCTCAATCAATGAAACAGCATTACAAGTTTAGTTGCCAAATAAAGTTGCTCTTACACAATGTCATTGATCATTTATATTTGATGAATTAATGCTGCCATGATCAATAGAAAATGTACAGAAGCATCTTTTTTAAATAAATCCCATTTCCTTTATGCAAGCACTAATAACTTTAATTGTGCCAGACAAATGGCGTTGACTTTTGTGAACAAGACACAATCCACAATGAGTCTAATTTACATAGAAATGATACAAGCTGAAAAGAATGTCAATGACTCGAGTTAAATATGCATGTCACAGTGCTATACCACCACAGATAACACCTGTTTTGGCTGAATCACCTGATTAATGGTATACGACTTTTAGCATAAAACAGTGGCACAGCTGTTTAGCGATTTCACACTCAACCAATGGCGTGAGTTTAGAGGTGGGGTACGACTGTTTGGACTGTCACTGTTTTCGCATCATTTATTGCCACGTAGTGACGCATGCTTACACACTTCGCCCAATCAGATTACAAGCTTATATATATATATATATATATATATATACATATATATACATATATATACATATATATATATATATATACACACTCACCGGCCACTTTATTAGGTACCCCATGCTAGTAACGGGTTGGACCCCCTTTTGCCTTCAGAACTGCCTCAATTCTTCGTGGCATAGATTCAACAAGGTGCTGGAAGCATTCCTCAGGGAGTTTGGTCCATATTGACATGATGACATCACACAGTTGCCGCAGATTTGTCGGCTGCACATCCATGATGCGAATCTCCCGTTTCCACCACATCCCAAAGATGCTCTATTGGATTGAGATCTGGTGACTGTGGAGGCCATTTGAGTACAGCGAACTCATTGTCATGTTCAAGAAACCAGTCTGAGATGATTCCAGCTTTATGACATGGCGCATTATCCTGCTGAAAGTAGCCATCAGAAGTTGGGTACATTGTGGTCATAAAGGGATGGACATGGTCAGCAACAATACTCAGGTAGGCTGTGGCGTTGCAACGATGCTCAATTGGTACCAAGGGGCCCAAAGAGTGCCAAGAAAATATTCCCCACACCATGACACCACCACCACCAGCCTGAACCGTTGATACAAGGCAGGATAGATCCATGCTTTCATGTTGTAGACGCCAAATTCTGACCCTACCATCCGAATGTCGCAGCAGAAATCGAGACTCATCAGACCAGGCAACGTTTTTCCAATCTTCTATTGTCCAATTTCGATGAGCTTGTGCAAATTGTAGCCTCAGTTTCCTGTTCTTAGCTGAAAGGAGTGGCACCCGGTGTGGTCTTCTGCTGCTGTAGCCCATCTGCCTCAAAGTTCGACGTACTGTGCGTTCAGAGATGCTCTTCTGCCCACCTTGGTTGTAACGGGTGGTTATTTGAGTCACTGTTGCCCTTCTATCAGCTCGAACCAGTCTGGCCATTCTCCTCTGACCTCTGGCATCAACAAGGCATTTCCACCCACAGAACTGCCGCTCACTGGATGTTTTTCTTTTCGGACCATTCTCTGTAAACCCTAGAGATGGTTGTGCGTGAAAATCCCAGTAGATTAGCAGTTTCTGAAATACTCAGACCAGCCCTTCTGGCACCAACAATCATGCCACGTTCAAAGTCACTCAAATCACCTTTCTTCCCCATACTGATGCTTGGTTTGAACTGCAGGAGATTGTCTTGACCATGTCTACATGCCTAAATGCACTGAGTTGCCGCCATGTGATTGGCTGCTTAGAAATTAAGTGTTAACGAGCAGTTGGACAGGTGTACCTAACAAAGTGGCCTGGTGAGTGTATATATATATATATTTATATTGTCCATTAAATTGAAAGATCTGTAAAAGCCCATGCATTTATCCGGCCATAGACCCTCCCCTCGAAGAAATCAGGACAGAAGTGAATGAAAGTGGACAAAAGAGACGGATTAAAACACCAGATGTAAACGGGAATGTCTCGTCGTACATGTGATCCAGAACGCATCTTAGACTCCAGGAGTAAACAGGGCCTCAGATTGTCCTCTTATTTTTGTCTCTTCCCTTCAGATCATCCACATTTCCTTTCATCCCTCTATGCAAGGATCCCTTTGCTTTTCTGCCTATTGAAACGAACTGCAGCGTTGAAATCATGCCATGATTTATTTTAGGCCATTGCTTCATTATTTAGCCTACTCCGAATTCTCATTTGCCTTTTTAATATTCTGCGAATGCGTCTGACTTACAAATGCTCCGGCTGAAATAACTATATAAACAAATAAATAAATGATTATGGATAATTACAGGAATCAGCACTATGTAAGGATGAGCTGACTTAATAACCTGTGAAATTGTGCTCTATTTAAAGAGGAGCTGTGTGAACAAACACACACGCCAATGTCGGAAACACTGAAACGATGTACAGAATCCGTATAATACGGAAACGAAAGCGGTAGACAAGACCAGTCACTATGATTAGCATCAATCAGTGTTGGAGGATCACGGTGGCCTACATTCACACACTGCTGGTTGCTTCCTGTTTCTTCAGAAAATTGTTATGGACAAAATTCCCTTCACTGGAAATATCAAACAACCATATTTCCTCCTGCCTTGTTTTTTTTTTCTTTAACAAGATATGGATGATGAATAATTCATTGACCCAGAGGATTCTTCCCCAGCAGGGAAACGCACGCACTGAGGGTGTGAACTTACTCCAACAGAGGTGCACACACACACACACACACACACGCACACACACACACTTGTTCACATAGAAGGTCAAGTACATATGGGAATGCACAAATATAGTTACACACCACAATAAATCAGATTTTTTTATTAGTATCTCTTTGTTTTGTTTTTCAGGAAAGATGAGAAACTAAATTAAGTATGGAAATCCATATCTTCCTCAAAGTAAAAGAATTAGAAGGCAGTTGTAACTTCATGCTATATCTCGTAGTAGCTCCCCACATTTACGAGTTTACTTTATTCTCGGACTTGCAACTTTACATCTTACGCTTTTTGCCTCACGACTGCTAATTAACTTCTCAAAAAACAACTTAATCTGTCATTTTTGATTTTATATCTCTAACCTGTGGCTCTAGTTTCTCTTCACAATTATCGTCTTTATCTAATTACTTTCAGCTGGAAATGACTTATTTTAAGAGTCAAATTTTTTGTAAAGAAGAGAAACTCATTGAGAAACCAAGACATTGCTCATATGGGTAGAACGCCTGTACTCACAAATCACATCCGCCGCACACCCGCTGTTTCACAAATACGCATATTCACTATGAAGAATGACCATGAAAAAGGATTTTCTTCTATTTGTCTTCCTCCCCATTTACCACATCTCTCTGCCAGTTTGTTCTTTCATTTCCTCTCTGTGCTCTTACAGTTTCATCCTTTTCTTTTTACCTGTGAGTGTACATTGAGGGCAGGTGAATGTATCAGTATCTCCTAAAGGCCAATTTATACTTCTGCGTAGGGTGCGCGCAGTAGGTACGCCGGGAGCATACGCACAGACGCCTATCATACCGCGTACCCTTCGCCGTAGCTGACTCGCACCTCCTCAAAAATGTAACTACACGTAGGGTTGGGTATCGGTTGGGTTTTATCCGATACCAGTACCTACTCGGTATTTTTTTAAACGGTTCTGGTGCCTAAACGGTTCTTGGAAATGGTACTTAAGAAACGAAACCGTAAACGCGCAATATAGTATGACGACGTGAGCGTCAAGGCGGCGAATGTTGATTCTATATCCATAGACAATCGTTATTCCTGACGCGTAATTGTAAATTTTTTTACAGTGTGTTTAATCTCCTCGCTATCAGCTGACGTTCCGGGAGTCTCCCGCATATTGATAACAGCTCTCGGATGATCGCAAATTAGCTCAAATTTCCCGGAATCTAGTGCGAGCGAGCAAGAGCGCGCGTGCGAGACAGATCAGACAGTGCTTCAATAAACCATATAGTGCGCGCACGTTGGAGCGGGAGAGGTAGACAGCGAGAGACTGCATGTGTGCGCCTCAGTGCCACCGCATGCCACAGACTCAGGCATCGAAATGAGGCACCGAAATTTTCATTCTTATTCGGTCTGGGTTACTACCGTTTACTGTCAGAACCGTTTCCCTATTAGAACCAAGTTTAACTACTACACGTCACGATACGTAGACCACAAGATCTGTGATTGGTCTGTTGGGAGCATCGCATTTCCTCCTACGCATTTCCACACGAACAATCTCTTTCGACGTCCTTCTATCGTTTCTGCCTCACAGTTTTAGTAATTTCGCCTAAAATTAACTCTTTTTTCACCTCAATAAGCTCCAACTCCAACATGATCCTCTCTCTTTTAGTCGCCATTGCTTGTAGTAACCTAGCCGCGAGGAATCTAAACACCGTGGAACATTAAAACCCTCTATCGCCAACTAGTGTTTCGGAGCAAGTACTGCAGAGCAACCAAGAACTGGACGCAGACAAGCTGCGTTACACTATACACGACTTTGTCGCTGCAGGTCGCCAGTGGCTGCGCTGGAGGGCGTTTCCCACTACTGGTTGCCTAGAATGTTTGTGGGTGACGTTCACAGAAGTTACTCTGTTAGACAACAAATACGTTTTATTGCCGTGACAAACAAATATTTTGTAAGGAAAAGTCTAAATATAAATGGAATCAGTACATAAAATGCATAATATTAAAGGGATACTCCACTCTTTTTTTAAAATAGGCTCATGTTACCACTCCCAGAGTTAAACAGTCGAGTTTTACCGTTTTCGATGTATTTTTATTTTTTTCATATTTAGAAGAATATCAGTAACTAGACAGTTTCTGGTCTCATTGACTACCATAGTATAATATTTTTTCCTACTATGGAAGTCAATTAGACCAGAAACTGTCTGGTTACTGATATTCTTCTAAATATAAAAAAATACCTGGCTGAATAACATTTGAAAACAGTAAAACTGAACTGTTTAACTCTGGGGGAGTGGTAAAATGAGCCTATTTCCAAAAAAAGTGGAGTAACCCTTTAAAGATGAACGAGAAACAGTGAGTGCTCTTTGCCATCGTGGCTATCGTGAAACTGCAGCAAACGTGAAAATACCGGTCTATCTGGGTTCCCAAAACCATTCAGTCACGGAGTCAGTACAATGAACACCACTGTATGTACACGGAGATATATCATCCATTATAGGACAGTTTCTGACTGCTGAAATGAGCTTCTCGTTCGACTTGCCTCGATCAGACTCAGCACTGAAAGAGTGACGCGCTCCACTGACTCCACTCCTATTGGTTGTCGCTTGTGAAAATCGCCCTTCATTTGCATAAAGGTAAACATTTCTCAACTTTGTCGCGTCGCTGGACACGCCCCAACGGTCGCTGTCGCGCGTGTCGCCGGAAGTCGCCCGCTCCCCATTGATGATGAATGGTATCGCGTCGCTTGGTCGCGTGTAGTGTGAACGGGTCTGAAGGAGAACTCCGCGAACAATGAACCTTTGGTCTAACAACATCGGAACCTAGTCGACTTGTCCTCCTAGATTTGTTTTCATGATAATCAAATGTAAAGAGTTTTATCTATAAAAACTGTTTAGCATATAATGCTAGCACTGGGGGCATTGACTAGTAAAAAGAAATCGCTAGTTTATACCACTAACAAGGCTCAAAATAGCCCCACACTAACACAGTAAACAATGAGGGTCTCATACATGCAAAACGAACATTGAGAACTTTGTAAGTAGTACAGACCGTTTAGTAAGAAGATAACTGTTATAAAGACAGTTCACTTCTGTGTATACAGACAGGAGCCATCTTAGAACATAGTTTCAATAAGTTTAACCACGAATCGTTCATACAGTGCTGAAGTTCGTGATCTGCATACAGTTCAGATCACTCAGACGGCGTTCGTGGATCGACTTATCGAGACTATATTCTAAGATGGGCTCCTGCCCGTATACACGAAGTGAACGGTCTTTATAACGTATCTTCTTATTATACGGTCTGTACCCTTACAAAGTTCTCAATGCTTCGTTTTGCATGTATGGACCCTCATTATGTTACTGTGTGTGCTATTTTTGAGCCTTCTTAGTGGTATAAACTAGCGATTTCTTTTTACTTAGTCAATGCTCCCAGTGCTAGCTTTATACGTTAAAACAGTTTTTTAGAGAGATAGAACTCTTTACATTCGATTATCATGAAAACAAATCTCAGAGAACTGGATGACTAGGTACCGATGTTTTATTAGACCAAAGGTTCATTGTTTGCGCGGAGTTTCTCCTTTAAATGCTCACGACGGCGTCGCCTACGTGCGTAGTGCACGGTGTACCCTCGACGCAGAAGTATAAATTGGCCTTAACTCTGGTGTATTTTCCTCAAGCCAAGTCTCACATGAGCTGCCTATAATTATGAACAGATGCCAGGAAAGTGCAAGGCACGCATGCACCAGCAGAACCGCGTCCCACCTCGTCCTGTTAGCGCTGCTATATTAATCTGTTTCTTGTCATGCAAGCTGAGAAAGGGGAGCAAAGAGAGGTTTGCAGGAGAGAGAAGGGACGGGTTTAGCCTGTGCTGACCCTGCCGGGTGTACCGGCTCATGGATGCCTGATGGCTGCTTGTTTACAGCTACAGTAGTGCAAGTAGCCTCAGACTGACTGAACTCAGAGAGATGTAACTAAGATTTAGGAAGGACAGAGAGGAGACGCGTGTTCACCTGCATAGAGATTGATGAGCGCAACTGCTGCCAAGTACAATGTGTTCCTGGACTTTTTGTTGGTCAAGGAACAACATTGCAGCAAAAGGATAATCATTAGGACATTGTGAAGTTTGATGTAACAGTTCAAGCCTGGGCAATTCAACTCAACAGAGTCGCTACCTTTTAATTTATGGCCCCATTAAATCAGTTTTATCTTTTTTCTTATGATTTAATACGAATATATAAAAACTTTAACAATTTAATCAAGCTTTTAAAATTCCCCTGTAGTCACCAAAACGACATATTAAGGAAAAAAATCCTGTGAAAAAACGTTATTCATGTCTTAAATGTAACTTCGACACCCTTGCCTCATTTAGTATACACTGGTTCTATGAATATGGCAAATAAGCCCCGCCTCCACTCACTCACACAGAAATCCACTCGTTGGCGATCACGCCGTTGATCTGATTGGTTACAAAGTAGTGTGTGATGTCAGAAACACCAGCGATTACAAACTGTTTTTGAGACTGTGTTTGGTTCACTGCAGTTTTAACTCTTAATCACTGTTATTAAAGGACAACACTTAAGGTGTTTGGGGTCATTTTGACCCCAGACTTTTAAAGAGTGATTGCATAAGGAAATATACATTTTTTATATGGAAAACTATATATCATTTTTTAAATTCACTTCTCAACTAATCATTTATGCTGTGTTTTTTTTGGAATTTTTTAAGTTTTCTACCTATTTACTGCACAATTACATAACTAGGCCATAAATTGGCACATGAAAAATTATTTTTTAAAAGAAAAAACACTTAAATTATGATGATAATTAAATCTAAACAGTTTTTGGACATTGCTCTATGTGTTAGGGATAGAATACTACCATCTGGTGGTTAGTCGAAAAACAGTTTTTCTTATAGTTAAGGAATTAAAGTGCAATGACCACATCTATCCAATAGGGGCCCATAGAGACTCATTCATTTTCACTTCATTTTTCTTGATGCTTCAAATTCTCCTCACAACTTGATATATATGATATATATATTTTGTGAATTGCACAAAATATTTTTGTCAAAATTAGAGTTTGTTGTTGTTGTCTGATATATTTTGAATTATTTGTTTATGCAAATTATTATACATACATTTGCATAAATATTACAAATCAGCACTATGACATGACTGTATTCACACACTTCATTTTAGAATTTTTTTATCAACAATTATTATTTTTTTTTAGAACAAGACATTTTAGAACAAAATAAATGTAATAAACCAAGTAAATAAACCAATATAATACAAAACAACAGCACTAATAAACTGTAATGAACAGGATGCATAGATGTGTGTGTTTGTGTGGCTGTGTGTGTGAGTGAGATAGAAAGCTCATTCCAGCACTTCGGGTTTATGCTCTAGGACCAGACCTTGATTTAAATGTATTTTTTTTAGATTTATGCCAGTTTTGTTTGTTTCATTTGCCAATTTCTGTAAAAATGCTCTCTGTTGCAGTCATGACGTGTGTGTGTGTATGAGATACGAAAGATTGTTCTACTTTCTATTTATGCTGTAGGACCAGACCTTGGTTTATATGTGGAACATTTCAGATTTATAATGGATTTACTTTTATTTTTTTGACAATCAAAATGACCCCATTTTGACCCCAAACAGCTTAAATGGTATTTTTTTTACACACTTTTAAAACAACCAAATCAAGCCCAGTTTTTTGTGCATGTTTAGATAGATTATGTAGGAAACGTCACATAGTTTCATGTCCCTGAGATGAAGGGAACATTTTTCAAAAATCAAGGAAAAGTCCAGTGGGGTCATATTTACCCCAAACAGTGATTAATTAAGGAGAAAATACTCAGCAATGCTGTCGAGTTTACACATGATTTGTCTTAAAGTATAATACAAACTCCACATAGACATTGAAAACAACATTTAAAAACCTTTAATTAGTACCTTTAATAAAAAGTCTGTCTTTTTAAAAAACCTTTTACAAAGACAGACAAGAACAAGGAACAAGACAAAACCCACACCGCTGACATCATAGGATGCCTGTTTCGGTGCATGTCTCTTTAAATAATAATGAGCAACTGCCCCACCCCCTCCCCAGTGTCGAGGATGTCTGACACAGAGACACGTAAAGTGCTGCCATCCCTGCATCTAGATTAAATCAGATTAAAGTAGATTAAAATAGAGTAGATTAAAATAAGTGTGTCCTAAAGCGTAGGATTCCAGAAGTCCCGGGATTGTCTACTATTTCCATCTATTGTCTACTGTGTGGATCCGTGCTAATATTGCACACCACCCATTGCTTTGGAGGAGGAACTACAAACAACATGTAAAAAGTGTTGCACTACAAAACAAGGCGGTGCACGACGATAGGTAGAGGTTTAGATAAAGGTTTGAGTGACTAATCAAAATTTAACCTGATAGAAAAATATCTATTTAATGTTATCCGTGTCATATTTCATCTGCAATAACAATGTGGACTTTTATCTCAAGACTTCGTTGGCCATTAACTTTTATATGCATCATTATGCATGAATATGAGGAGTAGTCTCCGCAACTGAAGATCAACGTGCTTCTGTATTAAATGTGGAGGATTTAATCTTTGACAAGATGATTGACAGGCCAGTTTGTGTGAGAGGATGCGTGTAACTAAGAGTAAACATTAAAGACGCTATTTAATGACGTGATGGCATGCTCCGGCAAAGCTTGTGTACTCCTCTGATACACACTCAAAAGTATGCATTTTCTCTTCACAAGAAAGAGTATATACTTTCAGGGGCTGGCAGTATAACTAAGCGAATTGAGACGCAGCAAGATGGTACACAAATGGCTTGAGGGATAAAATATGCTGAATACCAGACAGCCAGTTGTGGGCGGAGCATGAACATCCAAAACGGCTTGATTATTGAGAGTGTTTAGGCTTTCTGAGGATTTAAAAGGAATGTGTGGATTATTTTTCATTGTACGGTGGTTGTGTCCACACTCTGCAAAGACACCTATAAATGCAAACACACTATATACAAGTTAATATTGCATCCGATGAGTCATTAACTCATTCTCACAGAATAATGATCAGAAAACTACACACTTTATTATATATATATATATATATATATATATATGCTTTTATCTCTATTTAACATACTTGAGCAGAGCTATACATTTACATTCTGACAACGCACAATCCAGTGTCACGAAACAAGTCAGTTTGACCTTTGAGTTTAATTTGACTCGGATCCAAGCTTTTATACTAATACAGTATGTAACATTCTATTAAGGACTCTTGACATGATTCATAAATAATGTTATTTTATAGGATTTTTAATCAGGAACTGAAAGTAAGATTTTTCTTTTCTAATGGAATCACTTTGGTTTTCCCTTAAAAGGGATACTCCACTTTTTTGGAAATAGGCTCATTTTACAACTCCCCCAAAGTTAAACTGTTGAGTTTTACCGTTATTGTATCCATTCAGCCGAATCTCCGGTTCTGGCGGTACCACTGTTAGCATAGCTTAGCATACATCATTGAAGTGCACAAGACCATTAGCATTTCTCAACAAAAAAAAGATCAGACAGTTTCAATATTTTTCCTATATAAAGGAGTAATTCACTTAAAAAAAACCTTTTGCTGATAATTTACTCACCCCTAGGTCATCCAAGATGTCCATGTCTTTCTTTTCTTTCAGTCGAAGAAATTAAGGTTTTTGATGAAAACATTCCCGGATTTTCTCCATATAATGGACTTCAACCAGATAAACGGTTTAAGATCCAAAAGACAGTTTCAGTGCAAACTGTTCAAAGAGCTTTAAAACGATTCCAGACGATGAATAAGGGTCTTATCAAGTGAACAATCGCTCATTAGATAAATAAATAACAAAGTTTAAGTTTTATAAGCACTAATACTCGCCTTGATCTGTTCTGTGATGTGCATTCGTGACTCTCCTGTTCGAACTCGTTCATCAAAATGAACAAATCTTTTTTCGAGTCATTTGGTTCATTCAACGACGAAATGAACAAATTGACTCGGAAAAAGATTTGTTCATTTTGTTATTTTTGTTAATTTTGCAAACTTTGTTATTTATTTATTTATTTATTAAATGAGCGATCGTTTCACTTTATAAGACCCTTATTCATCGTCTGGAATCGTTTAAAGCCCTTTGAAGATGCACTGAAGCTGTCTTTCGGACCTTGAACCGTTTGTTCCCTATTCAAGTCCATTATATGGAATATTTTTATCAAAAACCTTAATTTCTTTTTCGACTGAAGAAAGAAAGACGTGGATATCTTGGATGGCATGGGGTGAGTAAATTATCAGTAAACGTTTTTTAAAAAGTGAACTCCTTTAAACTTGACTCTTCTGTAGTTACATCATGCATGTAGCCGACGGAAAATGTAAAGTTGCGATTTTTCCAGGCTGATATGGCGATAATGAAGAAACTTTAGTGCTGTACCATGAGTGCAACAGGCGTAATGACTGACACAAACTTAGTTCCGGCCTATTTTCAGGCGCTGCGTCATATCATTACGCCTGCTGCACTCATGGTACGGCAGTAAAGTTTCTTGCATTCATTACGCAGGAATGAGCATTTAGTTCCCAGTCATATCAGCCTGAGAAAATCAGCAACTTTACATTTTCCGTCGGTCTTAGGTGCACGAAGTAACTACAGAAGAGTCAAAGTTTAAATAAACATATCGAAACTCTTTGGTCATTCTATTTTGTTGAGAAATGCTAATGTTCTTGTCCACTTCAATGATGTATGCTAAGCTATGCTAACAGTGGTACCGCCAGAAGGAACCTCAGGGGGAGTTGTAAAACGAGCCTATTTCCAATAAAACTGGAGTATCCCTGTGTAACACCTCAGAAAACATTAGATGACAATGAGTTTTGCACATAAGCGCCGTTTAAACTCGCTCAAGTAGATACAAATGCACGTGTAATGTCATTATTACTGTTAAATCACAAGCAATTAAACATTGACAAAGGTGTTACGTTTGTTTAACATTCTGGTTAATTTATAACATTGGCTCTTACTCGGTGTGTATCCAGTCTTCATTAACATGTCTCTCAAAAACTGACATGAGCTGCTGTATTTGTCATATTAATGCTATGGCATCTTTCTAATCTGATCAGTCGCTGGACAATTTAATTTATTAAACATCGCTATTCCATTGAGAACGTTCACACACACACACACACACACACACACACACAGGACTGAATGCATGTCGACAGATGCTGTTATACTTCTCTGTCGCTCTGAGTTTTGACAGGTGCCGCCCACCGCTCACCTGTCGAAGATAATTTCCCATCAGCAATGCAATGAAAGCCTCATGAAGCGAAGTGTTTAAAGATAGATCGCATTTCCCACTCGCCACCATCCCTGTGATCGCGTCACCACCACCGGGGGTGTAAAGAAGAATATACTGTTGATGAGAAAGTGTGAAGCTCACACATTTGAGCACATGCAGGTCTTGCAGTGTGTGATCTTTTTCATATGCGTGTGTGTGAGATATGGCAGCACCTCCTTGCACATGTTTTGACTGCAATCGCATTTGTGAGGCATTTGAAGCGCTGACTGGTGAACATAGACATCAGGGTGACGGCGTTGTTCTAGAGAGCCATTGCTTGTTGAAACTGAACAATTCTCCAAGTGTGTGAGAACCGAACTGGATCTCACTGCTGATGCCACGCATTTTGTTTTTGGTAAATATGTCGTATAATGGTTAGAACAAACACGGGAATGGGCCTGTCATTTAATCTTTCTAAAACCCTGGCCTGAAGTCATGGTTGCAACTTGACGGCTCTTGACTTCATCTTCCAGGGGTCGTGACCCTGAACTCTTCCAGCGGCTTGAGAAATACAGCAGTGATGAAATTGCATACGCGTTCGGAATGTAAATTAAAGCCTTAATTTTATTCTAAATATAAAATGATTGGAAAACGTAATGCATGTAGATAAACCATATTTCACACTTTAAATATTTTGCATAGTAATAAATTGAGCCTATTTTGTGTTGCTATTATTTTTATTATTATTGATGTGATTGTTATATTTTTAATGGTTTTGCACAACATTTTATTTGCAGGAAATTGCAAATAAATAATAATGTCAACAACATCACAAAAGTCGTATGCCTGGTTCTGATTACACGATTTTATGCTAATTTTGGCACGAACCCTGTTCGACGTAGGGCGTCGTGGGATTGCGCAAACGACAACGGGCGTTCGGGCATGCATGATTCCAATTCGTATCATCTCGTATAGTGTGTCATAGTGGGCGACAACCTACGTCCGCGTCTGCGACGCTTCATGACAAAAAGACTAGCATGTTTAATTTTTTTCACGAGTCGTCCACGGCGGTTCCAGTCACATGTATGAGGTTGACCAATAGGAGCACAGAAGCTTTTTCGTACACAACTTTCAAAAATGGCGAAACGAAAGAGAGATGATGGTGCTAACGTTAAACTAAAAGTAAAAATATATAAGAAAACAATATTTTACCTCAGGTCTCTTTGGAGGATTGACAGCCCAGACTGTCCTCTTTGAGCAATCCAGGAATGTGTCCATTGTCGGATTTTTCTTAATTTTATACTTTTTTCTGAACACAGGACAGCCAATACAACACTCACCGCTTCATCCATTGTTTGTTTACGTTTGTTTCCGGAAGTCACTCGCTGACTATAGTTTCGCCTTCGATGACATCATGCGCGCCGTTAAAGACGGCACGCGAATGACTGGTCAGGAAGCAACGTGGTCTGACATGTTTCTTTGTCCACGACACGACAAGATTTCAGGAGTCACAATCGCGTAATCTTACACCGTAACTATCGCAACAGACAAAAAAAAAAATCGTGTAATCTGAACCAGGCATTAGTCACCATGAAATCAAAATTTGCCTTTTTTTATTATTATTTTTTTTATGTGGCCTCGTAATTTGTTTATCAAATTAAGTTTTCTCTGCTGACGGGTTTACTGGCGTGAAATTGTGTAAAGTAGCGAATGATTTGTTTTGTGGGGTGAGTCTGTGGGCAGTAAATAAAGCCAGTCTTTGGAAGCCAAAAAGAAAAAAATTGGACTTTATATTTCGCAATTCAGACTTTTTTTTTTGCTGGCAATTCCTAGTTCTATATCTTACATATTCGTCTGTATTCTACTGTATAAAAATGAAGACCATCTTCTTTTCTTTTTTTTTTGCATTCTGACTTTCAAAGGCGCAATAAGACTTTTTTTCTCTTATTGCGTGAACTCTTGACCATTTTCCTCCATTTGTCGCCACTGTTCTCCTCTGCCACCAGTGAGTATGTGTGACGTCTGCTTCCAAAGATCCATGCGATTCTCAATGGACAAAATCCAACATTTTTACTCATTGAGAAGCAGATACATCACAATAGGGAAGAAAAGACAATTCGCAACTGGTGTTTTGATTTTGTGGGGTAAATTATGACAGATTCACATACTGTACATTGTGGAGATTTCTTGTATGTGCTAAACAATACATACACAATTTAGTTATTTGCTTGCATGCCTCATTGGCTTGCAAATGATATTTTGACACACATTGAGCCCGGATGATCATGATGCCATCCTGTCCTATTAGTCTAGAAAGTCAGTGCTTATTACAGTACATGAGCGTTGAGCAATGATGATTGTAAAAGGAAACAGTGCTAGTGTGAGTGTGGATGAATTGGTGAAGGTGTTGCAATCTGTATGTATGTTTGAAGCATCCGTCTGCCTGTAGGAGTTTGCCAGCGGAGAGAGTCTTATAATGCACTTCAAAGATTCTTCTCGCTGGTCACTTACTGAGAATAAGACGGATCAAACGTCACTCAGTTCGAAATCGAGAGAGAGAAGATTTCTTTATGTAATGTGCATCCTCTCCTGTCTGCAGATGACCCATTAAGGGCAAACAGTGTGCACTTGTATGCAATGTGTGTGTGTGTATTGCAAATATCAAAGAGGTCGTGTGTCTCTGGGCTCTGCACTCATGTCAGTCTTCTCTGGTGTGGACCATTACCTTTGATGGCTGATTCTTCTCCACCGAGAACCGCCAAGCATCCCCAGCTCTGAACTCTCAGTCTTTGGCTTAGTGCAGTGGACATGTGAAATAAATGTAATTTGTCTCGGGGACGTCAGGCAGCTTTGTTTCTGTCTCGGACTGTACTTCCTTGTCACCATCTTGAGTGGTATCGTCAATCATAGTCCAGCTCCCCCTCCCCAAACTAATTGCTCCATTCTATTCATCCACTTACATCAATCTTTTATTTTTTTCCCTTGTCCTTCCACGTTTTCCCTTATCTTCATCATTGATAATCTGCCAGCAAGACTGTTAAAAGACACTTTGGCAAAATGCCGTATCAGTCATTACAGAAATTAGACCAGAAAAGGGCTGTTCGAAGACTGATGGTTTTCAGAACTGTTGTGTTCGAAAAGTTATTCGAGCTTCTGAGAGAAAACAAAACATGCATGGGTGTTGTTGGATTAAAGAGTTTTGAGAGTTTTATAACATTTTTGTTTTGCACATCCTTCATTTTCTTAGCCCTCAATTGGGTCATGGGGTCTATATGACCACAATCGAATTTTACTTAAAAAAAGTTTCCCTTCATCTCAGTGGAATAAGATTTTGTGACTTTTCATAGATTATCTATCTATACACACACAAAAAACTGTGCATTGATTCGGTTGTTCTGAAGGTATGTAAAACAATTTTTTACACTTCTGGTCTTTGGGTCAATATGACCCCACATTGAAATGAATGGGAAATGTAAAAAAAAAAAAACTAAATATATTTTCTTCATGTGTCAAAAAAAAAAAATCCGGCATAAATCTGAAAATTTTTACACAGAAATGAAGGCCTAGTACTAGAGCATAAATGCAATGTATCATAAAAAAATAATATTTCATATGCAAGCTAATGGTGTAGTTGAGGAATTGTGTGGTATATGGATACAAAAGTACTTTATATCTCCAAAAACACAGCATTAATAAATAGATGAGAAGTAAACAAAAACATAGGCCTATATATTATTTGAATGATTAAAAATTTATATTTTTGTACAATTACTCAATCAATTGTTGGGTCGTATAAGTGTAACCCAGAAGTGTAAACAGGAAACGAAGACCAATTTGAAGGTTAAAGAAAAGGAAAATTTGACACGCTTACATAAAGGGAAATGAGAATGAATGTTGTAGGATTTAAAAGCAGTTATTTTCTCTGTTAAAACATGTATTGTTTGAGCTATAAAGTTTAATTGCGGTTGTTTTAGGGATTATGGTTTTACACATAATTTACCTTCACACAGAAAACAGTAGTAAGCAATTTTTTCCACACTGAAATCTTGCTAAAACATGTTGTATTATGCCCATGAAATAGTGAGAATTTTAATTTGTATGGATTGGCCCTATTCATTGTGCGTGCAGTTTTTTTTCCTGGTTTGGTTAGGACACGCCTCATAATCAAAGCCCTATGGAGCAGTATCGAGACTCGCAGTCTGACTAGAATATGATGTATGATGAAGTCAGTCTAGCACAGCGTAGCTTTAAAGTCGCCAGGAAACAGAGGTTACAATAGAGCATCACAGTCCCGCCCACAGCCCGAGAGAGCGCTGGTGCCGGAAGTAAATTTCCCATTCATTTCTCCCATTGACATTTTGTAAAATCCATATCTAAAGAGTATTAGAGCATGTCTGAGGATAATCAGCTACGGCTGAACTCATAAGCATACAACGTATCATTTCGAGTGAAAAAACTAAAAGAAAATCCAAAAAAAGTCGAAGGTACAAGCCTGTGTACATATTTTCATTTCCGAGCAAAGGAACTACTCCTCCCATAAACCACCGCGCCTCACTGAAGTCGTCTGAAAGCCACCGTGAAAGAGCCTTTTGAGTGACTTCCAAATCTGACGACGGCCGCGTGAACTTTTTCCTCCAGTGAATTTTATATAGTGAATGTGCAGGGAAACTCCTTTTCCTCGATTTACTGAAGCTTATGCACATGCTAAAACATTGAGCATCTGGCTCGCTCATTGGCTCTGCTGTGGCTACTGTACATGCCAATGGCGCGGGGTCGTCTCTGAGGTGCGACCAATGAACTCAGCCCTACGTCTTTATGCGATCTTCAGTCTTCAAACGCCTTCGCGGGGTTTCAGACACGTGACAAGACTTCCACCAATCAGATGCATCACAGTGGGATTGTGGGATTGTTCAGGATTGTGGGTAATGAAGTACTTATCAATACATTCGCGAATAAAAGGGATTTATCTTAAAACAAGGTTAGTGCCCCATGAACTTTTGGTGTTTATATGAGCATATACAATCACTTAGTACAGCCGTAGCTGGTTTTAAGTCTACCATGTATGGTTACGTTTTATGGCTTATATCCCAAATGTCAATGGAGAAATTGCATTGAATTTTTACTTCCGGCACCGGCTGTGGGCGGGACTGTGATGCTCTATAGTCTTTTCTTTACTATAGATAGGCCTATGTCACAAAAAAAATTTGAAGACCGGGAGTCTTTTTTAGTAGGGATACGGCTCTTCCAGTTAGCTTTTTACAATGGTTGAATCTATATGAGCCGCTGGACCAAATCTCTTCCGCAACCTGCCTGAAGTCACATATGACGATGTGGTTCGGATGGTAAATGAAAACTCTCATGTGGGAAAGCATAGAAGCGCAGGTATGGCTGTTTACGTCCTGATGCAGAGCAACCCGATTCACTACAACAGCCCGCGGGTAGCTCTAGCCGTTCGCCAGTAAGGTAAACGTTTCTATGGTAACAGCGAGTTTGGACCAATCAGCAGACGTTACTAGAACGTTTAGGGATTGTGGGTAGTATAGTTTTTTTTCATAAGATCACGGATAAAACATGTTTTCCTCAAAGCTCGTGGTTCAGTCTACCTCGGATGATTTAGACATTAGGGCTGATAATCTAGATCCTTATCGAGAAATACAGTTGACCGGAAGTTTCTATATCCCTATATATAGGGATACGGGCCCTATGTACTGTATAGGGATATATGTGTGACACAGGCCAATTGTGTCGTACAGTATATGCGAGTGAAACGCCTTCTCAAACAAGAAAAATGTCTAATGGTGCGTTCACACCAGACACAGATAGCGCGTCAGGTGTGAGTGATTTCAATGTTAAGTCAATGCAAAGACGCATTACATGCATAAA
>JAQIUQ010003508.1:0-32500 GCA_030378365.1 Hybognathus amarus | reverse complement strand
TTCTTCCAAATGAACCCTAAAGTTCTTCAGTAAGGGTTTCGGCTTTGGCCAAAATATCTGTTGGCTTTCGGAAAAAATTTGTTGAATTACATAATCGTTATTTTTAGTCAGTTTTACTTATTTTGTGCAGTCAAATGGCATCTAATTATAACATTTTATTTCCAAGAAATGTAGTAATTTTATACTATTTTAATTATTTTATGGTACACATTTTCTATAATCTATTGTCGTATTTCTTTTTAGAATGTAACATATCAACATTTCACAAAAACAACGTGTTGAAGCTTGTTTTTAGAGAGTAAATTCAAAGTTGGTCACACATTACTAACTTCAACATGTTAAAAGGGTCATAAGAAAAATAAAATTACCCCGATCTTTCGACATATAAGAGGTCTTTGTACCATAAAAGGTCTTTGTTCCTACACTGGATGTGAGTGTCGTGTTAAAAAACATAAAACCCATTATAATCACTGACGCTGTCTTACACTGATACAGTTTACAGATGTGTGTTCAGTTTCTGACTGTTGAGTGTGTCCACAACAGGACCTAATGGCACGAGTAGAAGAACGTTCGCTCTGGTTTAAACAGCTCATCTGTGTCTCTGGAGAGACTTCAGAAGGATCCCAGTTTCAGAAACAAATGGATGGTTTAATATAATGGCGTCCCGGATCACTTCGGAGGTTTATGTTTGTTCGGTTTTTATATTTCATATATATATTTTTTCGAAACACTTTATGGGTGATGATGCGGTTATATATATATATATATATATATATTAGTGCTGTCAAACGATTAACAATATTTAATCGTGATTAATCGCATTAATGTCATAGTTAACTCCTGATTAATTGCACATTTTTATCTATTCTTAATGTCTTTTGCTTTCTTTTTGTTACATTTTTTTCTCATTTTAATGCTCTTATCAACATGGAAAAGTGGATCGGCTTGTTTAGTGCAAATGTTTTTTTATTATTATTATTGAAAATAACATTGGAATAGTGTTCAATTTCACTCTAACATATATAGCCTAAATAATCTCTCACACAATGCAACACTGTCCATCAATAAAAGGGTGAAAGAAATACTGACGAGGTCCTGATATTGACGAGGGGTGGAGAATTTGCATCATCTGTGTGTTGTGTGTGTGTTTGCTTGGCCATCATCAAGTGGTGTTTCAGGCTGGACGTGCTGCGATGATGATAGCTCAGTTCATAATGACAAAACATACAGATCGCTTTGGTCTTGTCAATGGGACAATTTGGCAACTTTTTAAAAGTAAACTTTACATTCAGAATCTCATTGGCATCCATTTCGGCGTCTCGTGCTCGTCATCCACTCAAAACATAACGTTACTATATGGCCGGCTCGCAAGCTGAAACCGAGTGTGTGCGGCACAAAACGGCCTCGCGCGCTGCGCTCTGAAACCCATTCATGTCAATGGCTTGCGCCGCGCGAGGACGTTCCGTTGCTTCTTCGACCAAAGCGCAAGCGGATCTAGCTAGACCGGAAACAAAACAACAGGCACGACGCACACACTCGTTTCGGCTTGCGAGCCGGCTTTGAGTGGATAACGAGCGCGAGACGCTGAAATGGATCAGGAGCGCATGCCGCGTCCTGTTGCAAAAGTATGTGAAAAAACGACAAAGTTAGCTAGGACAAAAAGACCGTTAATCGACGCGATAAAAAAATTAACGCCGTTAAAATGGGTTTCCGTCGACGCCGTGTATATCACGCGTTAATAACGCGTTTAACTGACAGCCCATACATATATATATATATATATATATATATATATATATATATATATATATATATATTATAGTTTAATGTTAACAGGGTTTCCGCGGGTATTAAAAAGTCTAAAATTCTGAACTTTAAATTTAAGGCCTTAAAAAGTCTTAGAAACGGCTAGATTTTCATCGCGGTCTTGAATTTGATTTAGTCAGGTCTTAAAGATTTTACCACCATTTCAGATTAAGAATGCCGCAAACAAACCAAAAAACCAACCAATCAGCCCCTTCTGTAACAACATTGAAAGCTCAGTCAACATGAAGGATCGCGGTGCACCCAAACACTACCGGTGTTTTCTCTTTCTCCGTCAATAAATCTTGTAGCAGACCTGACGTGACAGCAAGCTTCGGTTTTGGAAATCCATTAGCTACTAAAACGTCTTTCTCATTGTGGAGAGCGCAGTGCATGGATGCATAGCAACGACAGACGCAACAGGAAATCAGCCCGAATTTTACTATTAATAATAAAAGGTAAGGGATGTGAATGTCTAGTAATTTATCATTTTTTTGACTCAATCTTTTTATAAAAGTTTATTTAAAGACTTTATTTAACTAGATAACCTGTTGCAAGACACTCCTTTAGAATCTGGCCATCATTTTTAATGGTATTTTAATGTTTATGTAAATAAAAAGTGCATATTAATGCTAATTTTATTTGCTGGGTTTTGACATACATTTCGCAAATTGATTTCAGAATTATCATGAAAATAAAATGTTCATGCCATTTCATCTCTCAGGTATGATCAACTAAAATCAACTATAATTGTGTTTACAGTATAAAATGCTAAGTGCAAATTTCTATACTTTGTGTAAATGTTATTTTGTCTGATGCTCTTTCACACACACACACACACACACAAACACACACATATAATTTTTTTTTTCCCGAATATTTTTTAATTTAAAATTTTGGTAATTTGGTAGGTCTTAAATTTCAATGTTTATGGTCTTAAAATGTCTTAATAAGGTCTTAAATTTGACTTACTGAAACCTGCAGAAAAAACCCTGGTTAAAATGGGGAACAAAATCCATGACATGACCCCTTTAAAGATCCCTTGTCCTTTTGTGTCACTTAATGCAGATAAGGTATAATATTATATTTGCAGTATGTTGTACTTTTGATTAAATCTCATGTAGTATAAAAAAAACATTTAGTGGATTGTTAATATCAATTAATATAATTTTTATGTCCTGTCAGAATTTTGTCAACAGTTGGCCATGTTTTTATTAAAGCTGATTAATTATGGTCACAATGTCTCATCGTCTTCATTGTCAACCACGTCAAGAACATTTTTTGTCAATGATTTTGTTGATATTAAATGTTCTTCCACACCAGACTCTGTAAACCATTTATTTATCCTCATTACCATGTTGGAACATAAAAGTTGTTCCCAAAACAAATTGAAAGCGCACATTTCTCAAAAATGTATTTCTGGATGCAATATGTAGACGTCACGTGCCATTTCAGTTTTTTTGCTGTGTGTGTGTGTGTTAGCAGCAGCACCAGACAGCATGTCTTGTTCTATTCATGCAGAAGCAGCGGATCAATGAGCACTAATTGATTTCAATGAACTGATTAAAGACAGGGAGGCAGGAGGCCACATTGTTGGAGGATCTACGAGCATGTGTGCATGTGTTTTATGTGTGTGATGCTTTGCTGGAGTGTAGACTCTGTGATCTCACAAGATGGAGAGACCAAACATATGGGTGTTGATGCGCGCAGAAGTGTGTGTGCTGGTCTCGTACCCTGTAACAGATGGGCTGAACTGAGCCAGATAGGGAGTTGGACACCAGGCTCTTGAATCTCCATGTGTTCATTTGATAGTTACTGATTTCTGTGTACTATAGGACTGAATACGCCGTATTTACCTCAGCACTCGTTCGCTTTGCCCAGAATCTGTTCATTCAGAGCAGCTCCTCGGATTCGTTCATGCTCGAGTGAGGCTGTGATGTGTGTGTGTTGTATTGTCATGGTTGAATTAAGCTGAGGGATAAAGGTTGGGCTGTCAAAAGGTCAGATCTGATGGTTTCTCCTGGTTCGTATCATTTCTATCGGTCTCTGTTGTGTGTGGGAAGGGGGCTTACGTCTACAGAACCCATCCAGGTGTTTAGTGGTCTTGGATTCAGAGCCGTGTGATGTTGGGATGTAAGGGATCGACTCGAGGAGAGAGAGAACGAGATAAAAGCAGGATTCCCCTCACATCCTGGATTCTCTCTGGTCATGCATCTCAGAGCTTTAAGTCAACGCTGGCCATCATGTCACCACTCGGCAGCCATTTTAATGAGATCTGTGTCCTCACTAGGGTGTGATGGTCCTCCTGTCTCTTCTGGTTTGTGTGTTTCCCTCCTTCCCCCCTGATAGATTGCTCTATTCTTTTTGTTCACAGCACCTCACTTATCTCTCTTTCATAGGCTCTCGTTTTAAGGTTAGATGAAGGTCAATTGCTCAAAAGAATCACATTCACACACACGGCTATCATGGCGTGTGAAGTATACTCACGCATCGGTGTTATAAAACAGACCAGTGAAGAGGGCCAAGGGATTAAAGACATGAATGGACACACACACGCGCATTCACATCCCTCGGTGTGTGTGTGAGGCACCTGATGGGATGCAAGACTTAAAGGTGTAGCAACTCTCCAAAATTATACATTTACACATTTCTGGCAGAATTCTCTTATATAAATTCTGTAGCCTATATAAGAAGTTTGGGGTTGGTAAGATTTTTTTGCACCATTAGGTGGAGGAGAGAATAAGGCTCAATCCCAATTCACCCCTTAGCGTTCACGTCTAGGGGTACGGTGTCCCAATTAGGGTTGTAACGGTATGAGATTTTCACGGTATGATAATCGTCTCAGAAAATATCACGGTTTCACGGTATACGATATTAAACTATCATTATTATAATCATCATCAGCTACAATGGCCCTTAAATTAATAAAAAAGATATGTTTTTTGGTTGAACATGGTTTATTGTAACAAGTTTTTTTTAATAGAGTTATGAAATGTATATTTATTTCCTCAGAAATTCTGGGTTGTCTGAAATAACTGGTCTGGATTCTGTGATTGAATACAAAATGTATTTTTGAAAATGCAATCAGATAAAATGTAACAACTTTAGTTTGTCTACACAAGAGAGGTTTACTAAATTAAAACATGGACAAAAAAATTATACACAATAGTAATATATTTTAGTCATTATTTTAGTCATAGACTAAACCAAACTTTTTTTTACAGGTTGTACTGAACACCTATGAGTTTCAGTCAGTGTATTTGATGATTATTCTTTTAAAAAACAATTATAAAGTGCACATTAAGTGTTCTCTGTCTGTATATGTTCATGTGTTCACGTCTTCACATAGTGGGTGAGACAGCTTTAACACTAGAACGGCCATAACGGTCATTTTGACCGTTTTGAATTTTATATCTACAATAACTTTGTTGAAAAAAATAATTAAATCCTGCTGGTACCTGACTTTTCCTAAAATTGTCTGTATTTTCATTTAAAATGCTTTTCATATAAATTAAGTTACGTAAACGTAAGGCAAAACAAAAAAATGAACATATTTACCTATTTCGGCCATAGACGGTCATATTGACCGCACTGAATTTCGCTGTATTTTTTTGTTAAATATCCCGCGGTTGATCGTGGTCTCTCTCAACTGTCAACAGAGGTCCGTCCGGTCACAGCGGTGTTTGCTATATAATAATTTCTACATTAGTTGTTGATCAGAAATAAGCAAATAAAACCGGACTACAGGATGCCCTGGATATGCTTCAGAACTTGACGAGTGATGATTCGGATGCAGGGGAACAATCGGAGGTGGAAAGTGAAAGCGACGTTTCCTGGGTGCAAGTTAACATTTCCTCCTCCATCAGACACGGCCGATCCAGATGTTCCGTTCATGTCGGATGATCCTGCGAGTTCCGCTGCCCTGTCCTGCGCTGTTTGTTTTGCTGCATGGACTGTTCACTAGTTCTGCAAGTCCTATTATTATTATTAGCCTATTTATTATTATTATCATTATAATATTATTATTATCGTCTCGTTTTCGTCTTTGAAAAAATGTGGTTGACGAAAATAATTTAATAATTTAACAACGAAATAAACACTGTTTTGAATCTAACGGTCAAAATGACCGCTTGTGGCCGTTCTAGTAGTTTTGGAATTCTGGCACTTCTAGTGTTAAAAACCATGTGCGTCATGCGTACTTGAGAGTGTACTAGATCTACGAAACGGCGCTGCTCATTCATACAGAGACGCGCTGAATATAGAAGGGGCTTGCACACGAGTCTTTTTGCGTTGTATATTCACAGACACGCACATCGCGATTTGATTTAGGCTACTGCAGCTATATTTTGATTTATTCATCCATCTATCTTTTAAATCGCGCACTTTACGTGGCATATCTGTATTGTAACACAGAAAGACGGGTGTGCGTCTTTTGACAGACCGGGATTCCCTCAGCATGACAGAAATAATATGGCCTTAAGTTATAAAAGTTATGAATAACCTTTATCTTCACGGAGGGATGGTGTTCCTGAATATGGGAGAACATGTTCGACGTGTTTCCTGCTTTTGCAGCCACTCTTCGTCCACATATCTTGCAAATTGGATATCCATCTTCAAGGACAACACCACGATCGTTTTTCGAATATCCAAAATATTCCCATACTGCAGATTTTATTTATTTTTTCGGCGGGAGATAGAGATTCGCAGCCTCTGTCTCTGACATTTTCAGCGCTGTACAGGTATGGAGTGTAAGCAGTCAAGCTGAAAGAAGTTGCTTGCGGCAGTGCATGTGAATTCTGGTTTAATTATTTATTTTTTTACCGCGGATAAGTAAATGTGCACGATATGATAATCGTACATGTCAATATCGCGATAAACCGCCATACCGGTATACCGTTACAACCCTAGTCCCAATTAGGGCTGTGTATCACCAACAATGTCACGATACGATACGCATTACGATACTAAAGCCACGATATCGATACATATCACGATACAGATCAATTTAGAATTTATTTTGAGCTGAGTTTAGTAACAGTGCTACAACAGTTGTGATAACTGAAAAACGATTTAATTTTTTGTCATAAAAAATTTGTTAAATAAAAATGCTGAGAATGGCTCTTCCTTAAAGTCTGCCTCAATATCTGAAATGACAATTATAGTGACACTGAAGCATGTCTACACTGCTCAATGACTAAACAACTTAAATCATTCCATAAAAGCAAAAACGGTAACAACTTAAATTTAACATAGTTTTCTCAACACCTAGTATTCAGCAATTTGGTCTTAAGTGTTCAAATGTGCACCAAACAGAGTCATTTCTTCTATGTTGAAATCATTTTAAATGATTACATTTTCAGATTTTTATGCAGAAACAACAATTGATTGACATGCTCAAGGTAAAGAGAGAGAGTGACAGCAGAATATCTCAAAACGCTAATGCTTATAACCAAAATAACCAACTGTGTTTAGAGGAAACTTACCAAGGCCGAAATTTAACACAATTTTGCGTGTTTTGGTCCGTTAAAGCGATATAATAACGCGAGCTGTGTGAGGCGGCTGACTCTAGTCTAAATGCACGCAGCGAAAACCAACTCTCAGAGAGCGCGCAAGTACTGAACAGTTTAAAGTCATTTGAATATTTAAACCGGTAAGACTTAAAGACGCGCAAATGGTAAACTTTAGTCACGATGCAATGCTGACCCGATTAAGCAAGTGAATATTCCCTCATGTCCCGATTCCTAAAGGCGAGCGTGTAGTTTCACCGGCTGTTGCAGCGCTGGACGCTTGCCTTGAGCAGTCGTTGAGAGACGAGAGAGCAGACGCAGCACCATTGAACTCGCGCTGTTCCTGAAATTGCGTCTCACGTTTTCAGACTACTGATTTGATTTTATAATACAAAATAAAAGCTTAAGGGGAATCAATGTTTGCAATGTATGTAAATAATAATAATTATGTGCAATACCCACGACGAAATTCGAGCCCTGCCTGAATTGGCTTCATACAAAAGCACAACAGTATCGATACGCGATACGGCAGCTGCTGTATCGATACGCGCATCGCCAGGAGTTCATGACGATATATCGCTGTATCGATATTTTGAGCACAGCCCTAGTCCCAATTCTTGTTGAGATCGAGGGGTAGGGCGAAGGGGTAGGGCTACATAGATCGCAAACGGCTAAACATTTAAATTTAGCGCCAGATGATTCCACCACGCACTTTATTTACTCTTAAAATAACACTATAGTCGTTTAAATTAAGAAATGGTATAATAAATTACCTTTGCGATCATAAAAGACATATTTCGAGGAAGGGATGTTATAATCATCATGTTTATTCAAAGTTAAGAGCAGCTGCTCTGATTGTCAGTTGTTGTCATGGAGAAATCCTGTAAAAACTCTGTAACGGCAGAGCCATCGCCGACGACTGATGACGTATCGGGTTCATGAAGGGTTGTTCCATTTCGTAGGGGACTATTTAAACCCCTTGGCCCTTGTAACTCTGTTTTAAGGGCCAAGGGGTACACTTCGAAAACAAGGGGTAGGGCCAAGGGGTGAATTGGGATTCAGCCTAAGTGTTGAAGAGATAACACCGCTTGGTGCAGCGAATAGCGCGTCAGGCGCGTAACGATTTCAATGTTAAGTCAATGCAAAGACACGTTATGCACGTAAAAATTCCTGCGGCGCGAATTTCGATGGGTAGACGCGAATACGCCTCATTTTATGATTTAGTTAGTGCTATTTGTGCATTCACGCGTTTGATGCGATTCGCGCCTGCCGCCCGAGTTGAAAAATCTGAACTTTACCAATCAGGAGCCTAGCTGCTTGCTCACGTGGTGAAGGATCTGGATGCTTCAATAAATTATTTTGTAATATGACTAAATGCCTGGTGTGGTTCTAATGCACAACAAAGCAAATATTTTATCACTCAAAACTTTATTTCAATATACGAGACATGTTCATTTTGTATTGAATGTTATTTATTCCATATCTAGATTATATGAAATATTATTATGATGTAAAGACAACCAACATATGTGCATAAATTTGTGTCTGGACATGAGAAAGACAGGTTAATAACTTTTGGAGGCTGGCTCTATTTATCATCAAAACAAAAATAAATGACCGATTAGATGGATGAGGGCGAGGGTGATCCTTGCTCCGATGCAGGACAACAGGTCATCAAACTGGACGCGGACAGGCGGAAGTACTGAAGTAGTACAATGGCCGCCAACGGATTTCGCTTCTGACACTCGTGACTGTGTTAATTCGCACGTCACGAGTGAAACTGATGCACATAAAAACAAAAGTTTGAAGCGAAAATTTACACGCATCAGTTTCACTCGTGACGCACGAATTAACACAAAGTGGTCAAACTAGACACGAATTTGACGCGCTATCGCGTCAAAGTGTGAACGCACAGTTAGACTGAGTGTTAAAAGTTGTCACATGAGACTTTATCGAGCTGAACGGGTTCTGGCCAGTGCTGATATAAACGAAACGCTATTGGCTATTATTAAAATCGATGTGTCCTGTCCTGTTTTGTTTAAGTGGAAATAACGTCAACACATTGAATAATGCTGCATGTTTCAAGGCACTTCAGTGGGCCTTTAATGATAAATAAAAAATGAAACTGTAAAACTAGCATACTTTATCACTAAACCAGTTACTGTTTCATCTTGAATATACATTGATAAATGTGTCGCACATTTCCAAATATCCCTACCGCCTACCTCGTCTCCCATAGTCAACCTACAAATTGCTTACTTTTAGCTGTTTCTGCTTTGCAATAGAAGTATTTTGACATAAAAATATACACTTCACTTTTAATTCCAAGTTTATTGTGGCAGATTTGTCAGCGCCCAGAGTGTGTTTGATGGGACGGATAAGCCCACAACACAAGCAGCCGGAGCAGATCCCAGGTTTACAGGGCATGACACTGTTAAACTCATTCAGTGTTAATAAGAGGCATCTAAAAATATAAACACAGTTGGTGATGATAATGTTAGATGACCTCTTGTTTGTTTTTTTATGTTTAGAAATCTGTTTTAAACGGAGTGATTAATTTATCATCTGCTCTTTGTTAATTCTATCCATCCATCTAATGGAAATCATTGCAGGTTGAACACATAGGTGTCACTGAGATATCGATAGAGATATCTCTCAAATGCATCGATCTGCATTGATATTCTGTTTAGTCACCGGCATGCATCACGTGACCAGCGCAGCAAGGTCACTGCTCATCTATGGCCTGATTTCCACTTCCTGCTGTTCAGGGGATTTGAGTAAATCCGCATCTGCATGATGACGCTCGGCTAGATTAGTATATTTATTATGTAAGATACTGGACGAACCCCTCACACACACACAGACACTTTTCATTTGTAATCATATTCCGTCAAATTTCAGGACTATAAATAGAAGCGTTTGTTGCTAGTCTATCCTCGAATAGAATTCATGCACTGTATTCACCATCAGAGCATTGAGTGGGCTATTACATCATTTCCTTCCTGTTTTAACACACACACACACACACACACACACACACACACACACACACACACACACACACACACACACACACACACACACACACACACACACACACACACACACACACACACACAGAGAGAATGAGACTATTAAGCCAAAAGGCTGCTCTTATGGCAAGTGAGTCTTGGCTACAACTGTGAATTCTGGGAAACAGATACATTGAGTGTTGATGCTAATCTGGTTGCATCCGTCTGATGGACACCATTATATCAACATATTGTGCCCCTTTAACACCCCTTTCTTGATTTTTCTCTTCTTTACGTCTCTGTCCAATCAGGGTGTTTGTTCTGATAGCGGTGTGTGTTTTACGGTCTGCTCTGGGTGCCTGGGTCTATCTGTGCCCTTGTCTGAATGTTAATGTATAATAGGCGTCAGACAGCACACAGTAAGTGCTAACATCATAATAGCCAGTGATATGACAACCGACCGTCACAGGCAGGTTGCAATAATGAAGCACTCAACGTCAGGGGCTTTCGCACCGGAGGAACGTTTCCATAGTTCCTATTACAATCGGCAGAACTGTCGCCACAGCAACGAACGGTTTTAGCTAAAGCAGCGCCTTTTGGGTGGGCCCTGTTTACACCTGGTATTAATAGAGTAGTTCACTTTCCATTAAGTTCGGGAAGCTATCTTACTATTTCCTACTGACGGAATTGCAAGAATTGAAAATACACCAAATGGAAATGCGTCAATTTGGCAAAAACTCCCGTATATTGCAAAGAAGTTTTTATGCTCGCATGGTTGCTTTCAGGCAATTCAAAAAAGGAATATTTCCCAACTAAAAGTAGTTCAATTTAAAAAAACACTTTTGCTGATAATTTACTCACCCCCATGTCATCCAAGATGTCCATGTCTTTCTTTCTTCAGTCGAAAAGAAATTAAGGTTTTTGATCAAAACATTCCAGGATTTTCTCCATATAATGGACTTCAATCAGAATCAAACGGTTCAAGGTCTAAGGCCCCGTTTACACGATGGAAAACGCAGATATTTCTCTGCGCTTTGCCCTCTCATTTACACGAAAACGCAGTTTTTATCACTGAAAACGATTATTTCTAAAACTCCGGGCAAAGTGGAGATTTTGAAAACGCCGGATATTTGTTGTCGTGTAAACTGGGAGAAACGGCGTTTTAGGTTCTCTCTTGTCGATTCCAGGATTCTGATTGGCTTGCATGGCTTTATCTTTAACCCCTACACTGCCGCCTTAGGTTTAGCATAGTTATGATGGCGCTCGACGGCGTATTTATGCGGGGGTGTAAACAATGTTATTTTTGAAAACGGAGAGGGGAAAATATTCGTTTTGCTAAATACCCGGCTTTGTGTAAACGTGGCCTAAATGAGAGTTTCAGTGCAAACTGTTCAAAGGGCTTTAAACGATTCCAGACGGTGAATAAAGGTCTTCTCATCAAGCGAAATGATAGCTCATTTAAGAAAAATATAACATAGTTTAAGTTTTATGAGATCAAATGGTCGCCTTTCTCTGTTCTGTGATGCGCGTCCGTGACTCTCCTGTTCGTATCGTTCATCAAAATGAATGAATCTTTTTTTGTGTCATTGGGTTCATTCAATGAACGAATTGACTAGGAATTGACTTAGCCTTCCCTTTTGCTCTTTTAATCGCATAACTACATTCAATCTCCATTATTATGAAACCCATGACGCACAACAAAAACACAGCTCTGATCACAGCCTTGTCCGTCCTTCAGTTGACGTTGTTGAATGCCGCGCGGTTGGCCGTCCTATGTCACTCCATAGTTCCTACTGCCGGTGCGAATGCGACCAGGGCAATAACCCCAGGGGAAACAAAAGTCCTCTGAAAATAACAATAAGTTCATTTTCAAAACAAAAAAATAATAGAGAAATAAATCAATAGAGTGGTATTCTGTCAAGAGACCCAAGCCCCAAAATAACAAACAAAACCCAATCTAATGAAATTAAGCAGCAACATAATTTATAATGAACAGAAACTACAATAAGGCTTACCTAACAAAGGCCGTGTGTCCACAAAGCGTTTTCCACGTGCCTGGCTTATGTTTTCAATTGTTTTTAATTGCCACGTTTTTTAAAAACCGAGCGTAACGAGGCGCTGAGCGGTTTTTTTCATGCTGAAGTGCCAAGCGCCCAGCGTTTTTAACTGGTTGCCGAGAGTTGAAAAGTGTTCAACTTTGGATAAAACGCAGCGCTCATCACTGTCGCTTCCTACCCAGCCATCCAATCATAGTGGAGGAGGGGCGGGACTAATACCACACCGACCAACTGTCACAACATTTTTTTCTGTACAACGACATCAACCAGCAGAGCTAACCGAACAAAATAGATCATTTTTTTTGTATGAAACGAATTAAATGCTGAAATCAGTTACAAGTAAACTGTGCTGCGCATATTCTGTCATAGCAACGAAACTTCTCAACGGGAAAAAAACGCTGCACTGCCAAAACGCTCTCAAGCGCCCAAAGCAGGCGTCTTCAGCAGAGCGTCTGGCGTTTCTGGCTTAAAACGCTTTGGTGGACACACGGCCTAAGAGAAGGACTCTGCTACATTTCCACATTCTAGATAAAACACACAACTGAAAGAAACATGATCTGGCGACTGGCAGGACGTTCTGAGCCATTATGACCGACCTGAAGCCTTCCCTCTGTCAAACAGAGTTTTTAAAAGCACCGCCAGCTGATCCTCCAGTTACCGTCGGCAGGCTATTAGCGAATCAACGATGACCTGAAACTCAAAGAAAACATCAAAAAGCATACACCGATATTATAAAGACAAATACACATAACGTAATCAACGCAAATGGCGTAAGGATAGTATTATGATATGTACCGTGATGAGGTAGTTGGTGATACCCAATATAATGTTGGCGTGTATACACGCAAGACGCATGTATGTATAATTTTTAGTTTCATTTCATTTCTGTTAGCTTCCCCGCTCTTTCTCCCTCCATGTCTAGAGGCATTTCCACGCTGAGGACATGGCTGTGTGTCTCTGGCTGGCTGGTTATGTAGGTTAAGGGGGGTGACGGAGGCACTGAGGGGACTGAGAGCTGCAGTGCTGCACTTTGGGAGGATGATGTGATGGCTAGAGCCTCTCTCTCTCTTCGGCCTCCCCTTTCTTCCCCTCTCTCGCTCTCTTACTTTCTTTTTCCTTCTTCAGTAAAGCCCTGCTGGTCCAAATACTCCTCTGCAGTGCAGTGTTGGCCACTTGACCCGTGTCAATATTAGAGCCCAGCAGCTGGTCCTAGATCAGTGCAGCAGGTGTATTGGTTGAGCCTAAAGTGAAAGTAGAGAGGATGGAGAATGGAGCAGCTAATCAAGGATCTGCACTCAAGCCTGGAAGAACTATGTACTCTTTCTGAAAGTACGCTTTTATTCCCCCAATTTCTCTCTCTTACTTTCCTTCTGACTCTAATACAGTGTGTGGCTGTTTTTATGGCCATTGGGTCTTGTCAAGAACGTTGCCTGCCATATTTAATGCTAAGATCATAATAGATAAGAAAAAATATATTTTTTGCAAAATGTAAATTTTATTTTTCCATTTTTGCAAGAGTTTTTGCAATAGCAAAAGTTGCTTAGTACTTAGTATTGTTTGCATTGTATCTATGCTGATAATAATAAAATGACATTGCTGTACAGTGATACAGTATTTTTTAAAAAAGGTTTTAAAATTGTGATTTGACAAAAGGAGGATTTTCAATCGTTTGTAAGATATAATTTGTCATTTAAATATTTATTATTAAATTATGTAAAACTAATGTGCAATAATAAAAAAGTGAAAGGCACTAAAATATAATTTTCTTTTTTATATTGATTTAGGGTGGATTATTTCTCTGCCATAAGAATGAGAGGAGAGAATAGCGAGTGGTCGCCAGCATTTTTTTGCTCAATCCTTTTTGTTCATTCTTTTTACTGCCACAATCAATGGTGAAAAAATCCACACAGAGTAAAAGAGACGGAGGGCAGGATTCAGAGAGAAAAATAGGAGGGAGGGAATTAGGTGAGCTCTCCAATAAAAAGAAAGAAAAGAAAAAAACAGAAAAAGAAAGCATGACATGGTTTTCTTGGCCGATTCTGCTTGTCGAGCTGTTCCTCCTTTTTAAGCGCTGGGCGTTGTGTTTGGTTCGCTGCCATTTTTCACGTGAAACAGTGGCTTTTTCAAGATTCATTAATCAGAAGGCTCTTTCTTTCCCTCAAGGCTGAATCAATCATTCAGAAAAAAAGAACAGAAAGCGGAAAAAGATGGGCGGATACATCGAGTGCTTGTGTAGATGAGTTGGCATCATGTTAAAGGTTCCCATAGTCACTTTATTCATAGAGTCTAGTGTGTTAATTGCAATGTCAATAGTTACTGAAACAGAGAGTTGTGAGTGGTTAGGGCATTTCTAGGTTGTTACATGATTCTGATTGGTTTTTAATATGTTGCTATCTGGTTGAGGAGGGCATTCTGGGAAGTTTCTTGGTAGTTGCCTATTGGCCAAAATCAAAAGAGCCCAACCCTTAAGTTTCTTTGATATTCCGTCCTTCCTTAAATATCAATGGAATTCTATTGGATTTTGTAGAGGTCATGACATGCGAAATTAAATTGACCTTGATGCTTTGTACCATAAAAAACATCCTGCAAGTTTTATAGACCCCTTTTCAGTTGGTAAACATGGTGACGTTTTTTTGTGGGCGGAGCTTAGGTGGATCGTTCCCTGAACGATCCCTCTGGCTGCTTCACTAACGCTCAGTTAGCGAGGATTGTTAGCTTGTTTTTAACAATGACTGGAGAAAGTCCGATATTATCTTAATGTGTAAGGTCACTCAGTGTCCAGGACCGCGATTGTTATTTCCAAAAGTCATCTTTAACAGACGGAACCAGATTGGCCGACTTGTAGCCACCTACACACCCACTCAATGCATGGATGATCTGACAGGATTAACGTTACGTTACCTCGGTTGAGTGGCCTGACTTCTACACCTACCTTATGGAGAAACCGAACGTAAAGAGAAACTGAGGGCATATAAGACTTGTGTGTATGATCCGTAGTTCTGCCGAGCCAGCGCTGAGACGACGACAATGTAAAGAGTGACATTACAGTGATATTTTAATGCTGTGAATATTTTTTAGAAATGAAAGTTACAGATACAGCATATTCATTTTTCATCAATTCTTGCACCAAACAACACAACAAAATGACATTTAATAATAGTAACAATAATTTAAGCTCCTTATTATGTAGCTGAATCTGTGCTGTTTTGTATTGGCTGCCTCCAGTTTTCAGTTTTCCAGCTAGCGCTGTGACGTAACTGTGACGTCGGCGCAAAAGGGGTCTATAGCTTAAAACATCCTCATCATTATCAAATAATTTATTTAACCAAGCTCCAAAAATGGTTAGTTTTGATATTGTGGGATTTGTGACGTCACACCGGCAAATTCATTTGCATATTCCGCCTCCAGAGCAAGACATCGACGAATAGTTCTACTTCATCTCCTCATAGGCTCCGCCCACTGGTGTTCAGTCACTTAACGGCGGACATTTTCCTACACTGGATGTGAGCGTCGTGTTAAAAACATAAAACCCATTATAATCACTGACGCTGTCTACACTGATACAGTTTACAGATGTGTGTTCAGTTTCTGACACTAATGGGCGAGTGGAAGAACGTTTGCTTGGTTTAAACAGCTCATCTGTGTCTCTAGAGGGACTTCAGAAGGATCCTAGTTTCAGAAACAATTGAATGGTTTATATTAATGGCGTTCCAGAAGACGTCAGAGGATTGTATGTTTGTTCTGAGCATTTTGTTTTGTAAACGAGACACAGTGTAATGGAGAAGTGAAAGTGTAAATGTGATTACTTGGAGGGTGAAGCACATTATCATTAGCAAGCACCACTCTTAAAGAAGGCAAGCCCCGCCACTCAAAGAAAAGCCATTTACCCGCACTAATGGGCACCTGGCAGTTGGTTGTGGTGCATCAGATATTGCAGGTTGTTCTTTCAGCACCACCAATTTCGAGAGCGACGGTCTTTTGGGATAAACCGTGCTGCATCAGAGACATGGACACGTTAACACCTTGCTGGGCAGCGGAGGATGTTAATGTCACTCACTGACAGGCTCATGGGAAAGCCACATAATATGTTGCAGCTTTTTTTGTTCAGAGCACATGGGAGTGCTCTAACCCAGTGAAGTGGGATGTCACTTGTGCAATCCCATGAAACACCAGAGACAGGGGGTGATATGAGATTAAACTACCTTCTTTAAGTTCCTAATCCAGGGACATTTTTTGGGAGAGTTATGAGGAATAAACAGAGGAATAAATGAAAGTCAGCTGGATTCTCCCTTCAGATAATTATCTGAAGCAAGAATGTATTTACATGCATGTATTGTAAAACTAATCCTGTGAGACTAAAACGCTGCAAATTGGGTGATTTAAGGTCAATGTTTTGGCTGTAAATCAATAGCTGCGTTTCCATTACAGAATTGCAGAAAAACTGCCAATATTTTCTGAACGTCGAGAAACTATTGCAAAATGTTATGCTACTAAAACGGCATTTTTTCCCCCTCTCTTGATAAGTAATTCCAAAAAATATGGCAATGGATGTTAATAGGTTTAAGTATACCACACTAGACATTATTATTAATGGAAGGAGACGCAGCGTGTCATCCAAGCATTAATGGCTCTTATACTTGTGAGCGGCCAAATCTGAGGTGTTTCTGGGTGTTTCTTCCTCATATCTGTTTCGAGGTCTTGATAAATTGTGGGCCATTTTTTTGTTACTCTTAGAATCCAATATTTCCATAGTTTAATCAAGAAATCTGTCTTATCTTTAAGGAGTAGTTCACTTTTAAAAACACTTTTGCTGATAATTTACTCACCCCATGACATCCAAGATTTACATGTCTTTCTTTCTTCAGTTCGAATTGAAATTAAGGTTTTTGATGAAAACATTCCAGGATTTTTCTCCATATAATGGACTTCAATGGGAACTAAATGGTTCAAGGTCCAAAAGACAGTTTCAGTGCTACAAACTATTCAAAGGGCTTTAAACAACACCAGACGATGAATAATGGTCTTATCAAGTGAAACGATCGCTCATTTAAAAAATAAGTTTTATAAGCTCAAATGCTCGCCTTGGTCTGTTCTGTGATGAACATTCATGACTCGTGTTCAAACTCGTTCATCAAAATGAACAAATCTTTTTTCGAGTCATGACTCGAAGGGTCCTTGATAAGACCCTTATTCATCGTCTGGTGTCGTTTAAAGCCCTTTAAACAGTTTGCACTGAAACTCTCATTTGGACCTTGAACCGTTGAAGTTGGACCTACCACTGAAGTCCATTATATGGAGAGAAATCCTGGAATGTTTTCATCAAAATCAAAAACCTTAATTGTTTTGAACTGTGAAGAAATAAGAGACATGGACATCTTGGATGACATAAATTATATTACTGCATCATCTTTGTCGAGTTTTGCTGTTTTTTGGGAAATATTTTTTTTGAATTGCCTGAAAGCAACCATGCGAGCATAAAAACTTATTTGCGATATATGGGGAGTTTTTGCCAAACTGACGTGTTTCCATTGGGTGTATTTTACAATTCGTGCAATTCCGTCGGTCAGGAAATAGTAAGATAGCTTTCCGAACACATTCAACGCCTATGACAGTGGATGAGGACTGATTCCTTGCAAATCACGCCTTTCATCAAGAGAAAGATGAATCACATAATCCCACTTTTTTCTACATTGTAAAATATCCAGCCCATTTGAATTGATTCCTTACATTTTCTTGGTGCCAAAGTTATAACCTGCAGCGATATGTTCTATACTGTTTTTTTTTTCTCGCACACCTTTTGCCTATTTGAATGATTGACACCTTAAAATATAATTCCTCGTTAGTTAATCACACAGAGATTAAATGAAATGGAGGCGCCAATCTCAGAGCTTTCAGACATAATGAATAATTTGTAAGCCCATCTTGAAGCCGTCCAATGAAATGTCAACCGCTTTCATATCAATTCCAGTGCCAATACTGCCCATGTAAACAACGTTGTAATTGTAGAAGACTACATTTCCCATGACCACCCCTCATTCTTGCAGCTTTTCTTTGCTCTTTCACCCCTCTTCTCTCAGTCTCTCTCTGCTTAATTAACCATTGATCAGCATGCTCATAAATTAGGCCTCTAGAGAAGGGCTTTCTAAGCCTCCTACTTGCTACTTCATCCATTCTTCCTTGTAATTCAATAGACAGGACTCAAACCACTGCGTTTAACCACAGATGTGTCATTTTTAATGGACCGGGGGACATTTTTTTTCTGCCTTAACCTTTTCTTATCGTCTTTTTTTTTTTTAAAGCTATTTGTAGATGCATGAACTTTCCTGCGGGGCCATCAAAGGTTAATCAGCAATGTTTCCTGTTATTTCTTCCACTGGGATGGGAGGTTGAGGTTTGAGCTTCATTCTAATTAGGAGAGACTGGTATCCCATCACCCAATCCAGCCCACTTCCCACTTAACCATTAGCATATTCTTCACACACACATTCACGCTGTGTCAGAACCTAATGAGCCAAGCCGGTTGCTAAATGGATCAGGACCACGAACATGTGTCTGTGGGGGCAATCAGCAGACATGATTTAGTGGGACGGAGGCCTCCCTGAGCTGCCGAACTCTGGGTTTAGCGCTCAGACGTCCTCGGAGGGGAGCGCAGCACATTAGCATGTTCATTTCACCATATCTCTAATAAGCTAAACACATGACAGTGTTGCTGTAAATGTATGCTGTATGGATGAGTTATTTTGTTCAGTTTTTCAAGGGAAATCTGCAATGACATCCGCTGTCATTTCTCGTAGTTTGATGAGGGAAATATAATGAGTCGGGCATCCAAATCATTTGTATTACTTTGCTGTATAGTGCGTATGTGCATATTCCCCCATTTGTTTCTCTTCTCCTTTCTCCCAAATGAGGGCGGTTCAATGAAAGCGTATTGAGTTTACTCGCTCATTGATAATTTTGACTCCAAGGAGCAGTTGTTCAGTTTATTGAGAGTGTAAAGCCACGCTTACACAACTGATTATTGAGATTCCAGATGTTTTGTACCCCTCCCATGTGTCTTTTTATATTGTTGGAAGTTAAATGGGCTATATTTTAATAATCTAATTGTATTGCCAATGTGTGAACAGCTTGTAATGAATCTTTAAAAATGAGACCCGACTTCCAAGGTTCTTTATGAAAACCAGTACTAGTGCTTTAGGCGGTATACCGGTTCATACCGAAAACCGGTGTATAATTTTTGTTATGATATACATTTTTTAAATATTTCGCCATACTGATGTATCCGCTGCGCCACACAATGCCGTTTCAGACGGACCCTTTACAAATAGCCATGTTTCCATCGACACGTTTTTATCCGAATTAAGTGATATTGAATGAAAAATACCTTATGGAAACAGTAAAATTGGATGAATTTTCATGAATATCGACTAAAATGAAATACGTTCGGTCTCATCAGATTTTCTCTTGATCGATATACGGCTAATGCGATAAAAGCTGATGGAAACGTTATTTGCCGAATAAATAATGAATTGCGATTAAGTTTTAGGCCCTTTTATGGTTGCAACACGTCAGAAGACGAGTTCATTTCCGGCCAGTCCCACTCTGTTTGCGCACACATGGCGGATGTCAACAAAGACAGATGTAAGTGGACAAAGTAAAAAAAATGCTTCAACCACAGGGTTTCCGTGAAGTGTCTCAGAACCAGGATCTCCCAGAACTGCTGTCGTTCCCACACTATAGTCCCCTCCGCTGTCGTCGGGCATTTACGTGCATCGGCATCAACATAGCAATGTTAATAGCGTCGTTGTTTTCTTAGGTTAGTTTTGCTTGTTTTTACGTGGCTTGGTTGAATTCTAATGTAAAATGTGGTCTGTTATTTCTGGTTAACAGACTGCGGCGCTGCTAGTATAACACACCGTTGCCATGGACGCAGTTCAGGAGACGGAACAGACTATTTTCTTTAGCAGAAGCAATACTCGTTTTTAAATCAGAAAACTCGTTTTTAAGTCAATATTTTGTGTCAAATTATTGATTTATTTATTTATTTGTTTGATTTATATGTAATAAGCAGGATAATATATAGCGAGGCGGTTATCAGCAAATACAACCCCTTCAGGCTAACGCCTCGCATATATCCATTCATATGTCGCTATCAGCTGGCACATAAGCATTATTAGGCTACAACTTGTGAAATATTGATCATTTGTTGGTAGATGGCGATCCGTTTTGTCTAACAAAACTTTGTTCGCAAAAGTTTGCTTGAATGTTGTTCGATTCAGTGCGAAAATTAATGGAAACACCTTAAAATGTCTCAAATCAATTCGATATACCAATTTGATCGCAAAACACCATGTGACGTCCATTACGTACAGGTTTTTATTCGCTTTAAAGCCGTTAGATGGAAACACACTTTCACCAGCTTTATTCGCATGAGTTTTTTAACCAAACTTCAGATAATTCGATTGAAAAGTGAATGGAAAAATGGCTAATGTTGCACTTCTAAGCAGCGACTGCGAGTCAAGAGCCGAGGGTGTTACTTTACATGGAAGGTGGATGCTGCAGAACTATGGCGTTATTTTCCTGTTAAATGTTGAAACTATCTGTAGCGCAAAAGTACATTAATATAACGCGCGAGCGCAAATCTGTCTGCTCACACGCAGTGGCGTGGAATATAATGTGCCGAAGCGCGATTTTCAGATACACGCTGCTCTTGTAAGAATAGGTATATTTTCTCAATTTTAGGTTATATTGGGCTAGAATTGTACAATATTCTATTCTACAATTTTCACTAATGACTAAAATAGACCATCCTAAGTCAATTTATTGCAATAATTTCTCTCTCAACCAGTAGAAAATGCTTTGAACACCTGATTATGAAAAAACAAACAAAAAAATGTGTTTTTGGTCAAATCGCCCAGCACTAACCAGTACAATTTTTTTTTGTGATGTTCTCGGATTTTGCTGGTAAAATCCAAGAGTTTACGGCACTACTGTCCCGTATGGATGTTTTGCCTTGGTCTCAGCCATGGGTGGGTTCTGGCAGGTACAAGAAAAAGCGAATCAACACCATACACTAGGTGTACATGCACATTTCCGCCTTTTTGATTGATGGCAGGGGCAAAGAAGCTAAATGAAATCTGTCAAATGAAGTCAGCATCACAGCTTTTAGTTGTGTTCAGTCTCTCACCTTTCTAGAGTCACATAGTGGAAACCTCAGGATGTTATTTTACACAGTGTAACGCAATAATGCAGCAAGTGATAAAGGCTATATTTTCCATGGAAATACCAATACCAGCCATGAATGCGACAAGCAACAGAACACTCTGTTGGTTATCTTACCGGTGTTTCTCTAGATAGCCTCGCCCATTGAAATCTCATTGGATGAAATCCCTCTCTATTGCCGTGTTTGTATAGTATGGTATGGTATAATTTATTGTCCCAATGGGAAACTTGTTTTGGGCTCACAAATACAACCACTGCACCAGACAATTAAAACAAACACAATACATAAAAAACAGAGAAATACACATTTAAAATCAAGTAGTTGGCCTCACATTACTGTGTGTATTGAAGAGTACTTGCCACTGAACAATGGAAGAGTGTTTGGCATCCCACCATTCTGCACTGTAAAATGATTGGCATTCGACGACTCACCAGTTTCTCAACTGGTTTGAACTTCGTGAAAAAAATCGTTTAAAATATTACACTTTGTTTTGTGAATTTATTTATATTTTTTGCGATTAATGGTGGTTAGGCTACAATGATGAATTCGCCTTGTACACACAGAGTGCCGAAGTGATGACATCACTTTGTAGGACAACTCGGAAGCCAGCGGCGCATGGGTTCCTCCAATTCGAAAAGCTATGAATTTTCCCCATAGACTTTTGGAAAATCGCAAAAAATAAGATGTTCAACCAAGAGTTGTGACCCTTAAACGTTTTGTCTATCGAAGATAATCCAAAATTTATACATTTTGAATCCTATATAAAGTTTTTTAAAACCACAGACACAGTAAAGTTTTAAAAAAACAAAAGCAAGTTATAACTTCGCGTTTTATGTCATAGATCAAAAACGTAAAAATATTTTAGACGCTTTGTTCACCGCAGACCCTATTTCCAGACGATTTAGCAAAAACCCATTCAAAAATCCCATAGACTTAAGAGCGAGGAAACAGTGCTAAAATGCTAACTCACTTTCGCGTTTTGGCCTACAGAGTGACGCTGTAACTTCGGCTCTCTATAAGACAAACAAAAAATTGCGGGATGAATACATGTACCGGAACACCCCTAATTATTGAATCAAATGTCAAGGAAGAAAAATTAGGTTTGTGACTTATCGTTAAAGTGAGGTCAACCTCAACAACGGGCTTGGCTTGGGCGTGTATCGTGGTTATTCTGTCTGGTTTGAATATCGTCACACCCCTAATAACCATGGGAAAATGCGTGTCCCTTTGCCAAACCAGTTGAGAAGCACTGCTCTATTGAGCATTAAACGTGTTCTGATTGCCAAGGATGATATGGCACCGTGCAGCACCTTCGCTTCCAGTGAGGACAGACAAATGACTTGTTTCTGGGACTTGTCACGTCGCATCTGGTTAGGACACGGTGTAACAATCCACCTTAGATGCTGTGAATGAGGCTGTCAGGATGTTGAGGATTGCTTCAGTAAAGCCCATTTCAGCTTCTCTGTCTGTCAGTTCACCTGATTCTCATTTTCTCTATCTTCCTCATCCCCTCTCTCTTCATCTCTCTCGCTTTCATGTGCCCTGCTGAAGCCTGTGCTAAATGCCTGGAGAGTTGCCTGTGTCTCTGGGGAGTAGTGTTCACTCTTTTATTCTTGTTTACTGCCGAGGCTACAGCTGGGCCACTCTCCCTCCATTACTAGATTGCTGACTGCTGTTGAAAAGGCCAAAGGGTTGAGATCTTTCCCACAGATCTGCAGAGATATTTCTGCGAGCACGTGCTCTGGGTCGTTTGCCCAACCACCATTCAGAAAGGGAATGTCTTTCAATTTCTGACTTATAAGTTGATTGCAATTCAAATTTGAGCGTAAGAAATAGGGTAGTCCAACGTACTGATACCAGTCAGAAAAAGTTGATGGTACCGCAGTTCTGTCGTACCGGGTATATTTCGGACTCACTAATGTACTCTGCTTTCAAACGCTCTCATTCGTGTTTCTTCTGAGCATTTTCTGAGCTTAAAATGTTTCCACAGAAGATATATGTCAATTTTTTAAATATGTAGACCACTTCTCTTATTGATTACTGTCAGGATGTGAAGAGAGTTTCAACCAGTATAACAAAAAAAAGGGTTCAACCATTGTATATGTGTTTTTACCTGTTAACACTCCAGTTTTTCCTGGGTTTCTCCCGTTTTTTAGCCCTATCTCCTGGACCTCTCCTGGTTTGTTATTTATCCTGGGAAACTCCAGTAATTTGCATGGCCCAAACCCCTTTAATCAGACCAATGTATTGTCTAATGTTGACCAGTTTCCAGATCTTGTATTGAATGCATTATATTCATACAATCCACTTTGTCATCTCAACCTGGCAACATATACCCCAGTTGCGCAGTCACAAAGCTCAACCTGAAAGCGGGTTGATATGTGGTGAAATCATTTCAATTTAAAATTCTTGAATTTCAATCCTGAATTTTGCTCAATCCTGGCTGTGGCATGAAAAGACCAGTGGATAAAATCATATCCCTATACAGCACTTAAAGTTTGGGATTTTTGGTCAACAAGGATCAAACTCATCAAAAGACATTTATAAAGCTACAAAATATTTATCTTTCAAATTTGGAACTTTCTATTCATTAAAGAGTCCTGAATTGATTTCATAAATATTAACGGTTTTCAAAATTAATAATATTCAGAAATCATTCTTGAGCAGCAAATCACCATATTAGAGTGATTTCTGAAGGATCATGCGACACTGAAGACTGGAGTAATGATGATGAACATTCAGCTATTTTTAATCATAGTAATATTTCACAATATAACTTTTATGTATTTTTGATAAAAGAAAGAGCTTAAGAGCCTTCTTTCAAAATCATTAAAGGTCCCCTGACATGAATTTTTCACTTTCTGAGGTTTTTTAATATGAATATGAGTTCCCCTAGTCTGTATTTGGCCAGATTCCCAAAGTGTTGTATGGTCCAAACATTTCACAGACGGCCTTGATGAACGTCTGAAAATAAATCGATCGAGCGTCCACGCAACTATTTCTGATGTGTAGCCTAATTGTTCAAGTTCAAAATCGTTCAATACTGTTTAGGCATCCATAAGTCAAGCCAGTGACTCAAATATCAACTTCACATCGTTTATGTTAGTAGGATGAAAACAATCTTATTTAAATTGTGATCAAATTATACAGAAAGCGATCAAAGAACAATTTTTTCACAGAGCGCGAATTTATCTGGACAACTTGTTATGAATTCAATGACGCATGTTACACTGCACAACGAATCTCTTACTGTATGTACATGATCATGTCTGCATTGGTGAAAGCATTAGAGAGAGTGCAGAAACTGCGTTGCAATAAGATCTTCATTCTCACAATCAACAGACTGTCCTCTGCTGCTCAATGTTCATCACAGCAACACTTTACGTGATGGGAATAGATCTAAATACTTCTCACGATTCGTTAATCTCGATAGCTGTAATAGTAAAGCTATAATACCTGTAGTAAAAGTATTCGAGAGAGGTTCACATGTAATAAATAGCTATTTCATATGCAAGCATGTCAGCCAATCACTGCAGTGGGCGGTTACACTGAATCCCACAGTAGACACGCCCCTTCAAACAGAGCAAATCATAGGCTGAAATCAGGCTAGATAAAATGCCTGTTATTTCTAAATTGACTTTTTGATCTAAAAAAACATACTAACATTATAAGGTCAACCCTTTAAAATCTCTTGGAGGCCCCAAACCTGTGTACAGTATATGTGTCTATACAGTACATAAATAGTACAGACTTTAAGGGTGTAATCATGTTATTTATAATCAAATGACTACTCTGGCATTTCAGCAATATCATGTAGATTGTATTAAAATAGCCGAGAAGCGCACACGGTATTGCTGTAGTTCTGTTTGGCAGCGGGAGGCCTGCATCTGAGGATCAGGTAGAAGGTGAGTATGAACATATGGCAGACAGGCTGTTAGTCACAGGACAATGCTAAATCTGTAGACAGTCCCCACTCAGGGGGCTTAATGGGAACCAACCCAACACCGCCACCTACAACATAAAATGTTGAGACTCCAGTCGTCCCTCGAGAGCTTAACTTTACGTGACGGCTTCCATTCTGCTGCTACACATGCTGCTTTCTGTCTTTATTTCTTCAGTAGAAACAGTCATTGTAATGATGTATGAATGGGATGCTGTATTGTATACTGCGGGGCATTGGACAGTGGAGTTTTCATTTGCTCACATGAATCTGTATTACAGACCGCCAGCCTGGGACAGGATTATAGCACATCGCTGTCAAATGAAAAACACACTGGAATAAGATTAAATGTGACTGTGGAAAATAATATTCCCAAAGGTAAAGTGGACTGAAATCTGATGATAGTATTGAGGCGGAGAAAGGTGTTATTTCACTTTTGTCAAATCCTCTAGCAAGGACAATTATGTTTTTTTGAAAGCTTTATAGAGTCAATATGCAATCAAAAGCAGATATGCACTTTCTTATCACATTTCTGGTCTTGTGTGTGTGTGAGAGATTCATGGTTGCATGCTATTCTAAAGGGAGAAAAAAATGTATGTACTACTTTATTTTTCCGCTGACAACCCTGAGGCTATTGAGTAATATTAACCAACAGCCATATAGTTATTTGCTTACTTTCAGATCTGGCTCCGTTTTGGTATGGAAGGCCCTCTTTTTTACATTAAAATTGATTAAATCTAGTTTGATCCTACATGTTTTTTTCTTTAAAGGGGTCATGACAAGATAAATCACATTTTACCTTGATATTTTGACATACAAGAGGTCTTTGAACGATTAAAACGTCCTGAATGCTTCAGAACTTAAAACATCCTCTTTATTATAAACAGCTTTTATTAATTAAAGCTCAAAATGGCTTGTTTTAAATATTGTGGGATAAATAATTACAATTAATACTACATTACTACAGTTTTGGTAATACATCCTATATTTTTTACATTTAATGTACTAATGCAAAGTAAGTTGTTGCATAATATAACACAATTTAGCGTAGATGGTTCTGGTTGTAAAAAATGCTGAAATATTTAAGATATTTTAATAATTTTATAATATAGTAAAACGAGTTATTATTGTGAATTTTTAAAATAAATATGTAATTTATTCCTGTGATCAAAGCTGAATGTCTCCAGTCTTCAGTGTCACTTGATTTTCAGAAATCACTCTACGCTGTAAAAAAATATTGTTGCTTTAACTTAAAATTAAGTAACCTGGTTGCCTTAAAATTAAGTTTATTGAAATGGAAAAAGTGAGTTAATACAAATGAAGGAGATTGATTTAATCATCAGAAACTCAAAATAATAAGTTATCTTAACTGAAATAAATTATTTAAGTTGATTTGACTAAGAAGAAAAAAATGTTGTGATAACATCTTTAAAATATTTTTTTACAGTGTAATATGCTAATTTGTTACTCATAAAATCATTTCTGACTTATTATCAATGATGAAGACAATTGTGCTACACTTAATATTTTGTTTAAACCCATAATACACTACACTGTAAAAAATATTGTTGGTTTAACTTAAATCTAAGTAACCTGGTTGCCTTAATTTTAAGTTGAGTTAACTGGAAAAAGTGAGTAATACAATGAAGGAGATCGATTTAATCATTAGTACACTCAAAATCATAAGTTATCTCAACTAAATTAATTAAGTTGATTTGACAAAAGAAAAAAATGTTGTGATAACAAATCTTGAAAATATTTTTTTACAGTTTAATATGCTAATTTGCTTTCATAAATCATTTCTGACTTATCAATGATGAAGACAATTGTGCTGCTTAATATTTTGTCAAAACCATGCATACACTACCATTTATAATGTAATATTAAGCATAAAATATATATTAAATTGATAATAATAAGAACCAGTACTAATTGAGCACAATAAAAACCTGGAGTAATGATGCTGAAAAATATTTTACTGTATTTTTTATTAATCGAAAACCTTTGACTGTCAGTGTATGAACATACTTGATATTATTAAATAAAAATAAACATAATAAAGCACATTTATGTTGTATTCATATACATATATATCCTAATCTCTCTTGCATAACCTTTACAGCATTAGCTACGTTTCACCGTGGTGTATTTAGCCCGAAGTTCTCCCTTTCTTATTTTTACCCCAGCTTGTCGTTCCCTCACTGCTCCATATTCACAATCACACACTGGCTTAACATCACTGACCCAAGAGGCACACGCATACACACGCGTGTGCTTTCAGGAACTACCACACACGACAGCACCCTGGGCTCCGTCCACCGGCCGATACGGTCACTCAAGGGCAGGGCTGTCAACCCTTCAGCTCAGAGCGAGGCATTGTGGGTAAAGGAGCGCTCCCAGGGCGGGCGTCTCCATCTGTCATCCAGTGCGTGTCAGTGATGGAGCGAGTGTGTGTTGCCATATGATCGCACGCGGGCCGCATGTCCCATTATACTCAACATCAGCACACCCTACAAAGAGTAAACAGCCCGGCACTTTGATGAAGAAAAACGACTGGCACCCTGGAGTGAGAGCGTTTAGAAAACGAACGAAAAAGAGGGGAAAGGAGGGATGGGGTTTTCAAGTAAGAATGCACTTTCTAAGAATGTAAATGTAAACATAATCTTACGGGCAGAAGTACAAATACACAATGCATGCCAAATGTATTATGTTGCAGCAAGATACACATGCAGAATGCATGCAGCAGGACACATTAGCATATATTTACTCTTTCGGAAACCACTTAGTGTCGAACTAAAGCGCTTTGTTAGCCGGCTGAAAATGGCAGACGCTCTTCTAAGATGCCTGGCTGGCAAGTACTGGAGATTTTTTCATTTAAGACGCTTTGATACAGAATATGTTAATGGCATTTGATTTCGCAGATATAGTTCGTTTCTGAATATGAAAATGTTAGACACAAAGCATTTTTTCTGGCCCTTGTTTTGATTGATTTTGTTCAGTTGTGCTGCTTGTTGGCTTCTGTTGATCATTGGTCAATCACTGCCCCTCCTCCACTGTGATTGGACAGCTGGGTAAAACGTGACATGATGCACGCTGAGGCACTCCCATCGAAAACAATTGAAGAAATAAAATGCTTAGGTGGACACAGGCTTCATAAAAGCAGACCTCGCTCACACACCCTCAAGGGCATTTTAAACATCTCTTGACGGTCGATGTACTGCATTGATTGTTTAGTGACACAGGTGTTATTCCCATTGCATGCTAGCTAGGGCGCTGAACGGTTTGTGAAAATGAACAGTTTGACAAGCGCATGATGATCGCTGAGGTTGATTGGCACTAATTATCCACGTCTTATTTTTATTATTTTTCAAGCTACTCTGGTGAAATGCACCTGCCAATCAAAGCAAAATAACACCATTAAGGCACTTTCAGTTCAGCATGTAGGTCAAGTAGACCATGTGCTAGGAGAGTGTTTTCATTTAAACACACATACAAATTCGCGCCCCTGATTTCGTCGAACACCTGTAGTTTAGAAACTGGGAGACGGTGGCTTTTGGAAACTATTTTAGGTACAGGTCTGAACACATGCCGAACACAATAACATACGATGGCCCAGAGAACCCATTCAAGAGTATTTTTGTGACACACATTTGCTTTTATATCAGGGATTGTAGTCGTAGTTTTGCACTGTCTCATCGAAGAGCTGATTTTGGCTGTTCATGAGCAGTCTGAAGCTCTAATGTACGGCCCTATAAAATCCGTTCCACTTTTTATTCTCCAAATTCCATTTTTCAGTTTAAAATTTCTGCAATTCCGATCTCTTCCGTTTTACAATTCTGGGAATTCATTTTTTTTACCCTTTACTGTTATTTTAGTTGTAAAAAGAGTGTGCTTTTTTATTCCGTGATTCGCGAGAAATTATAGGGCCCTGCACGTTATGCTTTTTATTTCATTTCCAGTCTGAGGTTACATTCAACTTAGATCTTCGATTTGATAATTGTATTTTGAATGCTGTCACATACAGTAAGTGGCCTCTGTGTTTGCTTGCGTGATCATCTGTACACGTCACACATGGTTAAAGGAACCTGGTCTGCGTCGGGGAAGGCGCCTGCTGTTGTTTGTGGTGGCGATCTGTGTAAATATGGAATGAAAGTTTGCCACCATAATGTCACATTTCATCACATTTTGCTAATGAATTCTAATTGAAATTCACAAAGCAGAGTCAGGGCTGAAATGGACTGTGTGTGTTTCTCCATGGCACTGCTGTGGCTTTACTTCCAGAGTCTTACTCGCCAGTCTCGCCTGGTTCTCTCTGGTTAAATGATCTGTGCTGGAAAATAAGGTCAAGCCTAAATCTATCAGCCCACGGGACTCGGTTCGTGTGCATTTCTTCTTATCCGATAAAAGCATTATATGAGAAAAACACGCCTTCTGAATAAATCCCTCAATGCGCAACAAAAAACCTGCAGAACTTTGCCTCAACAGTGGATGTGATTGGATAACTGGAGTCAGGGTGCGTAGGAGCAGATTTGGAAGCTGGGCGGACGTTGATGCTAAGGGGGTTGGGGGAACATTTTCTGAAAAACAAACCATTAAATGACGACGCTTTCTGGGAGAGTTTTGTGCAAAATAAATCGAGAAATTGAGGCTTACATGATATGTGAAAAACTTAAGAGGTCAAAAGAGCATATACTTTGCATTGTTGAATCTACACGTTAGGGCATATATTACTGTTAATCAGTCATGGACTGATTAACGTCAATAAAATGGTCTGATTTGATTTCCATTAACTATAAAATACTTAAAATCAAGTAAAATAAATCTATACCCTTGTGGGAAAGGTTGCTTGGTAGCTAAAAGTAGTGTCTAGCAACCATATTTTCAAGTTTTTCACACAGCTCAACACACACAATGCTGACTGAATAGATTGCTGAGTTTATTTAGAGTAGCCAGCTAGCAGTTCTCTTGGCAGTTTGCTGATAATCCGGTGTCTGAAGAAGGGTTGTGTCTCGAGTCTGAGTCTCGACTTTGGAACCGCGACCAACTTTAGCTTTCCCAGAAACTGATTACAAAGTTAAAATCTCGATTCCTAGTTTCGAATATTCACAGTCGGAAATTCGATCGGAAGAAGGAACCGCTGAGCAACACCAAACGAGAGAAGCGTCTACCGGAAGTGTCGGCATAACCGTGCCAGTCGAACATGAGTAGCTACGATCGGCGGTCCAAAGTGTGGCTTCACTTTTCGAAAAAGAACGAAAATCTCGGCAAAATGCAACATTTGTGACAAAAGGAGTATTTGTGACAGAAGGAGTATTTCCTTCAGAAGAGACCGTTGGCTTAGCAAGGTTAGCTAAACTTTTTTTGACCCTGCCTCTTAAAAGAATCGAAAATTGAGAATCGGTCAGGAACCGGAATCGAAACAAGGAATTGGAATTGGAATCAAAACCGTTCAAATTCAAACGATACCCAACCCTAGTCTGAAGTAGAATGCTCAAAGCATCTCCTGAGAAAAATACCAACCAAGTCTTATTTAATTTGGTTTAGTCTTATTTTCCTTACCTTGTCATTCAAGGCCAGGGCACTTTTGTACATTTATGGAACTTTTGCGCGCTTCAACATCCAGCGCGCAACTTACAGATCTCCGAGGAACATATTGATGATGCGTACACTTATCCGTGTTACCTGTAGATGTGCCGCATGCGCGTGCAGCTGCCCACGCGCCACGATCATGATCAACTGACGACATAAGCAGCTGAAGAATAGTTGCTATTTTTAAAAAACTGAATTATGTATTTAAAAGTTGCAGAATGGATTAATTGCGAAACTCCAAAATTGGCAGAGATAGGCAGGCAATCCAAAACAAAATCCTACATTGGAAAATAGTGGGGACAAAACTTAGATTTTAAAATGTGGCCAGTATAGCGTGTATAGTGGCTCCTACGCCCCTGACTGGAGTACATTTACGTTTATTCATTTAGCTGACGCTTTTATCGCAAAGCGACTTACAATTGCGATATATGTCAGAGGTCGCACTCTGGAGCAACTAGGGGTTAAGTGCTTGCTCAGGGACACATTGGTGTCTCGCAGTGGGATTTCGAACCCGGATCTTTTCACACCAAAGGCACGTGTCTTACACACTGCGCCATCACCACCCCACTACTAACTTGTGGACCAATCGTATTTCAGTTATTCTGAACTAAAGTCTGTCATCGTAACTCTATTCAATCCCTCTCTCAGAGCGTCTCACACGAATCCAGTTCCCAAACATTTACCTTCAAATGCAAGATAACATGACAGCGTTTATTGTGTTTCATTTGCACGCTCTGAGGTGCAAGTCATTTACAATGTCGGTTAAAAGACCCCGCAGAGACCTCCAGTTTTATTACAGATATTTTGCAGCAAATTCCCAGTAAGTGATGATTTTGTTCTCTGAACACATAGGATGGAAACAATGCTTTATTGGCAAATGTTTTATGATATTACAATTTTGCGCACTTTAAATTTGCAGCTTTAGTCTGCGTGACACTTCACATTTGATGTGTTTGTTGAAATAACTGTTTCTTTATAGTTTCTTAGTTTTTTTTCCAATCAGTTATGTATATTAGGGTTTTATGTTACATTTAATGTTGTTAAACTATTGTTTAATGCATTTTAAAAATTTCATGTGTTACCATGATGGTGTTTAATGTTTCTGCGAATCGAACACTGTGCAGTTTCTATATATTAGTATTAACTTCTTGTGGTAAAAGCTGCTTGTAATGAGCTTTGAATGACCATGTGACTCTCATCATCACTGTGGTTGTCAGTCGTTACAATGGTACAAAACAGATATTAATAAAAGATAATGAAAGATATTTTTGTGTAGAATAACAGTAATAAACCATAATTATATACATAAGACATTACCATTTTTTGTGACTGTTTCAGTTAGCAATACGTAACTGAACGAAGAACATTGCATA
>JAQIUQ010003507.1:0-15837 GCA_030378365.1 Hybognathus amarus | reverse complement strand
CATTACTGTTATTTGCAGTTGTAAAAAGAGTGTGCTTTTTATTCCGATGATCGCAGAAATTATCAGGGCCTAGAAAAGACCATAATTTTAAGTCACCAAAAGTCAGCCATTATGATGAGCGGTGTGTGTTGTAGTCAGGCTCTTGCCCCTTAGTCATTAACTTTAAGTTTTGTACGACTGGGCTGTACCGTTATTTTTTTAACATAATCATCATTTCACCTGAAACACTGAACTCATATAGAGCCTAATTTCTGAGTTTAGTTTGTTTTAATAATTATAGCGCACATTTAAAAAGGAGCTAAATATGAATACAATAAAAATGTTAAATACTTGAATTGGTTGACGTCCCTTCTTATGTCTTGAATTTCACTACCTCTGTGGTGTAAATGGAGAGAGAGAGAGAGAGAGAGAGAGTGAGAGTGAGAGTGAGAGTGAGAGAGAGAGAGAGAGAGAGAGAGAGAGAGAGAGAGAGAGAGAGAGAGAGAGAGAGCTAATGGAACGAAGGAAGGATTGTGTAGCACCATTAGATGATGGAGGACAAACTCGTCCTGAAGTAATGAACCAGGATTATTATATTATTATATGTCTGACACGGCCCAAATAACATCATGAAGTCACAGCGAGAGTCGAACCTGCCTGCTAATGAGACTGATGGAAAACATTAAGAAAGACAGATGTAATGAAGAGAGAATGACAGTTCTCTAACAACACACACAATTTAATTTTCAGTTTTATTGTTTTGAACTCACTGGTTTGGGGTCAGTTCAGGTTCATCCACAGAAGATGAGACACCTCCACCTCTTCAGGCAGAAGATACTCATTTCATTTGAAATCTTTCACTCATTCTTCCATAATCCCAGGCGCTCAGAAGTGAATTAGCAGCCAGATCCTTCAATTAATTCCCATGAACCCAAATTATTCCTCAAGAGCTCTTGTTTTAAGAAATATTAATTACATTCCTCATTTGCATCTGAACTCAGAAGCATCTCTAAATGTAAGTCATTTCAGGGATGAGAACGAGTGTCATATGGGTGGCAGATGATATGCATATATAATGTGGCCTGCACATGCAGACAGTTGTCTGTTCTCTCACTGGTTTGGCGAGTGTGTAAGTCTGGCTAAACCTCCATCTGTCCCTGACTCCTCATGAGTCTCTCACTCTACTCTGCGCTCAAACTGGATTTACAGCCAGACTGACTGATACTAGTTCACGTGTGTTCACACTGGAGCGGGTTTCAGAGCGCTTTCATACCTGTGAAATCTGACTGGGAAAAGTATAAAAAAAATCTCCCCAATGCTTTGCTAAAGAGGATATGCGTGTTGACTGCGGTTACACACACTGAGTGGCAGAAACACTGAGCACCAGCACTTGTTCTCAGCATGAAACACACACAAAACACTTCTAAACTGGAAACAGCTTTGAGATTTGAGGTCTATTTTTACACACTGCTGATAGATACAGAACAGAGAAGCAAATGGATCCTGTAATTCACAGAAATAACTGGATCCAGACAGAGAAGCTGGATTTGCAGATTAATTTTGTGTCAATATGCTGACTTTAGGGTAGAACCAGACCGATAAAGGATTCTGAAGGCCGATACCGATAGAAATATTTGTTGGTTTTAAAATCCAGATATTCCGATATATCGGCCGATATATTTTTATTTTATTTTTTCCAGAAACGCGCAACAAAACATTAACAGATTACCCTAACATTAGTTATTTGTGATGATTATTTATTGAGTTTAACTATCACAATAGAATGCATTTTAAAAATAAGATGTATTGATTTATTGTCACAACAGAACAGAGGAACATCAAAATATATTAAAGTTCTGATAAATAAAATAATAATTAGTCCCTACATTGCCTTATAAGCTACGCGTGGCCGCGTTATACACAAGTTTACACTGGTGGACAAACTATAACAACTCCAACACTCATGACATGGTTGAAGCGTGTTTTTTCCGTTTTTATTTTATTTTTTAAAATATTCATTTATCGGCCATTATAACTGCCGATAGTTTGGAAAATGCCTAATATTGGCCGATAATATCGGCCTGCCGATAAATCGGCCTGGCTCTTCTTTAGGGGCAAGGCCTAATAATTACCTTTGTGTATATTGTGCATAATTGGATGTTTTTAAATAAACACTGCTTAAAACTATAACATTTTTAGAGCTGGACGATATGATGATAAGTATAACTTTAAAATGAGTGATCACATCGATTTAGACCTATTTTGTATTTATGTAAAGCGTTCGCAGGAACATTTGCTTTACGTATATCTCCGGCTCATATAAATGTCAAGATTCCTGCTGCATGTCAATATCCATGACTCACTGGATCTTTGGTAAGCTGTAAGGAACACTATATCGAGATAATGGTTTGTTTTACTGGCGTTTCCGCAGTTTCTGCTATTACATCCAGTCACACAGCAGCCGTTCGGGAAAGTGACGTCAATGTCAAACCCTCTATATGTAGGAACAGATTTTGGTCTTATTTGTGTGTATGTGAACTGTTTTTGATGACACTTATGTGCCTGCTGTAGTATAACTCATTTCTTCATTACGTCTCCACAGTAATTGCCTTTAGCAGACAGCTTGTGTTCTTCACATCTCCTAGAATTAATCCACGGCGGAAAGACATGCTCTGCTGTGAATACATTGAGGTTTGGTAGTAAAACCAAAATGAGCCTCGGATTGGAGTTAAATTGACCCGTAATCCGGTTTAGCAAACCATTGCAAAAACCTTCTAAATCTAATTTACCAAAACTGGCTTAACGTTTATATCACAAAATAACAGTCCTGGCAGAACCTGCATGTCAAATTGACAAATCCAGGATTAAAATTCATATCAGAATGAACCTCTATACCTATCCTGGCAAAGCTAATTCTGCTTTAATCCATCTTCCAGGCTGGAGTTGGACTCTATAGTAATGGGTTTTGACTGTAATGAAGGGTTTTGCTACTCTATTGAATGTGATTCTCATTTGACCATCCATCGCAATGATCATTTTCATGACCTTACATGGTGACATAACTGGTATATATGTTTTAGACAAAACAAAGACTATATAATCTCACAAAGACGCATCACTCGTATTGTATTAAACTGGGGAAAAGTGCAATGCTCGATATGGCGGAATAAGCACTAGCACTTGTTGACAGTACACAAGATCCAGGGGGCGGAGTTGGATCCAGATTTAAGGGTGGAGATGGGTGGGGTTACGGATCAGGGGTGGAGATGGGTAGGATTAGGGGTGGGGTTAGGGATCAGGGGTGGAGATGGATAGGATTAGGGGTGGGGTTAGGGATCGGGGTGGAGATGGATAGGATTAGGGTGGTCAGGGATCAGGGTGGAGATGGATAGGATTAGGGGTGGGGTTAGGGATCAGGGGTGGAGATGGATAGGATTAGGGGTGGGGTTAGGGATCAGGGTGGAGATGGATAGGATTAGGGGTGGGGTTAGGGATCGGGGGTGGAGATAGGTAGGTTTAGGGGTGGGGTTAGGGATCAGGTGGTGGAGATGTGTAGGATTAGCGGTGGGGTTAGGGATCGGGGGTGGAGATAGGTAGGTTTAGGGGTGGGGTTAGGGATCAGGGGGTGGAGATGGGTAGGATTAGGGGTGGGGTTAGGGATCAGGGGTGGAGAGTGGATAGGATTAGGGGTGGGGTTCAGGGGATCAGGGGTGGAGATGGATAGGATTAGGTGGGGTTAGGGATCAGGGGTGGAGATGGATAGGATTAGGGGTGGGTCAGGGATCAGGGGTGGAGATGGATAGGATTAGTGGGTGAGGTTCAGGGATCAGGGTGGAGATGGATATCAGGGGTGGGGGGTCAGGGATCAGGGGTGGAGATGGATAGGATTAGGGGTGAGGGTTAGGGGTCAGGGGTGGAGATGGATAGGATTAGGGGTGGGGTTAGGGGTCAGGGGTGGAGATGGATAGGATTAGGGGTGGGGTTAGGGATCAGGGGTGGAGATGGATAGGATTAGGGGTGGGGTCAGGGATCAGGGGTGGAGATGGATAGGATTAAGGGTGGGGTTATGGATTTCGGGTACTGATATATATGCGAAATGGGTAGGTTTAGGTATATGGATCTGGATCCAACTCCTCCCCTTGGATTTCATGTTCTGCAATGAGAGCCATCTCGGAATAAGTACCGCCTTCTGAAATAAGAGCCAATCACATATTGGTAAAGTCATTTCATCACGACATCTGCTGGTTGCTATAGAAACAGTCAGACGCGCATTAGCTTCATCCAGTCTGAAAAATTTTGTTTTCTGTCATAATTCGAGCGTTTAGAAGCAACATTTAGGAGACAGTAGTTGTCTAGATTTCATTGGTCGATTTCAAATATTAAATTTAATCGAACGCTTAAGATTTTGAGAATTTGATGTTCCCCATTCAGAGAGATAAGAGTTGCACAAAGATGGCCGCCGAAGTGAAATGACTTGTCTCGAAGGGACATTGGAGAAAAGCAAAAACTATCTTTCAATGATTTCATGTGACGACATAAGAATGATCAGTTACTCGTCTGCGATTAGTGAAGATTTGCCGCTGATGCTTGTACCCAGTGTTTCCAGCTGCTGTTTCTGAGCTGATTCTGCATTTCCTTTAACAGTCGGGGTGATTTTTCAGCACGGCTGCCAAGGCACAGAAGTAACCTTTTGTTTTTATTGTTTCCTAACAACTTTTTAAACACATTGTAGATATCTGTAAGGCGAAACTAATCATTGAAGTCGATTATGTTTGCCCACTATCTTCCAGGCGAAGTAGTCCATTTATCAGCCCGCGACAAATTCCAAGGTGCTTGTGTTTGATGAATAAGTTTTTAATGTTCAACTTTAGATGTGGCCTGTGGTCCAGAAGCAGCGGTTCTCTCACTCCTGAATACACTCGTCTAGACTCCAGTCGATGCTGGTTTCAGACTGTAGAGCATCTGTCAGAAAATTCAATATCAGCTCTCTAGCTGAGTCCACATTTGTGAAGTGCTGCTCTGTCACGCGGCTCAGGGTTTAACATCGCTCTCCTTTCTGCTCATGAACGTGAATTTGAATCGGATTGGTGCAGTTTTTTCAGATTACCAGATAAGTCTGTCCATCCATCCTTCCATACATACATTCATTCATAAATAAATGCAACCATCATCATCCATTCCCATCATCCATCCATCAATCCCTCCCTTCATCCATCCATCCATTCCCATCATACATCCCTCCATCCATCCATAAATTCATACATACATTCATTCATATATAAATGCAACCATCATCATCCATCCATCAATCCCTCCCTTCATCTATCCATCCATTCCCATCATACATCCCTTCATCCCATTCATCCATCCATCCATCCATCCATCCATCCATCCATCCATTCATCCATCCATCCATTCCCATCATACATCCCTCCATCCATCCATCCATTCCCATCATACATCCCTCCATCCATCCATCCATTCCATCATACATCCCTTCATCCATCCATCCATTCCCATCAGTACATCCCCATCCATCCATCCATCCATCCATTCCCATCATACATCCCTCCATCCATCCATAAATACTTCCATACATCCCTTTATACATAGTACATCCATCATCATCCATTTCCATAATACAAACACATACATACACATCACTCATACATCACATCATACAAACACATCACTCCATATTTCCCCTTCCTTCCCTTCATCCATCCATCCATCCATCCATCCATCCATCCATCCATCCATCCCTCCATACATACATCCCTCCATACTTGCATTCATCCTCTCCCTCCAGTCCTCCATCCATTAATTTCCATCATACATCCATCCATCTACCCATATCCCTCTCTCCCATCCCTCCCTGCCTCAATTCACCCTTACACCATCCATCCATCATCCATCCATCCCTCCATCCATCTATCATCCATCCATCCATCCATCTATCTCATTCACCCACAATCCATCTGTCCATCCATCCACCCCTTCCTCCCTCCCTTCCTCCATCCGTTCATCCATCCATCATCATTCTGTCTGTCATAATAATTGGACCAGGATGCTTTAGTTTCCATCACGACCCAGAATGTTCCTCCATGTCTGGATGGTACAGAAGCGGTGATGTTGTCGTGGTGATGCGGGAGGTGTTATGTTATTATGCTGTGTTGAGGGCGTAGTTTTTGCAGTGGTGATATAACAGAAGTAATGGTGTAATGAGAGATGATGGCTTTATGTTGTTCTGTAGTATTGATTTAAGGTGGGGTTTTTTCTCTATTAGATTATATTCAGAAAAAACCAACAGAGAAAACATGTTTAATGAACTTAAACGTGTCCGCCCTTTAACAGCTTCTCTGAAAGATCACAAATGCATGTATTCGAGTTAGGCCTACCTGTCACACTTTTTTCCTGGAAGCATTTGAAGAAAGATAGGTGTTTTATGGGGTCACGCTGGGCTCAGATTTGCCAAGATACCCAAGTCTAATTAAGCCATAGACCTCAGTGTCTCATCAACTCTATATCCTTGCTTTTTATTATTATTTTAGTATTATTTCTATAGTCCTACAGGATTTGTTAATTTTGTGAGTATTTTGACATATTTGGTTTAAATCTGATCGTTTTAGCCATTTTTTTAGCCTATGTGCTATTGTTATTTTCATTAGTTTGCCTTATTAGTTGCACAACAGATATATTCACCTCAGAGGGGAAAGTACATGGATTGTATTTCTCACAACTTATGTGTTCTTCTGGGCAATTCGGAGCGAGCAAAATTCGAAAGTTAGGATTTTCGTTAAATAATTCAATTTCGGTTTGTTTTTCACCAAACCCAATCATAAACCACCAGAATACTAGGAATGAGATCATTCTGTGATACTTTTGAGTCTTTTTCTAACCTCTTGGGGGTTTTTCGTTTAAGTCACACTCAGGACATTTGGGTCTAAAATTGACCCGAAGGGTGGGATTCATATTTAAAAAAGAAAATCATAAAATCAATCAGTTTTTTATAATATTTTTTCTTTTCTTTTTTGGTGTTTTGAGAAAATTTCAAAAATAAAAAAATGTATAATTTGTATTAATGCAATAATTATTACCAAATTTTCCCCCATTGAATATAATAGAAAAATAATAATAATAATAAAAAAATAAAGCTGTATTTCATTTTGGAGTCAAGCCTAGGCCTCATAAAAGCAATTTTTGAAATTAGATGGATGCCATCTCGTGGACAAACTGAGCTTTTAAAAATACAAAACACATGTATAATCTGAATTTTTTGGTGTGTTTGTGTATAAAGGTGTGTTGTGTGTGTGTGTGTGTGGATGTGTCTGTTTTGCACTCTTGATGTTCTATAGATTTCACCCCTTCTTGTGTGCTTTTTTTCAAGATCGTTACTGATTTGCGGCCCCCCAAAAAGAAGGGCATATGGTATTAGAACAATACCAGTTTGAGTAATTTCATTTTTTGCTGAACTAACTGGTTGAATTCAACTTGAAATGGAATTTTCAACCCACTTTGACTTCTGCAATCTGGTGCAAAATTGATATTCAATGAGAAATGAATGCTGGGGCTTGATTTAATCTATAAGGATTTGATTGGATTGTGTAAAATGTATCCATTTGACAGGTGGATGAAAAATATCAGGGGTTTCTGAGTAATAACGTGCACTGATGAATCATTCACAGATGGAGTAGTAAGGGTCCATTTTGATGTCATTATTTCACGAACGCGCAACATCTTGGCAATAAAATGGTTCTTGTGGTGTAATGTGAAAATTGATCCACTTTATTTAGTTTGTGCTTACAACCTGTGTTGACGTGAGAAGATCACCAAAGATTTACAGCGTTGAGTAGATGTGACTCGCCTCCACGCTGATCTAATCTGACATAATCATTTATAAAACTCTCTAATGTACTGCGCTTAGCGCTTCTTTTGGTGCTGCTTGAAAGGGTTGGAGAGTATTAGCATAGAGTGGCTCGATTTAAAAGCTAGAAATCCATTTATAGGGCAAATGGCAGACAAAGAGAAAGGCACACAATAATGAAATAACGCAGAGAGTGTGTTGGATGGAGATTAGCTATCTGTGCTGGGAAGGAGATGCACATTTCAGTCGCTGTTTGCTGGCTAAAACCTGACGCTGAAGTAGAGGATTTGACAGCAGACAGCATGTCCGAGATGATCGAGTAGCACCGAACCGCTATTTGTCGGTCCTCCTGCGCTGCAGACAGCGTGATTGATGAGGATGTGTGTTCAGTGCCATTAGCATGGCGGCTAAATCAGTGGTCTGTGTTGGACCTCTGCCACCCTCGCTGTTTACTCTCCGTGTTCATTAGCTTCACCGTAACACTTTGATTTATTATCTCAGAGTTTGGAGCGTATTCGGCACCACCTGAATGTGCCCTTGGGGATCAGTGACGTACGTCTGTCTGTCTCTGCGTCAGACAAACTCGAGGTGAAAGCGGAGCGTCCACCGAGGCCTGCTCATATTGTGTTTTCTACGCCAACTAATGTTAATTAACTGAAAAGTGTGGAATAATAAAGGTTTTTGTAATGTTTTTGAAAGAAGTCTCTTCTGTGCACCAAGGCTGCATTTATTTAATCAAAAATGCAGTAAAAATTGTGAAATAATGTTATGCTTATTATTTAAATCAGCTATTTTCTATGTGAATATAGAAGCATTTATTCCTCTATTCATGTTGATAAGAGCATTAAAATGAGAAAAAAGTAACGGGATAAAAAGAAATCGAGAGACATTTAGATTGGATAAAAATGTGCGATTAATTGCGATTAATCACCAGTTGACTATGGCATCAATGCGAGTAATCATGAATAAATATTACTAGGGCTCTATGATTTCCGCGATAACGAAATCGCGGACGGAAGTCGCGAATTGGCCAATTAACGCGGAATCTCAGTGTTAACGCGGAATTTCGTGGATTTTTACATATTTGGTTTGAAATTCTGTTTTTGTGTGGGAGATGAACGCATGTCTGGTGAAAATGCAGACCGGGCAACACAAACCCCTCAACCCGTCATTTCAGCTCCAATGACGAAATCAAAACAGTGAAAGCATGGCGAAGCGGCTCTCCACTGCTCTCCTCTCGTCGACTAAAAATTAAGAAACTCAACGCTATAAGCCGTCAGTGCCGAGCCGGCAGTTCGCACGTGACTTATGCTGTGTGAGTAAATGTGTGTATAACCTCAATAAATTTAAGGTCATTCCTAATTTGTATTTTTTAATACATTTTAATCATTAACTTTAAAAGCATACTATTTTACAACTAAAATAACAGTCAAGGGTAAAAAAAAACTAATCCCAAAAAATTTAAACGGAAAAAGCGGAATTTGGGAAAAAAATAAAACGGAATTTGGGAAAAAATAAATTGGATTTCATAGGGCCCTATATTAAATTTTTTCTTGTCACTGTACATTACTGTTAGACGTCCTCTTTGCAGCGAGTAGATCTGACCCTGGGACAGTGAAACGCTCACCGGTTGGTTTGTGTTTGCAGTAGATGTCTTTGAACTTCCGCCCAGAAAGCGTTCTGCTGGCCTCTATTTACGTCTCTGGAAGAGATCCGGTTTCACATCTCTACAGATCTGCAGTTCTCAGCTGCTTAAACACAAGCGCTCTCGTCAGCGCTTCTGCTGCTCATATTGATCAGACACTCAGGATGCAGGAGGAACGCTGCCGTCACTGACGCACAGATTCAGAGGCACCAACAGGAAACCTGATCTCTCCAAGATAAATGTCATCATGACTCACTCACAATAATGTGTTTGTATCAGAGTGCATTGGTTTCTCAATTAGGGCCCTATGATTTCCACAATACGGAAAGCGCAGACGGAATTGTCATAAAAATATCATTTTCTGTATAACGTAGCTGAATTTGTCACATTTTTGGTTATTAAGATTAGTACACTTAAATCATATAGCGATATATACTAGTTTTTGTGAATATTAAACCTCAAAAAGAGCATTTGAATATGAATCCTGCTTGTTTTGCGTATCTCAGTGTGTATGACTGGCTTCATTTCATTAGCATTTGAGAAACACTATCATCATATCATGAACATACAGAAACTCAAAAGTCTTCCCGGATAAAAGTTCGGTTTAACTTGAAGAAATTGTGACAGAAATATATTACTGTTGGACAGTAGAAGTCTTAATGTAGTAGTAGCAGTGGTAATAATAATAAAATATATTATTAAAACATTATTTTTTTAAGAATTTTTTAACAGTAACCTTTGTTTGCCAAAAAACCCCAAAGGGTTTAGTTTTCATTATATTAAAAAAAATAATTAAAATACACAGCACAGAATATCTGGGCAAAAAAAAAAACAAAGTTTATTAGGGCCCTATTATTATAGAAAATAAATTAAATTAATTAGACATGCTTTTGTTTATTAAAATGTAATTAAACCATTAAAATTGAATGGAACGGAATCTGGATAAAAGAAAATGGAATATAAGAAAAAAACAATCATGATTTTTTAAAAATGTAATTTTTGCTAATGGATTTGTTTTGATGATTTTAAATAACTTTCAAATAACTTTTTTTGATTAATACAATTTCAGTCCAGGAAGAAAAAAACAGGATAAAAACAGAATTTAAAAATAAATAAGTAAAATAAATAAAACAGATTTCATATTGCAGTGTTTAAACATCTTCCTGATCATATTGTGACAGATTCATCACTGCATGTTATTCCAAATTAAAAGTAATTCTGATATGATTTGAGTTAAGGTTTAATATGCTTAAAGGGTTTGTTCACTCTAAAATTATACATATTGTTCAAGAACAGCTTTGGATCTTATCATTGACAACCAAAAACACTCATATGTATTTTGAGAAATGTCTATGTTTGATCATATGTTCGAGTAAAAGACTCCAGGTGTGTTATCCCTCAAAGAGCCCGGTCTGACTTCAGATTTATTCTGAGGTGACGTGATGATGACATCACGATTCAGAGCAACACTTAAATGTCAGGCGTAGGTCCTCATCATGCGGTCTGGGCTCGAGCTCACTCGCCTGGCTGACTCTCCAGCGGGTCTGAAGTGTCCCGGGCTCTGGAGGGGAGCACAGGTTACTCTCCCGCCGGACTCTTGCGGGCACAGATCGGAGAATTTAAATGTCAGGATCTTATTATGTCAACAGAATTTAGCGTCAGTCGAGTCCACTTTAACGCATGCCTGCTTTAAGCTGGAAACAGTGCTGCATTATTAATGAAACACGTCACAGCCTGAGGAAGAGCGGGAATCTTCTTCTCTGTCAGATGACCTGGGGTCAGCGAGAGAAGGTGTGAGTGTGTGTGTGTCGCTCTCAGCAGAGACGACTGATGTGTCTGTGTTGTGTATGTGTGTGTGTGTGTGTGTGCGTGTGTGTGTGTGTGTGTGTGTGTGTGTGTGTGTGTGTGTGTGTGAGGAGCCGTTACTTCGATGTCTACCTGTTCAAGTCACATCTATTCACTGACAGAAGCCACCTAGCAACCATCTACAAACACCCTAGCAACCCAAACCAGCAATAAAATTGCATAGCAACTTATTGACATGGTGATGGGATCTATCTATCTATCTATCTATCTATCTATCTATCATATCTATCTATCTATCATTTATCTATCTATCTATATATTGATTATATCTATCTATATCTATCATCTGTATCTATATCTATCTATCTGTCTATCTATATGTCTGTATGTCTGTCTATATGTCTGTCTGTGCGTATGTCTGTCTGTCTGTCTATATGTCTGTGTCTATCTACCTATCTGTCTGTCTGTCTGTCTGTCTTTGTCTCATCTATCTATCTATCTGTCTGTTCTCTGTCTGTATGTATGTGTGTATCGTACCTATCTGTCTGTCTGTCTGTCTGTGTCTATCTATCTATCTGTCATCGTCTGTCTGTCTGTCTGTCTGTCTGTACGTCGTCTATGTCTGTCTACCTATCTGTCTGTCTGTCTGTCTGTCTGTCTGTCTGTGTCTGTCTACCTATCTGTCTGTCTGTCTGTGTCTATGTCCTATCTGTCTGTCTGTCTGTGTCTATCTACCTATCTGTCTGTCTGTGTCTGTCTGTCTGTCTGTCTGTCTGTCTGTCTGTCTGTCTGTCTGTGTCTATCTACCTATCTGTCTGTCTGTCTGTCTGTCTGTCTGTGTCTATCTACCTATCTGTCTGTCTGTCTGTCTGCTCTGTCTGTCTGTCTGTGTCTGTCTGTGTCTGTCTGTCTGTCTGTCTGTCTGTGTCTATCTACCTGTCTGTCTGTATCTGTCTGTCTGTCTGTCTGTCTGCGTCTGTCTTGTCTGTCTGTCTGTCTGTCTGTCTGTCTGTCATGTCTCTAAATTTTGTCCAGTTTTTCAAGCCCTCATTTTTGACAATCTTTTGGTTTTACATTTAAAATAGTTCATTCTTTATTTGAGATCTCACACAAAGACAGTCTCAATAGATCCTGCACTGGCTTCTGAGGCTCTGGTTTGATGCGAGATAAATGTTAATTAAATTCTAATTACGTTTTGCAAGCAAGCGATCAAGATGAGCAAATTAGGGTCAACTTCTTCAGACTTCAGTATCTGATGGGCTGCCAGGACTCTGAGGAAAGAGCTTTTAAATCGGAGCGCTGAAACCAGTGTACCGATCCGAGACGGGCCAAGGACGCCCAATACGTCCAGTTCTGTCCCTGAAACTAAGAGAGAGACAAACTTATTCCCGAGCCCTTAAGACTTTGGCCCCGTTCCCATTTAAAGACGTCTAGTATTTTCTGAACCATTACCCGTGAGAGATGGCCACATGTCTAGAGGCGAAAGAGCTGGTTAAAGGCTGTTTAACACTGTCAGCAGAAGGTGGCCCACTTCTATTGTATGTATTCAGACACCTTCAACATTTCTCACATTATCAGTTTAATCGCCATAGTTTAGAGAGTTTTAATAAATTATGACACGAATCCGTTGATATTAAACAGGTTTTGACCTTTCTTCTGTTAGACTTTCTCATATGAATTATGTTGAATATCTGTTCAATTTAACTACATAATTAGTTAATACCAGTTTAGGTCAAACAATCACCAAGCAATGCTTCATGTTTTTCAGTCTGTGTGTAAAAAGGTTGCATTAGCAATTAAAAAAAGAAACACTTAAAGGATAATTCTGGTATTTAGTAGCACTTTGAGTCTATTTTGTAGTTTGTTTTGGATAAATGTAAGAGCGGTGGACATGTTGACGATGGGTTCTGTCTGGCTCTGATCGCTTCACTGTCTATGATTACGCAAAACATGTCCTTAAAGGGACAGTTCACCCAAAAATGAAAATGATGTCATTAATGACTAGTGCTGGGCGGTTTGACCAAAAATTTATATCTCGTTTTTTTTTGTAAATGAAACAGTTTTTCCGGTTTATGACCGTTTTTTTTTTTTTCAGGTGTTCAGGTGTTCAAAGCATTTTCTGCTGGTTTATAGAGCAATTAATGTAGTAAATCCACTGTACTCGCCCAGTATAACCTAAAATTGTTATTTCTTAACGATCTAATAACATTACTTATAACCAAGCAAAAACATTTAATACAACGTTTATATATCAGGAAATCAGACAGTTCTAATAACGTTTTGAATAACGTTCTTATAACCAAGAAATAACGTCAATACAGTGTCTAAAAAAACTGGACATTTTGAATGTTCCAAGAACATTCACAAATAACATTTTTATAACTTAAAGGAGTAGTTCACTTTAAAAAAAAAACTTTGCTGATAATACCCCAATGTCATCCAAGATGTCCATGTCTTTCTTCAATCGAAAAGAAATGAAGGTTTTTGATGAAAGCATTCCAGGATTTTCTCCATATAATGGACTTCACTGGGGTCCAAATGGTCCAAAAGACAGTTTCAGTGCAGCTTCAAAGGGCTTTAAACGGCACCAGACGATGAATAACTTCTATGCAGTAGGCTTATTCTAAGCAGTGAGCATGTATATTTAAGAATTTTTTTTAATTATGTATAAAACTATTATATATAATATATTTATATTTTTATATAATATAAATTATATATAATATATAATAATCTATATTAACGTAAAAATATTTCTTAAATATATAAATTAATTATACACAGTGCACCCACATAGTATTTAGTAAACTCAAACTTTTATTTTGGATGCGATTAATCGCACTAAAAAAAGTTACGGGTTGTTTTAAGGACATGTTTGTGTGTGCTCATAGACAGTGAAAGCGTTCAAAGCCGATTCTAAAAGAGTCAAAAAGTTGAGAACAGTACCCATCGTCAACATGTCCACCGCTCTTATTCATTCAAAACTGAACTAGAAAATAGACTCAAAGTGCTGAATTTATCCGATTTAAGCAAAACATGGTTGGGTCAAAGTGTCTTGAACAATATTTGGTCACAAATGTTTCATAGATATTACTGGTAGCACTGAAGAATGTTTGGGTATAATGTCACAGTTTATTTTGCTCTCTACACTCGCATGAATGAGCTCCATTATAGTGTCCTGCACACTAGATAGTGATATCTGCTGTCTGGAGGATTTCTGGTTTGTCTGTATATTAGTGCTGACCGTGTTCAGGTGGATTTGTGTTTTCAGGGACATTCACGTGTATGACTGCTCCTTTTCTTTTTGTTTAGTCAGGTTTTCTCTCGCTTCACTCCATCCACTGAGAACTTTTACCGCACTTTGGTCCACTGTACTCTTGACATAAAATCGAGACTAATCTCATTGACGAGTGTGCGGTGCAGTTCAATAGCTCTAAGCTAATAATCCGAGCCGATGCACAGAAATAGAAAGTGCTCCATAAAAGCTTTCCAGCGCTTCTCCGAATGCATCGCAGGAATTTACAGGACATTAGGAGTTTCTCCTGATATGTGTTAATTTAATATTGTTTTGCATTAGATCTGTAGTTGCCGTGATGGGTCGGGCGAGAACGAGGAGGACGAATACTAAATGCAGAACTTTTATTTTACACAAAAGATAATCCACAACAAAGATCAAAACAGGAGAAACACGTGGCAGTGGAAACAGAACAACACACACACACACACACACACATAGTCACACTCTCACACTACAATATATGGAAGAAAACAAGTAACAGGTGTGTGTGGTAATCAATAAACCAATGAGCAACCATACAAAAAAAAGACTTAGAACTCATGAAAATGACAAAATGGCTGTCAAACTATTACAATGTGGCAATTATTGATCTAATTAATCACAAATCAACTTACAAAATTGCCATTAAAAAATAAAGTCATTGAATGTGTTAAATGAGAAGATTGTTTATGATTGTTTATGAATGAGTCATTGAATCATTGGTTCACTCGATAGTTTATGAACGAGTCATTGAGTTATTGGTTCACTCGATTGTTTATAAATGAGTCATTGAGTTATTGGTTCACTCGATTGTTTATGAATGAGTCATTGAGTCATTGGTTCACTCGATTGTTTATGAATGAGTCATTGAGTTATTGGTTCACTCGATTGTTTATAAATGAGTCATTGAGTTATTGGTTCACTCGATTGTTTATGAATGAGTCATTGAGTTATTGGTTCACTCGATTGTTTATAAATGAGTCATTGAGTTATTGGTTCACTCGAAATTGTTTATGAATGAGTCATTGAGTTATTGGTTCACTCGATTGTTTATGAATGAGTCATTGAGTTATTGGTTCACTCGATTGTTTATGAATGAGTCATTGAGTTATTGGTTTCACTCGATTGTTTATGAATGAGTAATTAAATCATTGGTTTCACTCGAATTGTTTATAAATGAGTCATTGAGTTATTGGTTCACTCGATTGTTTATGAATGAGTCATTGAGTTATTGGTTCACTCGATTGTTTATGAATGAGTCATTGA
>JAQIUQ010003506.1:0-22329 GCA_030378365.1 Hybognathus amarus | reverse complement strand
TCATCAAGCATATACTTGTAGTACTTTGGCTAGTCAAGAAAAATGTGTTTATTTATTTTGTGTTTCCCACCTGAAGCTTTTTCTGTATCAATCATAAAACACTATCATTGAACAAACAGATAACAGACCCCAGCTCTGCTGTGAGTCTCTCTGGCTGTGTGTGTGTGTGTGTGTGTGCGGTTTGATGCTAGTTCACTGTGAAGCTTTATGTCGTCCTTCATTATATATAGTCCTGAACTTCACAGAACAAACCAGAGCAGGTTTGGGTCCAATTGGAAGCTTGAGAATGAAATTGTATACTTCCTACTGTATATTATGAAAAACAGTCTGCCAAAGAGTAGATAAAAAAGAAATTATACAAAATCATTAAAAAAAATAACCACTGCTCACTTCCTCTAAAATATATATTCAACAGGAACACAGATTTCCTGCAGCATTTTTCATGTTTACTTAAGAAGCTGATAATTGTGTATTTTATGAGATTTTGTTACTTTCACTGTAAATCATTTATTGCTCTATATTTATCTTTCATTTATAGTGAGCCTAATGAATGTAGAAGCTGTTATTAGAATCAAATTAGAAATAATAATCTAATGACAAATAACTAGGGCTGTGCAAAGTTGAATTGCGATTAATCCCATTCAAAATAAAAGTCTTGTAGTTTACATAATATATTTGTGTGTGCTGTATATTGATTATTTGCAATACTGTAAACACCTATGCACTGCACGTCTACGTTTAAAGAATTCTCCGACTACTCTGTATATCTGTATATATATATATATATATATAAATACCTAATCTATATTATTATATAAATTTAAATCTATCTATATAATATGAACAACACATTTTCTTTAAAATGATATACGTGCATGGGTGTGTATTTATATATACAAAATATAATTATATAACACACACACAAATATATTATGTAAATGTTTTATTTTGGATGTGATTAATTGCAATTAATTTTTGCACAGCCCTACAAATAACACAAATAAATCCAAATGAACAAAGATAGGCTAAAAATAAATAAATGATTAAAAGATATCAAATAAATTTAATAAAAACTATATAAATGAATAAATATATCAAATTAATTTTTGATTTTGGTTACACTTGATTTTGATAGTCACTTTAGACGTTCTATCTAATTATAAAGTAACTTTTCAACTGTGTGTCAACTAACTGTCATTAGAGTATTAGTATATTATAGTAGACTGTCAGTAGACTGTTAGGTTATGGTCAGGTGTTTAAGTTTACTTGTAGTTGCCAAGATACTTATAGTCAGCTGAATGTCTGTTGGGGGACCAACAAAATAAAGTGTCAACAGATATTAAACTGACAGTCTACTAATACTCTAATGACAGTTTGTTGACATGTAGTTGAAAAGTTACTTATAGTTTGTAGAATGTCTAAAGTAGATTTTTGAAATAAAGTGTTTTTAAAATAATTTTGTGTATATTCGTCTGTTCAAGTGCAAAACATAAATAATGTAACAGTTTATGTTTTACATATTATATGAATATGCATTTAGAGCAAATGATATGCAGAACAGAAGAATTTTTCATGTTTGCTTACAGCATTTTCACCTTCAACCATTCAATCTTATTTAAGATCACATTTTTTGCATGTTTGAAGCGTGTATCTGCAATATGCCTCTAACATGAGCTCATATTATCATTGTGTTATTACTCTATGTTGTTTTTGTAAACTGAATGTTTAAATACAGCATTTAAAATCATATTATCAGTGTAGAGCATCAGCACCAGATATACTGAAACGGGCATTCGCTGTGTATCAGCCCAAGGCTATAACACACTGCAGATCATTGTGTTACTGTAACATCATCTGTGTCACACACACACACACATACACACCTGACAGCTGTTGATCTTACCTACTGTAGATACTCAATCAACACAGCCGTAGTTTTCAAGCAACCACACCTCCAACATGCTCAGAACTAGTATAATTTAATTATATATAATGTGACAACTTGCCCCTGTATGACTTACAGTAGTTTGAAATTATATTTGTATGTCAACTATAAATCGTTAGATTTAAACTTTTAGTTTTAAGTTCAGTCGAATCACTGTAGACAGTCTCAGAGCAGCGTGATGTGATCTGGTGTGCGGTGTTGTGTTCTGGCGCCCCCTGGAGGACGAATCAGCACCTACTGTACATTAATGTGTCATCTGTGTGTGTGTTTGTGTGTACAGTACATTAATGTGTCATCTGTGTGTGTGTGTGTGTACTGTACATTAATGTGTCATCTGTGTGTGTGTGTGTATTGTACATAGGGCTGGGGCGGTATGGATTTTTTCTTACCGCGGTTTGAAAAGCAAGAAATTCCCGCGGTATTGCGGTAAACCGCTAATACCCAACCCCCCCCCCCCCCCCACCCCACACCCCCAGCCGTCGCCGCCGCGAATATATTGCGCGTGCAAACAAGCGCACACACAAGAGATGAACTTAATAACGAACATGTTCGTTCGTTTATATATTTCACATTTGGAACATTTACACACAGAACACAGGAACATTTAGAACAAAAATGGAGTGATGTCTAGGCTATGGTCTACATCCGAGCCTTTATATTTTTGGCTAGAAAAAACAGCATGTTCACTTTGTCGGGTTTGAGGGAGGCCCTGAAAAGACGTAACGACGTTACCTGCTGCACTGAACATACGTTTTGAGGGAATGCTTGTAGCGCAAAAGGTCATATATTTTCGGGCAACTTTTGAAAGCAGAGGGAATTGGACACTGATTGTCCCGCCACCAGAGGGTCTGCGTGGGTATCCAGGGCTTCCTCCTGCAAATACCTTCTGATCTCTGTTTCCACACGAATTCTCTTGGGGATCGGAGTAGATGTTTTTTTCTTTTCTTTTTCCCAAGTAAGTCCGCCAGATTCGGTTTTTTGGGAGGGTTGGGTGCACTTGCTCCCTCTACATCACCGTCATCACGCTGCTCTTCGGGCACATCAATCATCATCATCTCCTCCATAAGCTCATCCTTCACCTCGTCAGCAATGTCAATATCCTTATAGGGTCGACAAACGCGGTCTTTGCCAATATTGAGTTGAGGGTGCACTGTATTTTCCATCAAAACGGCAGACATTTTTCTTTGAGATTGCGCGTCAATTGGGTGTCCTCCTCAGCTGGGAGCAACAGACTCCTCAGTGACTAGCTGCAGCACCGGTTTCAAAGAGGATGCAGTCACTAGGTCCGTGTACTACCGTGATTGTATATTACTTAAGCTATATAATAAATATTATTTATATTTTGTATATTTTATTACATAGCTATTAATATATTTTTATTAAAATCTTTTGTCTAAGTGGTTCAAGGCTATTTAACGAAGTCTAGCTATTTAATTTAACATAGTGTTGCTGCTCACACTACAGATTGTATATTAGCTACTTAGGCTATAAAATATAAATATTATTAATATTTTATTACATAGCTATTTATATATTTATATTATTAATTCACATATCGCGTGTCCGCTTTTGTCTAAGTGGTTCAAGGCTATTTAACGAAGTCTAGCTATTTAATTTAACAAAGTTGCGCTGCTCACACTACAGATTGTATACTTAGGCTATAAAATAGCCAATAAATATTATTTATATATTTTTAAATTTTATTACATAGCTATTTATATATTTATATTATTAATTCACATATCATGCTTTTGTCAAGGCTATTTAACGAAGTCTAGCTATTTAATTTAACAAAATGTTGCTGATCACACCACAGATTGTATATTACTTAGGCTATATAATATAAATATTATTTATATTTTATTACATAGCTATTTATATATTTATTATTAGCCTATTAATTCACATATCTCCTTTCCGCTTTTGTCTTGTGGTTCAAGGCTATTTAACGAAGTCTATTTAATTTAACAAAGTGTTGCTGCTCACACTACAGATTGTTACTTAGGCTATATAATATAAATAAAATTTATATTTTTTATATTTTATAACAGAGCTATTTATATAGCCTATTTATATTAATTTAAAGGCCTATCTCGTGTCCGCTTTTGTCTTAGTGGTTCAAGGCTATTTAACGAAGTCTAGCTATTTAATTTAACATTAAATCGTGATTGTATATTACTTAGGCTATATAATATAAATATTCTTTATATATTTTTTATATTTTATTACAGATTATTTATATTATATATTTATATTAATTTACATCTTGTGTCCGCTTTTGTCTTAGTGGTTCAAGGCTTAAACAAAGTTTTTATTAAATCGCTGTTGGAAGAGAGTTAAAACTTACTAAGGAGTGCTGAGGCAGGTCCAGCTCAGTTTGTCCTTTTTGAAGCCGTTGTTTTTTTTTTTTTTTTTTGCCAGCTATGAGAGAAAGTGGTCACGTGCGTTCGACACAAACCCATGGCCCGGGCGGTGCGTTCTTTTTCTGCCTTCATGGAGTTGGTGACGGCTAAATGGAGGTTGTGACCGAAGCATGGTAGCCATCCCCATCCAAGTTTCTTCACCGCAGCCACAATGTTGGCTCCGTTATCACTCGTGACACAAGAAATCGCGTTAAATAAGCACGTGCAATTAAAAACTGAGGTAGGCTACTGCTTTGGGGCTATCGCATATGCGCCTGTATTTTAATGCTTTAGCAAAATAGAATTCAAATTATAGACTACAAGATATATTACACAGGTACTCTTGCATACAGGCCTAATAGTCAACACAAATGGAATGCTATGCGTCATGAAACTTTTTTTTTTTTTTTTTGCGGTGATGACGGTGACAAGCTTAGACCTGCGGTAGGGGTCACGTGACCGCGGTATTGCGGTAATGCGGTAACCGTCCCAGCCCTAATTGTACATTAATGTGTCACCTCTGTGTTTTTTGTGTGTGCTGTACATTAATGTGTCATCTGTGTGTGTGTGTGTATTGTACATTAATGTGTCATCATCTTAGATTATTGTTTTTGCTGACAATCAGAAGGGTGTTTCATGTTCTCATTTTAATATGTCAATGAAATGTGTGATCTGTGAATGATCTGTGTGTGTGTACTGTACATTAATGTGTTCTTGTTTTAACATGTGAATGATGTGTATTTGTGTTGCTTCCACAGCTGAGTTTGTGAGCACTAGTTGTTGTTGTCCAGATGGTGGCGCTGTTTGATTTTTGATCATGTGAGTGTGTGATTTAAACAGACCCTGTGTGAAAACAGTCCCGCTGCTTTTGTTTCAGGTGTGTTTTCTCCAGTGTTGAGTCAATGTGCTTCTTCATTTCATGAGATGCAGGACCTCGTCTGCAATCAATGTGCCTTTGCATTTGGACCAGAACCAGATCTTTAGTCAGCGTTTGCAGGTCCAGCAACCGAATGCATTATCATAATGAAACGCAATTAATCACGGCTGCCTTCGTTCTCATTATCAAAGTGTTTTTAATGCACCGATTGAGAAGTTGCCATGGTAATTAGGATGCAACTTCTCCAGTAAGCTTGGTTTGTTTTATTCCTGCAGTGAGTGACCCGTTAAACTCATTTCTGACGGATTAAACTCTTTTCTGTTGTGTGTTCAGGTCGACTGGTGAAGTGAATCACACAGATCAACGTCACACACTCGTTCGGTTACATGCAGACACACACAGAACTGTATGTTATATTATAAAGCAAAAATACAGCAATCTGGAACATAAGAATTCTTAAAGATAAGCTGCTTTATTGTATTAGATCAGAGTCTGTTCGAGCTCAAATAATATCACTGAAGACATATATATATATATATATTTAAGAACATGCATAACCAAAAGTTTCGGATTGATAAGATTTACAAAAAAAAACAGTAATATTGTGGAATGTGATTATAATGTAAATCATCTGTTCTCTATGTGAATATACAGTAAAGTGTAATTTATTCCTGTCATCAAATCAATCATTACTCCAGTCTTCAGTGTCACATGACCCTTCACAAATCACTCTAAAATGAGGATCTGATGATCAACAAACATTTATGATTATTATGAATTTTGAAAACAGTTTTTCCAGGATTCTTTTATGAATAGAAAGTTTAAAAGAACAGCATTTATTTGAAATAGCACCGTTTGCGTTTTCATTAATATAAACGACCAAACGGAGGGAAAATAAAATGTGTTTTCAAGCGATACGTATTAGTGGATTAGTTATTAGTCTGATTGTTTGTTCCTGCAGAAAACTCTCTGTTGCGGCCGGAGGACATCTGGATGCTGGACGGGGATGAGTCCATTACCCATGATGCTTTGTGTCGTCCCAGCAGACCCGATCACCTGGACTTCCTGAGAATCACACCGCCTGAGGATGACATCATCGGGGACACTCCGTACTATCCGAAGCTTGGACTAACAGCTGAGTCGATCAGCGCTGACACGACTGATTTACACTATATATGATGTTAGTGAAAATATGAGCAGTACACCTGTTTACATCACTGATAATCATCATAAATCCTTTCTTTCATACATTCTTTCTTTCTTTCTTTCTTTCTTTCTTTCTTTCTTTCTTTCTTTCTTTCTTTCACATTGTAATAATATTCCACAATTTTAACTCTATTTTTGATCAAATAAATGTATCGTTGGTGTGTAATTATTAAATGCTGTGTAATTATTCCACACTTGTGGCCGTCGACTAAATAAAGAATAAAGACGAGTGTTTGAAAATACCAGCATACCGACACACCTGTGACCCCACCTGAACACACACACACACTGAGATTAGACGGGTGTGACACACACACCACAATGCACCGCAAATGTCAGACGAACTGACTCGATGAAGGCGATGATTAAGGCTTTGTCTCATCACTCAACAATAGATCATGTGACCTGCTGTGATTTACAGGCTAAATCAAACCCTGTTCTCTAGATCTGGTGTGATTGTTCTGGATCCGGGGCTTTAGTGTGTCGTCGTGTTCCTTGTTTGACGGCTCAAGAAACCGCAGTAATCGCCTCTCTGTGTTCAGGTCCGCTTGCGTAAGAAGAGGCCCAGTTGTAATCCAGCGTACTAATGTAGGCGCACTTCATAACCTCCCCGCGCTTGTAGAGCTCCAGTACGTTAGTGTTAATAACTCTAATTAAGAGAGAGAAGTGTGTTGAACTGTTGTTTCCAGCTTTAACTCGTCCAGAGCGTTCAAGGTTTCAGGTCACAGGGTAACTCACAGAGACGACCCGAAACACACTTATGAGAAACAGGAATTCAATGATTTTTTTCAGCTGTAATTTGTTTTATTTATTTTTTTACATTTATTGCATTTTTTGCCTAAATTTTTTTATTATAATTTAGAAATTATATTCAATGATTTTATCAGCCGATCAAATTTAAAACAAATATTTTTTAAACTTTATTTGCCTTTATTTTTTTTATTTTATTTTTTGGCCCATATTTTTAATTAATAATCTGTAAAATACTTTTGCCTTTATTTTTCTTTCTTAGTATATATATATTTATTGTATTATACATAGTATTAGTATATTAATATCTTTACATTATCATGTAAATATGTATGCTGTGCTGTGTTTTTGTTTGTTACTTTTATTGTAGGTATGTGTTTATTTATTATTTTTGAATATTTTATAAACCCGGTGTATGTTCTGATTATAGTAATTGTATTATCTAATAAAAAACCTTCACAATTTTCTCAAATGGGTTTTCAAAAAAGTTTCTAACATAAATGAACTTTTTTCTCTCTCTAACTAACTATCTAACTATAACCAGTCTCACACCAGCAGAAGTACAGGACTTGTCACTGGTTCTCTCAGCACTCTTGATTCCGTATTGAAGCGTGACAGGTCAGCGCTATAGCAACAGAGAGGCGTGGCCAGTGACATCAGCAAAGCTGATTATAGCCAGTGTAGCTCCGCCCCCTTCACCTGACCTGCAGGAGATTAGAGAGAAAGTGAGTGTTTGTGTGTGTGTGTGAGAGAAAGTGAGTGAGAGGTGTGTGTGAGAGAGAGAGGGGAGGAGCCAGACACTGAATCTCTGCCTCACACTCGTCTCCTGTGTTTGAGTAATCAGACACTCGCAGGTGGACTTCTCCCTGTGTGAAGAGCTGGACAGAGAGAGAGGGAGTGGTTATAGCTCAAGGTAAGCTAACCTGTGTAACTCCTTCTCCCTCTCAAACTTTCTCCGGGGAAAACACACGCTTGGACACAGAGACGGACCAGGAAGTGCCTTACTCTGGGAACATGTTGAAAGGAGAAGCCTGGAGTTCGTATGCGTCGGCACAGTGAGTTTCTCTTCTCCTGATGGACTACAACAACACTGAGAAACTTTAGACTCTGTTTCTTGTTCTCATTTGAGGAACACACTGTGCTTGTGTGTGTGTTTGGATCACTGGATTCACTATAAACGCTGAGCTGAACATCTGAAACGACTGCTGGCACACATGTGAAGTGTTTCCAAATGCGACGAGAGAGAAACCCGGGGATTTCACGGACAAAAACCTTTTGTTTGAAAGTAGAGCGCATGCAGGTTGAAGTAAAACTAGAGATGGAGTTTATCCCACACTAAAGGCCCTTTCACAACTATAAAGATTACTATCTTCAGCGTACACATCATAATTATGTTCATCATAAGCAAGTGCTGTATTTTCACATCCACTTCTGCTCGAGCTCTGGATTATGATTGGCTCTGATCAATTAAATATAGTTCTTCAATGCATTTAGAATGATTTCTAAAACTTAATCAGGATCGTGTTTGCTGTGAACGGCCGGTGTTTATGCAGTTATTGCATTTCACTCCGTAGGATTCAATGTAAACAGGAATATGGATCCAGCCAGCAGGGTTTCTACCAGGTCGGATCAGTCCTCGGCTGTGTTGACGTCGTTTTGAACTTTGCACGATGAAGATTCAAGTCCGAACGGTCATATTCCTTTAATCCCAAAATATGGAGAGGGAAACTTGCTGGGATGCCTCAGCTCTCCCATTCAGGATTCAGAAAGCTCATCGTCGGATCCGCTTTCTCGTGCGCCGTGACCCGCGTGGAGACGTACATCGACGACGACGAGGATTCGAAGATCGTTCAGGGAAGGTCACGTGACCCCGAGGAACGGGAGAAGAAACCCGAGAGCCTCGATGGAGAGATCGCTCCGAGACGCTTCGGGTTCTGAGTCGTAACCGGTCTCTGGATCTTCCGTCACGCCTGTCGAGCGAAGTCCTGGAAGGAGATGCGTTCCCTGAGCGTTCACAAGCTTCGAGGAGAAACGCCGACTCGCATGAACGTGAGCAGCTGGAGGCGATCGCTGCCGATTTACACTCAAGATGAGGGACGTTTCTGTCGAGGATCAGACAAGAAGGGAATTCGAGAACAGATTCGGAATCACAAACTGGAGATTCCCAATCCGGAGATTCTCAAACTGGAGATTTCGAGACCTCATTCTCAAGCCTTCAGGTTGAGACAAAAGGGGTTTTGGGAACGTCCCCTTCGGACAACAAACCGGACACTAAAATCGATGATTCAAAAACTGGAGATTCTCAAATTGTAGATTTTGAGACCTCATTCTCTAGTCTTCAGGTTGAGACAAAAGGTGTTTCAGAGACTGTTTCGGGAACATCCCTTCAGACAACAAACTGGACACCAAAATCAGCGATTCACAACCTGGAGATTCAAAAACTGGAGATTCAAAAACTGGAGATTTGGAGACCTCATTCTCAAGTCGTCAGATTGAGACAAAAGATGTTTCAGGAACGTCCCCTTCTGACAACAAACCGGACACCAAAACCAGTGATAAATACCAGATTCCGGCTTTGTTCAGCGGTTTGCGTGTGCTAAAGAAAGGAGCGATCGGAGACGGAAAGGGGAACGGTGTCAGAAATCAAACAGCGCGACACAGACCGAGCTCTTCTCAATCTCAAACAACACGTCAACAAAGCCAGAGTCGAACAGCTGACCGTCTCCAGCGCCACCAAGAAGAAACCCGAACCAGAGAAACGTGTCTGATATCACTGTGCTCCAGAAGGGCTCCGAGAGGACGGCGTGGACCCGAGCGGAGAGACCTCTGGGAACGCTGGCAAACCGCGACCGATTCCACGTACGACGCGCTGAAAGTCCAAACTCTTCAGCTCCAAACCGTCTCCGAAGAAGGAGCCGGCGGAGGCGCTGCTGGATCTGGACGCTGTGAGGAAGAGGAAGAGGAACGAGAAAGAGTTGCTGAGGTCCATCTTCCAGAGACAGGCCAGCAAATCTCCAGTCGGCGACGTCAAGAGCCCCACCGAGGCCAAAGTATGTGTGATTTATGACCTCAGGTCTCACAGGGTGATAAACTGTCCTCACACAGTCTCGACACACTATACAAAACATCTGCAAAATACACAGAAATGTGACATAAAACTCTTAAAGTACTATTTATCTAATGGCAATCATCCATTCTCTTCTTCATGGTTTCATTAATGGCTTCATTAATAATTTGATTATTATTTTTGTAGGTTTTATTTGCTTTTTAAAAGTAAAAAAAAAAAACATATTTGCTACATGCCAGTGAATTAAACTGTAAAAGTTACTAGCCTTTAAATATTATTTACAGTCTATGAAACTGTATTTTTGCCAACAGCACATTTTTGTCCTTATGGAAATAGAATTATTTCGATTTTAACAATTTAGGTACATTAGTTTTTAGAAAATAAACAGAAATGTGACAACTCAAACAACTCTTAAAGTCCTATTTATCTAATAGCATTCATTAATTTTTTACTTGATGATTTTGTTAACATAGTCACTGAAATGCATCATAATTATTTTATTAAGAATTCTATTATTATTATCATTGTTATTAATTTTTTCAGGTTTTTAAAAGTTTGTCTGTCCTTACAGGGTGGAAAAAGTCTTGACAAACAATACAAAAAACAATACAAAAACAATCTCAAAATAAAAAAAATATTGCATAAAACCCACACAAATATATAATGAATATAAGTTATGTTTATCTAATACATTTATTAATTATTAATTCTGTACTTTGTGTTTTTGTTTTTAAGAATTCTATTATTATTATAATTTTCTTTTGGTTTTATAAGGGTCCAAACAAACATTTTTGCTACACATTTCCCTTTTTTTTACACGACAACATTTATTTTATTTATTTTTTTACCTGGAATTAATATTGTTTACAGGAAAGAGAATTACTTAGATGTAACAATTCAGGTTAATCAGCTACGTTAGTTAACAGTTATTTCATTCACTCACCAAAACCATTTTTTTCTCTTGCGTTTGGTGAGTGTTACTCTCAGATTCTTTGGAATTAGTGCTCTATTAATTAATGTTCCTTTAATTAGTTATGAGAGACTAAATATTAATACCAAATGAAATATAATTTCTGCTATCAGGGAACGTTCTGGGAAGCTTCTCTCAAAGTTATGATCAAACATTCTTCATATAATGTCTATTCAGAGTCTTCTGACCGGAAGAACATTTAATAATGTTCTCTAAACGTTAGCACAAAAACATATTCCGTGAATGATGCATAATTTGTTTTTAGTTGGATGTTCATCTTTTTAAAAGTAACAGCTTGTTTCAGAACATTCAAAAAGTCAAGTTCCCATGTTGTTTGAAGGATGATGAAATGGAATGTTTCTTATGGAATGTTCACATAACAAAACATTTTTAAACATAAAAGAACTGGACACTTTGAACGCTCAGAAATATCATTTTCATGGGAACTTTTTTTATTTTATTTTTTTATGAATGAATATGCTTTATTTGACCAGGAGAGAAGACTCACTGAGATTAAACTCTCTTTTACTCTTTTTTTTTAGTGTCTGGCTATTAATATATGCTGTTTGCATATACAATTATACATCAAAGTTAAAATAAAAATAAATATATAAACATTAAACATGCAACACCATTCATTTACTCTGAGGATGGCTTCATTAAATTTTAAATAGACCACAAGACACCAAATCTTTTAGCTTCGAGATTCCAATCAGAGACTGTGGTCTGCTCTGTGTGTGTGTGTGTGTGCGCTCAGGCCGAGGTGACGTCTCCGTCGGATGGCGAGGACCGAACGCCGGGCCGTCTGCAGGCCGTCTGGCCCCCGCCCAAAGAGGACGGAGAGGAGAAGGTGGGACTGCGCTACACCGAAGCCGGTGAGAGGCTCCTCTTTTCAAATCCCGTTATTTTTATTTTCTTAAAGGTGCAGTGTGTAATATTCAGGAGGATCTGTTGACAGAAATGCAATATCATAAACATAACCATGTGTTCAGTGGTGTATGAAGAGCTTACATAATGAACCGTTGTGTGTTTATTCAGCTTTTCTCTCCACACACACTTTGAGTCCACTTACATTCACAATTCTATGGTGGCCCTGAGCGGACAAACACGCTATTGATATATGCTGTTTGCATATACAATTATACATCAAAGTTAAAATAAAAAAATATATATATAAACTGTGTTGTTCTTCATGATAAGAAGAAACGCTGATAAGTAAAACGCTGACACAATGATGAACAAGTCAATAATATAATAATTTTACTGAATTATTAAGTAAACATAATATCTTAATGTATTTTGTAAAGAAACCTCATTGCTGAACAGGCTACTGTTACTGTCTCAGACGACGATGACATCACTTCCTGTCAGCCACTGTAACTTCTGTTGGGTGCAGTTCACAACTCACCACTATAAATTATATATACACACTATAAACACACTGCACCAGACAACACACACGTACAATCCCATCGAAACAGTAACTATACATGAAAATAACTAATCTAAAGCCTAGGTCACACTACATGACTCGCCCACAGGTCAGGGTGTTATCGCGTGCAAATCACGGGGCTGGTTTACATGTAATTTCATTATTCGATTATTATTATGATATGTTAATCGATTATAGATAATTAACCTATTTTAATTGTAAAATTTCAGGTTTTTTTTCTAAATCTAAATGTTGTATGTTCATTGATTGAATTTATTTATTTTTTACATTGATACGTTTTTTTTTTTTTTTTGAACATAGTGGAGAGTTTGAAGCAGTGTTTAATTAAATTGTTTCAATTCGCTTAAATTGAGATTTTTTTTCCCGACTGTGGTATCGAATTTATTATCGATACTGAGGTATTATGTTCTGGTATTCGAATTCGAAGCCAAAATTGTTGTATCCAGCCATCCCTACTCCTGATTTCACAGAGAGCAAGTCATGTAGTGTGAACTAGGCTTTAGCTGTTTCATTGCACATGCTACACTGCGCTAGGAGCTTTTACATTAGAACACCCTCCCAAAACAATATTGCAATGACTGTAGAAGTTTCTTCAAGTGCTCTACAAACAACAACATTCTGTACATGAGCAAAAGAGTGAACATACACACTCTTTAATCCTGTGAACGGCAAAGGTGAGAGTCTTTACGCCGTCTTAGCTAGCAACTAAGCTAATGCGATCAGAGTCCGAACAACAAACTGTATAAAATGAATCATTCTGTAGGTAAAAGTTGCATCTGCACTTTCAAATCATCTCTTAAAAATACACTACTGTTCAAAAGTTTGAAATGAATGTGTTTTATTTTAAGAAATTATTACTTTTATTCATCAAGGATTCAATACATTTATTAAAAGTGACTGTAAAGACATTTAAAATGTTGCAAAAGATTCTATTTCTCTGAATAAATGCTGTTCTTTCGAACTTTGAAAGAATCCGGAAAAATGAAATGCATGTTTTTCACAAAAATATGAGCGGTTTTCAACACTGATAATAATCATAACTGTTTGTTGATCATCAGATCCTCATATTAGAGTGATTTCTGAAGGGTCATGTGACACTGAAGACTGGAGTAATGATTGATTTGATCACAGGAATAAATTACACTTTACTGTATATTCACAGAGAACAGATGATTTACATTATAATCATATTTCAGTGTTTTACTGTATTTATGATCAAATAAACGCAGCAGTAGTGAGCAGAATATCTCCTGGGACATCACCTGGTAAAATAAAGGATAAATAAAATAAATAAAAAATTTAATTCGAAATTAATTCATTTCAGTTTTATTAAATTGTTATGGTTTAAGGTAATTTACCAAATTATATCACTCTGGAAATTTTAACAGAATCAACCCTGAATCCATAAAAAAAACCTGAAAAGTAAAAATTTTAAAACCTTACATTGCACTTTAATATTTTATATTGGGCTGTTAATCAAGATTAATCGCATCCAAAATAAAATTATTATGTTTGTGTTTACATAATATACAGTATGTGTATACTGGTTGCATGCTCTTTGTCAGGTGTAAAGCAGCATCCCTCAGCTGACCCCAGAACAGCGGAACGCACTTAAATGGTTTATCAAATTACTCTAAGCCTGTTAATGGCTTCTGACTGGAAACACTAAACCAGCCGTACTGGTTCGTCCAGTGGACAAACACACACACACACACACACACTGGTTTCTCCAGCGGTGACCTTAACAAGGCAGCTCAACCTCACACACACACACACACACACCAGCCGTACTGGTTCCTCCAGCTATGACCTTAACCAGGGCAGCTCAACCTCCCTCAAACATCCACACACACACACACAAACACAGGTGCTTACAAACACACACGTGTTTCATATCACACACATTGAATCATATCATGTCCAGCTCAACATCGAAACCTTCTTAAACCAAGATATTTACTGCAGGAGCAAAATTATATCACGTCTCATTTTCAGAAAAATGAAGTAAGATTGTGCTTTAAACAGCGGTGGTGTCATTGTTTTCACTTTGAATTAAGATTATTTTTCTGACCCCATTTGCTGAAATTTCTTGTTTTAAGCAGAAATTCATTTTTGGTAAAATTTCAGGAAACAAGTGATCTTGATTCTTGATGTTTGGATATTTGTACTGGAAAACTCAACTTCAATGTTAGTTTTATGAGCTCATACAAATGTTAATAGTCAGAAATAATCTATACATTAGCATTGAGCTTTACATGAATATAACCGCAAGATCAATGCTTTCAAACACAAGAACAATCTTAATATCTCCCAGCGTCTTTCAAACTCAGTTTGACGTCTCAACAACCCAGCTAACAAAATAAAAAAGTTATGGAAAAAATGTTCTGAATGTTCAAAATGCCCATTTTTCAAAATGTTTGAAACATGTTTTTTCAGTGAACGTTAAGGAAACATTAATGGCATGAAACATTGTGGGAATATTACTTATGAATGTTCTCTGAAACAAGTTTCACAACATCAAACTACATTTGAGAAAAACATTAGACAAAGAAAATGTTCTGTTATTTTTGTGTATGTCAGGTCAGTTTTATTTCTACAGCACTTTATACAGTAGAGTTTGTTTTCAAAGTGTGTGTGTTTGTGTGTGTGTGTTCCTCAGAGCACCAGGCCGCCCTCCTGCAGCTGAAGAGAGAGAGTAAAGAGGAGCTGGAGAAGCTGCATGTGAGTGTGGAGACGCTGCAGTGCCGACACCAGACACTAGATGTCCCCAGAGCCCACGTGATCTAACACACACTGCTGTTTCTGACTCATAACGCTTATTATAGCTAAACATAAAACAGCATTTTTCACTTGAAATAAAATCAACTTTAAATGAAATATAAACACACTATTTTGTAATTTAGGCTAAATTATATTATACAGTAGTCTCAAAAAAGTTTTCTAACATGAATGGGTAATGTTCAAAACTCATGTATAACTTTGATGAAATGTTTTTAATCCACTTAAATATGATATATTCTTGCTATCTGTAATATAATGAAATTAGTTATTATTTTAGTTTTTTTAACATGAACAACATCAGTCAGACATGAAGTACATACTTAAAATAATAAAAAATTGCACAATATAAAATAATTTCTGAAATCAGCACAGATTAAAAGAAAGAGAAAAATAAACAAATACTCATACAAATACACAGATTAATAAAAGGTTGAGTCAAAGATTTTTTATTTTACAGAAATAGAAAATTTTACATAACTTTTTATAATGATTAATATTTAAAAAGAATATATATATATATATATATATATATATATATATATATATATATATATATATAATTTCATTATATTAGAACAGGGGTTCTCAACTCAAGCTCTGCATATTGTGTGTCTCCTTCATTTAACACACCTGATTCAGATCCTCAGGAGTCTATCCTGAACGAGCTGAGGATCTGAATCAGGTGTGTTAAATAAGGGAGACACACACAATATGCTGAGCAGTGGGTCGGAGGACTGGAGTTGAGAACCCCTGTATTAGATGATCTATTCAATCGTTTCTTGCTGAAACAACATAAAGAGATTAAGTGAAGTTAAGAAATGTTATTTATTTGTTTAACTAATACAAATCCATCCATCCATTTATCCATCCATTTGTCTATCCGTCCATTTATCCATCTGTCCATCCATCCGTCCGTCTATTCATCCATCCATCCGTCCGTCTATATATCCATCCATTTATCCATCTGTCCATCCATCCGTCCGTCCGTCTATATATCCATCCATTTATCCATCTGTCCATCCATCCATCTTAAAATTACTGTAACTATTTTTTTAGTTTTAGTCATTTTATTGTGTTTTATTCTACACACACACATATATGTGTGAAAAAACACACAAAATAAAAATGACTAAAACTAAACCTTTTTACTAAAATGAATCTGAAAATATAACGAAAAGCTATTGTACAACCTCAATGATCCTATAATTCTTTATTTGAATATTTCTTCCTGTAGTGTATGAATCATGTCTATCATAGAGCAGGATCAGTGAGTTGTCCATGTGACGGACCAGAAGCCGTCTCGCTCAGTTCCTCGTGTCAGTGCAGCACTGGATGCAGATTTACTGTCGGCTTGATGAGCGCTCACAGCAGTGTGTGTGCTGTCTGGACAATATGAGGTTTTATCATTTTTGAAGTATATAAAACCACGAGAGCCGATGTGGAAAACAGTGACTGTAGACGTACGACTGCTTTACGAGAGCCGAACTCTTTCAGGATCAACACTGATCAGATAAATACAGCTTTAGAAGCAAGAGAGAGTTACTGTATGTGTAGATGTACAGTCAAACCAACATTATTCACACTGCATTTCTCACATTATCAGTTTATTCACTATAGTTTAGAAACTATTACTGTTACTCACTCAATTTGCTCTCTCACTTACATAAATGAACTATAGTGTCCTGCACACACTAGTGAAATATGATATGTGGTGTCTGAATCATGTTTGGTTTGACTGTGTATATATACACTCACCGGCCACTTTATTAGGTACACCTGTCCAACTGCTCGTTAACACTTAATTTCTAAGCAGCCAATCACATGGCGGCAACTCAGTGCATTTAGGCATGTAGACATGGTCAAGACAATCTCCTGCAGTTCAAACCGAGCATCAGTATGGGGAAGAAAGGTGATTTGAGTGACTTTGAACGTGGCATGATTGTTGGTGCCAGAAGGGCTGGTCTGAGTATTTCAGAAACTGCTAATCTACTGGGATTTTCACGCACAACCATCTCTAGGGTTTACAGAGAATGGTCCGAAAAAGAAAAAACATCCAGTGAGCGGCAGTTCTGTGGCGGAAATGCCTTGTTGATGCCAGAGGTCAGAGGAGAATGGCCAGACTGGTTCGAGCTGATAGAAGGGCAACAGTGACTCAAATAACCACCCGTTACAACCAAGGTGGGCAGAAGAGCATCTCTGAACGCACAGTACGTCGAACTTTGAGGCAGATGGGCTACAGCAGCAGAAGACCACACCGGGTGCCACTCCTTTCAGCTAAGAACAGGAAACTGAGGCTACAATTTGCACAAGCTCATCGAAATTGGACAATAGAAGATTGGAAAAACGTTGCCTGGTCTGATGAGCTCTCAATTTCTGCTGCGACATTCGGATGGTAGGGTCAGAATTTGGCGTCTACAACATGAAAGCATGGATCCATCCTGCCTTGTATCAACGGTTCAGGCTGGTGGTGGTGGTGTCATGGTGTGGGGAATATTTTCTTGGCACTCTTTGGGCCCCTTGGTACCAATTGAGCATCGTTGCAACGCCACAGCCTACCTGAGTATTGTTGCTGACCATGTCCATCCCTTTATGACCACAATGTACCCAACTTCTGATGGCTACTTTCAGCAGGATAATGCGCCATGTCATAAAGCTGGAATCATCTCAGACTGGTTTCTTGAACATGACAATGAGTTCGCTGTACTCAAATGGCCTCCACAGTCACCAGATCTCAATCCAATAGAGCATCTTTGGGATGTGGTGGAACGGGAGATTCGCATCATGGATGTGCAGCCGACAAATCTGCAGCAACTGTGTGATGCCATCATGTCAATATGGACCAAACTCCCTGAGGAATGCTTCCAGCACCTTGTTGAATCTATGCCACGAAGAATTGAGGCAGTTCTGAAGGCAAAAGGGGGTCCAACCCGTTACTAGCATGGGGTACCTGATAAAGTGGCCGGTGAGTGTACGTCTCACTCAGCCTGTCTGTCAGAGGACGCACTCGTGCCCGGTGCGGCAGGTTACTGTATTTCTGGTGTTTAATGTGGTGAGCCTTTGACTGTAAACGGCGATATCTAACGATGTAAAGCCTGGATGTTCTGCCGGGCTCCAGATGCTCCTCGTTTGCATCGCTGATGTTTCACAGCTGAGCTGGAGATGTAGCGCTGCGGTCGCGGCCGTCGTGTTCGCTCGGGGAAACCCTCCATCATCTCTGACCGAGGGACGAGTGTGTGCTGACTGACTGAAATTATTACAAATGGCACGTGTGATTTGGTGTTTTTGAGTAAATTCAGTATTTCTTGTAAACAATAGCCCTTACTTACTAGATTTGTTTATATTTAAAAAAATATTTGTTTATATTTGTTTATATCGGATAAGGTGCTTGAATTTGACTTTTTGAAATGTCAGTCCTGGAAAACCTGTTTTATTCATTTTTATGCAGATGAGTACTTAAAGTACTTGAATTATTGAAAGACAATATAGTGAGAAATACATTTTTACTTTTAATTGATAAAGCAATATTTCACACACAATTTAACGCTACAGCCCCAGTCTGATATAGAGGCGTTTTGCACGGCTACGAGTGCGAATGTTGCTCATAAATATGATACAGCTTTAATTCAAGTCAATTATATTCATGTGAGAATGAATCAGTTTTGTCATAGTGTCCTTTAATGGTTAAAGTTTCTGCCGTCATTGCATGTGCTGCACTTTATTTGGACCATTTTGTTTATTAGTTTAATTTAATTTATTGATTTACTTTTTTGGGAATTTAAAAGATGAATAAGGATGTTGTTTAATAAGTGCGATCTCTGACTGTAGTCCTTGGAAACCAGAAAATAGTGCCTAAAAAGTCCTTGAGTTTTATTTTACAGTTTCTGCACGAACCCTGTCTGATGTTCTGTTTGTTGACCATCGTGAACTAATAATAATTGTCATTTTTTGCATGCGTTCGAATCCAGGCGGATTTCGAGCTGCGGCTCTTCCAGGTCAGAGGTGAAACACGCGGAGGCCGTGTCCCGTCTGGAGTCGTCTCATCGACAGGATCCGGCGGGAAGCAGACGTGTGTTCTCCGGGCAGAGAGCGCCTGAGCTTCAGGAAGTGTGTGTGTCCACTGAAGACGACCTGCCGCCCAAAAGCTTCCGCAATGTGTGTGTCCAGACCGACAGCGAGACCTTCATCAAAACCCCTGAGGGTGGAGGACACAAAACCCCTGAACTCCAGCTCCTGCCTGCCCAAAAAACTCAACCTGGACTCCATTAGTGTGAGTTTAGGTGTGAGCCCTGGGAGCTCCGCCTCCACCTCCTCCTCTTCCAGGTAGCTCCGCCCCCTGTCCTCCTCCTCCTCCTCCGCCCTTACCTGGGTTTGCACATGCCCCGCCCCCTCCTCCTCCCCTTCCAGGAGCACAGGCTCCACCCCCTCCTCCTCCCTTCCAGGAGCACAGGCTCCGCCCCTCCTCCCCTTCCAGGAGCACAAGCTCCACCCCTCCACCGCCGCTCCCTGGGGCTCCTCCCCCAGCTCCGCCCCCTCCTGGTCTCCCTGGAGCCCCGCCTCCTCCTCCACCAATCCCGGGCTTCGGCCCGCCTCCTCCTCCGGCTCCCGGCTGGTCTCGGATTCCGGATCGTCGGTCGAGAAGCGCCTCGTAAACCTGCGGTGGAACCGGCCTGTCCCATGAAACCGCTTTACTGGAACCGCATTCAGATTCAGTACAACAAGTAAGTCCTCTACACCAGACACAAGTCTTTATTTCTTTCTTCTGAGCAATATTTGAAAAGTCAATAAAGTCAATAATGTTATTTGGTTTCCAACATTTTTCAAAATATCTGCAATTGTGGAATAAATCATAATAATTTGGAAATACCCCACGAGAAACTGCCACATTGCCTCACAAAAACTTTGCCGTTACTTTATAAAGTTTAGTAATTAAATTCTGAATTGTGAGATAAAGGCATCTGCCAAATGCATGAATGTAAATGATCAGTTTTAATTTATATTCAGTTAAATCCGAACGTGTTCATGCATCTGTGTCCCTCAGTGAGCTTCCGCTGGTGTGTTCAAGTGTTTATACTAGCCGCTTTACGGGCCTGTGTTACTGCAAGAGGGATTAGAGGATACGCTGCATTCTTCACCACACACTGCCTGCAGTAAATGTTACAGTAGTGCTGTTATATTACATCATTACACACACGCTTAGCCATGACATCTGTGGCTTTTACTGCATTTCTGTGTGTTTTATGAAAAGGCTTGATACCAAGTGGCAGCATATATGTTGAAAGTAGCAAGGTCCGAACATGCAGCCTTGCTGTACTCCGTGCACCTCCTGATGTTATCTCCCGTTTAAAAGACAAAATGTTAACGGTCTGATGGGTACAAATGCCTGTCCCTGAACACCAGTGTAAAGCTTCTCCCTCGGGATAAAGGAGTGGAAACCAGACTGTTTAAAGACTCCCTCGTACACCATCGGCCTGTTTGTGTTGCTCATGTTCCTCTAGCAACGGCAGAAACCAAATAATCCTCATCCGACGTATTCTGGAGTCTGAGAGAATTCGTTCAGAAATACTTCAGACAAGTCTCCATTAATTTCAGTGTCTTTATATTCAGTGTTTCAGTGGAATCACAGCACAGCAATGACCTCAGAAGGTAGAATAAACGTTAAACGACTGGAACATTTCACATCTGTTCCCCCATCAGTGTTATTTTGAAGAGCGTTGCTATTCGATCACTGCTGTGTGTGTGTGTTTTACAGTAATAACACACTCTGGAGTTCGCTGGAAGAGCCCAATATTAGAAGACGCCAAAGAATTTGAGGATCTGTTCTCGAAAGCCACCTTACAAGCCAAGAAGAAGCCGCTATCAGACACGTATGAGAAGAAGAACAAAGCCAAAAAGGTACGTCACAGCCATGACAAATTATAGTCTGATATCTTTGCTGGGTTTATTTAATGGTCAGTGCTTCCGATGCTTTGTGTGTTAACATAAATACATAGTGTTCATAGCTTGTAATTGTAGGAAATCACATTGTTTAACCACTAGAGGGGGTTTCAGGCACATGATGTGTCTCGCTGCCAAACACAACAAGTTTATAGTCATCATGAAAGGGAAGTTGTGCTGGTCTTTTCTTCACCAGAGGTGGGCGGGGCTCGATTGGGTCCTGATTGGCTATTGGCTGATCTCATGTGAGTGACAGGTTATAGCCTCGCACAACATCAGACAAGAGAAGCTGCAAGAGGAACTTATTCTGATTCAAGATTATTAACACAATAAGTTTGTGCACTGATAAATCATTTAGAATAAACTAGAATAAAAAAGTGCATGAAACTACCTTTAACAGCGGCTTCATGTGCTGACAATGTGTTGCTTTCATAAAGGATAATGCACTGATTCATAGTGCAAGGAATGTGGGATTTACTGTTAGTACTTGCATTAAATAAGCTTATTTTGAGCTCTTATTTCCCATAATGCACTTGCATTTAGTGGTGTTTAGATCAGATTTACAGGTTACATATGGGGTTTCAAAAGACAATCTTCGACAATGTTTTATCGGTTTAACTGAGATTTATGCTGCATGTACATTAATTGGCTTTCATTCAGTCAGTTATTGTGGTCAGGCAGAAATGAACTTTTCAGCAGTGTGTGTGTGTGTGTGTTTTCACTGGACTGTGCAGTTTTGGCATTAATGGCTCTGGTCTGGCGTCCAAGAAGCTAGAAATTCAGGCTGGACCCAAAACAGTCCAGACACACTTGATCAATCAGCTGGGCTCCACATCGCCTGTGTGTGTGAGAGAGTGTGTACATTCTCTATCCCAGTGGGGACTTAAGCCTGAATGCACACACACTCGTGGGGACTCGTGTCACTCGTGTCACAAATTTAGAAA
>JAQIUQ010003505.1:27500-141511 GCA_030378365.1 Hybognathus amarus | reverse complement strand
ATGTACTTGGTTCAGTTACGTATTGCTGGTAGATTTTGTAACTACATCATCTGGCATTAAAAAGCACTGAAAAAATGCAAACACATTTAAATCCCAAATCACTATAGCACATAGTGTACTTTTTGAGGGCTCTTAAAAGCAGTCTTTGACATCACATTTTTGCAAAGTCCTGCCTCATCTTTAAAACCACCTTGTAATATCTATTCCTAAAATGTGTTGCTAAGCAGATTTTTTTGTGCCTCAGTTTTTGTCCCTATGAGGCAAAAGGCTCTATTTTTTAAAAACGGACTCTGAAGTGGATGCAGAAGCAGTCTGTCCTCTTCTAAAGTAAGTAGTTTGCATCGAGTCACCTCTATAAAAGCAATTCAGCAATGTGCTTTACAAGATCAAAATGATAGACTGGAATTTGAAGCATTCTCTTTTTGTTTCCCCAAGAGGAACAGCTTATTCCAGGTTGGTGGTTCTCTGAAGAGGACTGTCTAACCTGGAAATCAAAGCATCAGGATGGAGAGCGATGCAAAACAGTCTCCTTCAGTTAAACTTCCCCTATCTATCTGCAGTTTCTGAGACAAACCTGTCAAGCCATTATATATCACTTTATAATGGGTATTATATACCCATTATATATCACTTATAAGTCATGATATAGCCTATCATGAACTTAAAAGAGTTATGATTGTTTTATTAATATAATAAGTTTCGTGAGGTTCATTTATAATGTTAATAAAGTTTTTTACACAAAGAAAAACAAATAGGAAAATAAAAATATTTCAACCTTCATTCGAACCCTAAAATGATCCGTTTTTAACTGTTATGATTGGCTACCATCTTTGCAAAAGTACAAATGCTTTAACATTATTCACACAAAACTGTCATTTACAAAGCATTATCTCATTGTTTACTGGAAAAGTTTGGGATATAGCTAGTCAGATCCAATACAATTGGCTTTGTCTTTCAACAAATGTTTCTTTGCGAACTTTCCATTACTGTGCCTCGTTTAAAAAAACAAAATGCAGTCAAATGCTACGAAACAACATGCAATCATCCGGACTCAGATCCAGACGCGATTAAAACTAAACCATCCACTTGTTTTTAATGTAAATGTCCTTCCGGAAGTCTAGACAAGAGAGCCGTTTGAACAGGATGCATCAAAATTAATGTTCTTGCCCACTTTTTCCTGTTGTCAACAGACACACCGTGGAGTGACGTCAGAAATTGAACACCACCTGTATACTGAATCCAGTTTAGACAGTCAGTGAGACTGGTTGTTGTGATATTTCGTGTGTTGTCTGTACTCTGTTTTTATAATGGGTTCTATTTGCCTCTTGACGCTGATGCTCGAAGTCAGGTGTGCAGTTGTACATTGACTAAATAAGGGCTGAACAATTATCTAAGAATAATCTAATTGCGAATTTTTTTTACCAATATTGCGATTGCGACTTAATATACGATTTACTTTTAAGTTTTATACCTTCTCTATTCGTCGACAAAGACAAGCAATACATCATTGTACAGTAGGGATGGGAATCTATTAGGCAGCCTCATGATCCGATACTACATTTTTTCTTATTAATCTTAATAACACTTCAAATGTGTATTAAAATGTCGTGTACAAATATATACTTCAATATATATATATATATATATATATATATGCTATATATATATATATATATATATATATATATATATATATATATAAATAAATTTAATGAAACCAATTACATGTTGAGAATTTTAAATATGCTATATAAACTAATATAGCTTCGAAATGTAAAAGCCAGTAAATTAGAGGAAACAAAAAAATGCATTGCAAGCAATAAACAATGAGTGCTTTCAGTATTCATAAGTAGGCTGTCTGAATGTTTTTTATTCAAGAGCTGGAGTGATTTTCCGCCTCAGTTTAGATTCGATAAGCTGCATTCACACTAATGCACATATCTCTTTTAAAATTGTAAATGTGGTTTGTCCTGTTGGTTTAAGATATAACTGACCGTGTTTACATTAATTTCGCGTCATAAAAGCATTTTGACATGCAAGTACATTTAACCAATGAGTCGCACAGCCGCATGCACGAGCGCTCTTCACAAAGCGCACGTTAGTATTTTAAAATGAAAGCAGCCTTTTCAGTGATTTTCATATTTTTAATATATAAGCCAACTGCATTCCAAAAGACATAAAATAATGCCTTTGTGAAGCATTTGTAGAGGAAATTCTGCAGCAGAGACCACACACTGCAGAGAGTAACGTTATAACATCAAGCAAAGTGGGCAAAACCTGTGCAATGGAGCCGTCATAATGTCCTTGTAATTCGGATAACCCCCGAACGACAATGAAATATCATGTTTTGGAAGGCTCAAGCAGGTGTCGTGAGTGAGGAAGAGAAATTAGAAAGCAGAGCAAGAAAATGCTTGAAGCAAGCAGAACACGCTTGCAGCGACATCACGCATCAGTGTTCAAAACCTAAGCTCAAACTTGACTCTGAAATTCTCTGAATCGATCCAGAAAATGTTGGGAGAGAGAATCAATAACACAATATCACTATCAACTAGCCCAAACCTGTATGCGTCAGCGTGCCAAGTTGATGCTTAAACATGCAGACTGCTTTTCTCCCGTGTCACATGACCAGTGTAATCGCAGCTTTTGCGATACAGAAATCATCATCGTATATCGCGATATTATCGCAAATACAATTAATCATTCAGCCCGTCACTGAATGCCAGTGGACGTCGTGGCCTATGGTACGATGATGTAAAACTCAACTCATTGCCCTTTATTTGCCCACGTCATATCATAAACCCACAGTATTAAAACAAGCCATTTTTGGAACTTGATTACATAAATGCACATTTTTTTATAATGAGTAGGACATTTTAATTTTAACTACTTTAAAAAGTCATACCATTACGTGCGATCCACAGTTATATCTGTTGCAAGGCAAAGAAATCTGCCTGGATAAAAGCCAAAAAATCAAGCAGATTATCAAAAGCTTCCCTTCATCATCTCATTTTTTTGTAGCTCTAAAAATGACTTTGCTTTGTTGCACTAAAATATATGCTGATAAATATCCATTCTTTTTCACATTATAAAAAAAAAATCTAAAATTAACTATTCTAATCATTTGTGCAAGTTCTTTTGCAATAAATACTGCACTGGAATTGTGTCTTTTCAGAGAGGTCTAGACATTAGAGTTACACAGCAGGCACGGGCCATTAGCTAAAGTGCTTAGTCGCCAGTTGTTTCCAGGCCGCCTGGTGTTTAGGATAAGTTACGCTTGTATTGATCGCAGATGTAATATTAATCACTTCCCTCTTAAAGGGTGTGACAAATTTTGTACCAATATAACTATAGCTGTGAGAGACTCCTTGCCTGAACTCTTCTTAAACCCAGAAACTTCGAGAGTGAAAGTATTCGATATGAATTCCTTTAATATCCCAAAATGTACAGCAAACAAAACAGTGTAGTTTTAAATCTTGAACAGGAAACATAAGTTAAAATGTTCCCTGAGCATGGGCCAGAGTACCTAAAGGTACATGCAGTGCTAAGAGGCCTGACTATCATTCGACATTCTGAAATAAATAAAATATGTGCTTGGATAAATAAACACTGGCTTGCTACCAGTAGCTCAGCATGAAATGTAATGAATCACAAGGTTTGCTTTTTTTAATCCTTGCCACTATTGAAACAGTCTTTCTAATGTGCTACCAAGGTGAGAGATGATACAATAATTTTTTTATATATGTATTTTGGAGTAAATAGCATACTTTATATTATGACGTAATTGTAATTCTGAACGTGACAATAGCATAAATGTAACAAAGATAATCAGATTCAAATAAATAGACAAACTCTTTTTTTGCATGTCTTGGGGCACTAAAAATTAAGTCTTTTAAGAAAGTGGGTGTCTACTTAGATTAAATATGACCCACAGAAGTTTAAGTATCTTTTACTAGGCTGCCACTAATTACCATTAATTCCGGTTCAATAAGCCTTTTTGTGCAGAGGCAAAATATTCAGTTTTACACAGGTGACGTAAGCTATATGCAGGCTTTCACAACCATGGCCAATTTAGTTTTGAAAGATCGCATACAAATGACTTATTATCCCTTTTGTGAAGCGACATATCTTGATTTGTTTTTAAGATTACGGCTAATTATTTTGCACCATTTTGAGGTTGTTACTGGTACACGTGTTAGAGAAACCCCTGGTAGCATTCCCCTTCTTGAGAATGCACATACAGATTTAGTTTCCAATTCTTCAGAACCTGAATTATCAGCTCACTCTTTTTCTAACTCTCAGATGGAAGATAACTGATCAAATTCATCCGAAATGTTACGAATAATCTTTTAGACAATGCCATATCATGAGCTTAAATAATGTTTTTTGTTTCAGAGAGCAGATGAATCTAACCTTCATGAATTAATACAACACAACAGATACATGTGCTCCAGGTACAATTCTAAGAAACAAACTGAAGTTTACAGTTTAAAAAATGTTTACCAATTTCCTGAGAGACCGTAGACCAGTTAAAACAATTGTCGTTTATAATTGTATGCATACTTATTCAACAGCAGACTGCACCCCATTGTGCTTCCCTGCACTTGAGATAATCTGAGCCAGTGTGAGTACTTTGTAATAGCCGTAATTGCCTCTTAATCACTCCTCCTTGCGATTATCCCACTGATGATAGCTGTCAAGGACTTCTATCTTACACAACTATAATATTTTCAGATCATATCAATGCTACCATGTTTGGTTGTCATCATAACCTTACACTCAAGAAGAATGGGGTTGGCAATGCAATATTTAAGCAACTTCCCTGTGCTGGACATTAAATCAATAGAGATAGGCTAACCTAACATTTGATCAACCGAGCAGCTAGCCTATTTATAACCTAAGAAGTGAATTAAAGCCAGAATTACCCCAAGGGGAGTAAGCATTCCTTTTTCATACAAGTTCATAGTGTTTTCATCAGAGGAAAATTGGTTTTCAAACGAATCTTTAGCTAATGATCAGAGTTTGAATAAAATTAGGCAAATAGCCAAACAACGTTAGCAACAACAACAAAAAAGCTCGGAGGTAATCATAAAAAAACGCTTGTTTGGGCGGTACGTGCAAAGCATTACAAGTCGATAACTTTGTGATTGTGTTTTGTATTAATGTTTTGATCTAACTGTATTTAGGATGTGAAGATTTTGGTCGAGATGTGCATCCAAATTACTTTTATATTTTATCATTTAGCACGTTTCATTTCATTCAAAAAACTAAATTGCTTTAGAAATACCAGTACTTTCCTAAAAACTCATGTATATAATTAGCAATATCCCATTAGGCTATTCAATGAAGATGAGAGATAACAGCAGATAATTTGTAAAAATAATTAGTATTAGGTTACATTAACACTACCTATTCATGCACCATAAACCAGAAAAATATGAGGCGGTTGTTCTTCAGTTCATTCATGCCGTTTAAAAAGTTAATGTGTCGCTTCTGATTTAAATCAGGGTTTAATTTCCTGTGATAAATTAAGACTCGACACATTGTTGAAGCACATTAACTTTTTGAACGGCATGGACAGAAACGAAACCCCGCCAAATATATTTTGTGGTTTGTGGTGCTTGAAAAAGGTGTTGCTAAATTTCTGATCGGACGAAGTTGAGCATATCCTACCAATAACTGGAAAACACTAACCCTACACACACAAAATATTCATAATGACCAAGCCTGTATGAGGACAATTCCCTTATTTTACTAACTAAATGATCACCTGGCTGAAAACATAAATAAAACACCTGGCACGCATGATTCATGCGTACATGGTTCGAGAACGGGTGTCCACATGATTGATGAATATTGTATACGCGATAGCGACATAAACAATGTACAGCAGCGACACCACAGCAAACAGATACGAGGCTAAAAATGATGGCAGAAGGCGGCATAGTTTACCTTCCGCGAGAAGGCGCATCGCGTCGCACGAACGCATGTGTCCAAGCCCTCCTTTCTCGGGCAATGAGCTCTGGCAGGTACTTGTCTCTGATCCATCACTGGATTCCTCTCCTGAACACCGCGAGTGCAGGTGAGACGACCACAGAGGTGAGTGATGGAATGGGTGTGTGGTTGTTGCGTTTAAATAGACTGCGTAATATCGGGGAGGGATCCTGTGGTTTTCAGCGCACAACGTGGAAGATATCAATGCAGTGTACCCATCTCCTCGAGTCTCTCATATAAAACCTCCCACCTCAGACTCCAAATCTGTACTCTCACTCCGCCCATCTACATCTGGATTGGTCATGGCAGAGTGCAAACTGCATGCAAATGTCAGATATTGTGTATGAATTTGGGGACATTCTGTAAACTAAACCGCTGATCTGTCACCCCTGTCCATGGTTCTGAAAACCTATCTTCACTGCAAATCTGTCTTGTTTATTTACTCTCCGTCAGTCTCCTTTGCATATTTGCTTTGGCAAGACATCAGACAGCAAATGTATGTGAACAGGTAAATTTTTTTTGTGTTAATTGGAAATGCAAAATAATAAATATCCATAACAAATACAAGTTTTCCATTGCAGACGGCAGAGTTGGAAGGGACATTTGGTAACGGCCATGAATACTGATTAGTGGATTTCCCATTTGCCTCAGTTTGCCAACATGGATTAAGCTGTTGTGACAGACAGTCACAGATAGTGCAAACACTCATGAACACACACACTAACACTTAGACAAGCAGCTAGGCACATATGGGGGAAGGAGAGATTGCCACAGAGGAGAAGGGTTGAGAAGACGCAGCGAAGAGAGAGAGAGAGAGAAAGAGGGGCACTGAAGGAGGAAGAGGGACAGGACCAGCTTGCCTAATTAATAACTGAATGGATTACAGTGCTGTTGGCAAACATCTGCACCCAAAGTGTCATATTTACTGTCTGCCTGTGAACTGTGAACATAATTACAGAATCCCAGTCCACGGTGTTGAGCGGTTGTGCTACAAATCAAATAAAAATACATTTGGAATAAATAATCAAAGTGAATACTGATTGATTTATCCAAAACAATTCATAATGTAAAATGTGTTTAATTAAAGCATGCTCATGCATATATAAAATATTTTATTTATGCAAAAATAATACAGTGTAATACGTCACAAAAAAAACAAGCCACGCAAGCTGAAAAAATATATGGTAATATATAAATATGTTGGGTTCCCACATTTTAGTTTCCTCAAGTGACTTCCAATTCATGTATAGCCGACAGATCCATGTTGTATTTTACGATTTAACACTCTGGAGGGAATCAGCTTGGCAATAGGATAATCAAATGGATTTGGGGGGGTTATATATTGATTCTGATGGTAGTGAATGAGAAGAGATTGAGGAAAAAGAAATTAGGGTTTGTGGAGGATCAACACCTTCCATACATCACTCACCACCACTCAACATAATGAAACGCTTCTGAAGGGCAAAAGCTATCAGTTGCTATTATACGCTTCTTTTGTCGCATTTCTACAAGATGAAAGAGTTTATTGCTTCATCAAAAGATCGTGATACATCAATAGTCTCTCACTTAGGCTAATTTGTTGATTGTGTGTCCTAACTTTCACAAAATGAGAGTCTTTATTTTGATATAGGCTATGTTTGAGAGAACATCAGCAGGATGCCAATTTATGATGATATTGTGGTATTTATTATACAACACCACACCATCACTCATTTCCTATCACTTTTATGTTCATTCCAGACACTGTAGAAATAAAAATAAAAAAACAAATGATGCTTTATATTTTAACTTATGATGCAACTGGTCAAGAAAGTGATCTTTCTTTTATTATTGTTAGATTTTTTTTACTTTCTGCTTAGTTTTATGTGTGAAAAAACAAAACTGAACTGAAGCTGCAAATTAGCCTTCAGTTAAAATCCGGTGTGTGGAGCATCGGCTGCTTGAAATTATAGCAATGTTTCTGTATTGTCCATGTTAAATAAACTAATAAATTTATAAAATAAAACACAATTAAAGCAACCTCTGTAGGTATCATTTAACAGTTTGGCATAATTTACTCTTGCATCATGTATTGGACTAATAAGAATGGCTTTCTGCAGCACTCTAGTGGCCAAGAATAACACAACAGGAGATAAAACTGCTTCGAAACTTGTTTGGCTTTAAGACCCAGATTTTACATTGGATGAGCAGTGAATCAACACAGCACTAAGTGTTGATCGTAAAAAAGTAAAAAATAAATTAAAATATTTATGCAAATGTATTAAACATGCCGTAAGCTGAACAAGAATCTGATGATTTTGGATTCTATCCTGTTGGCAGACAATAATTTCCAGCACAAAACAAACTGGCCACCAGCACACAATTTGTTGTTTGCAATTTTGTTTTTGTTCCCTGCTGTCACTTTGCCTTGTGTATTATCAACACTAGATGGGACAGTTTTTAATTGGCAGAGTGATGGAATCAACAAATATTAGCTTTCATAAATAATCTTTTAAAAACAAATCTGTCAATAAAACTTTAGAGAAAGCGTTTAATAATCAAAATATGACTGTAAACCATCAAATATGTATCTTGTGTTGTTTTTCTAGCACTTTTTTAAGAAAAAAAATGTAAATGATCGAGTCATTCATTATGGATTGATGACACATTAAGCACTGAAGGATAATTAGACTTTAAAAATGCAGGGGAAAATACATGATGAATTGCAAGGCTGTGACAGCACCATGTGTTAGGAATAATCAATCTTTATTATATAGTCAAAATAAGTAGAGCTATGGAACATTGCCTTTACACCTCAGAGCAAGCTCCCCAACAACAACTAGTAAAAACAATTGACATTCAGTAGTGAGCTGCACTTTTGTGCTTCTCAAACACTTGTGAGTGAATGTAACCAGCTTTGGTTTTTTAGCAGAGTCTCAGATTGTGGAAATGCAATAGCCCACAGTGTGAATTATTAAGCAGCACTATTGGGAGAGAAATCAGGAGAGGGGAGGAAACGGGGTAATGGGATATTAAGTTTTGCTCAAATTGAGGACTAAAGGTTCACATGACATCTCAGGCCCTTGTGTCACATCAACCTCCTGCTTCATCACTTGAGATTTATGTATTTATTTATTTTTACAAGCTCTCCGTTTCACACAAAGCAATTCATTCTTCCCAGATCCATGGAGAGAGCTATTGAGACAATGCTATAAAAAGCATATGCTGGTAAGTGTCTTAGTTTGTAGGACATTCTGTTTGTCGTATAAAACTTTGTTGCCACTAAAACTGATAGAGGTCAGGTGACCTAATCTTAATAGGAGGCAATGCAATCAAACATTCATAAAATTTTCCAACATTTTGCTAAGAAAAGATCTCATGACAAACTAAGACCAATAAGTCAAGTTAAATATATATTATTTGTAGAGTTTTATTCATTCTGGTTTACTTCAATGCTGCATACGGCCCTGTGAAGCCTTTTGAGGTTTTCGCAAAAGTAAAAAATTATTTGAACATAATAAAGGTTATGAACTAAAGCAAGAATTATATCAGAACTAAGTGTATGCTAGATATTACCACAATTCCAAATGTTAATGTGCGGCCATATTTACTGTTACGAATCTGCACAACTGTGAGTTTCAGGTGAGGACTCGTGTTCAAGTTAGTCATGCAAATTAAACAAAAAAAGCTGCTGGGTTTAAACGTGACTTCAGTGTGAGAGTTGCTTCATACATCTCTATGCTATTGTTCTGACAATGGACCTTATTTTTGTGGTCACATTTTAGTCAAGTGGCTGATAAAACTCAAATTGATGCAGGACTGAATGTTAACAACATATCAAGCAACCAGCTTTGGTATTTTAGCAGAGTCTCAGATTGAGATTTGTCTATCAATAGAATTGAGTAATAATTAATCCAATTAATTCCTTGAAAGTTAACCATTTAAAATGAGTAAAACGTACAACAACAACCAAAAAAACATAAAGTCACCATTTTGGTGATCGGTGTTTGTTTTAGGTTTGTTTTAAAATTATGGTTTTCTCCCTCAGTGGTTCTGCTTGTTAACATCAGGTGTATTTAATGTTGGCAATATAAAATAAATATTTCTTAATTAATCTTTGACATGTCTGTTAGTGAGAAATTTTTGTTAAATTTTTTGGTGTAAACTTTACTCATTTTAAATAGTTCACTTTTAAGGAATAACTTGATTAATTATTACTCAATTCTAATTTGTTAAATTGAAATAATAATATTGCTTGTAATCTGTTGCCACAATTCTATTGATTAGGTAAAGTAGGGATGCACCGATATGAACATTTTGGCCAATACAATAACCGATAATTCTTTATATTTGAAAGCCATAATCAATATATAGGCCGATAAATCTAAATCCAATTTTTTTAGCATTTTTGAGAGCCTGATTGCAAAAACAAAAGTCTCACAATTAAAATCCATTTCCCAATCACACAATTCTAATGTTCTCATTATAATTTCATGTAGCCGATTTGACTGCACATTTTGCACTTAACTTTATTTTCCTTTTTGATTCCAATCATATTTCAAGCAATTAAGATCAATCACGTTGAACAGTGCGCATCTTAAGTGTCTCATGTGTCAAATGCTGAAGGAAATAATTCATTATTTATCAGCTTTAATATATCAAGCAAATTTTATTATCGGGCCGATAACGATAACATAAAAATGAATAAATATTGGCCGATACCGATATGGTGGCCGATATATCGTGCATTACTGAAGATAAAGCATATTCATTTTTACAGTGGCAGTCAGGGGCCTAAAGGCACTGGTCATACTGGTTTTTCATTCATTTACAGCATTACAGCACAATGCATGTTAGGCCTAAATCGAGCAGTAGAACATGTGTGAGTGGTGGGCACAGTTGTTCGGTAGTGTTCATTTAAAGATTATGATTCATTAAGTCCAGCATTCAGGCAAAACGTGTTAAGGAAATGTTAGGACAGCGCATACGGGCTTGTGATAGTGAAGGACAGAGCAGATAATGCCTGACACTGCCCCTGGCCACAAGAGTCCATGCAGCCAGCAAGGTTAAAAAGTGAGTCTACAGTATCCTGACAAGTCCAAACCCTTTGTCATCCACAATAATTTCCCTTATAAAGGAAAGTTTAATAAGAGCCTCTGGGCAACAAAAAAAGTGGATATAAAAGACCTTACATTACTAATTGAAATAGCTTTTTTGACCCACAGGGCATCCTGATATGAGCAGTTATTACAGTTTGTCTATTCTACTGAGGGCGCTCTCCATGATCAATTAAGATGAACTCATTTTATTGCTCCTCAGGCTACTTGTAAACAATGCTGGACGTGTCTTGTCTTTTGAGGACCACTGCTGAGAAAAAGAAAAACAGTACCGCAAGAGCTGAAAGTTTGCTGTATATGAAACAATTTGTGTTTTCAAAGAGTGCTAGTCATCTGTCATGGGAAAAATATTTACACTACCATTCAATTATTTGTTGCTGGTGTGATTTTTAAATAGAAGTCTTTTGCAAGGTTATAAATGTCTTTACTATAACTCTTGATAAATTGAATCCATCTTGATTTTTATTATTTATTAAAAAAATTACTAACCCCAGACTTTTGAACTGTACACAGTTTAAAAATGTTAATTAATTTACAATATAAAAATATTAAAACATAAAAGGACTGATCTAGCACCATGAGTATATTTACAAAATGATATAGAAAAACATTTCCTACTAATATTAGATGTTATAATTGAGGCTGTAATAGTTAACACCTTAAAACCTGTTAAAATGAATGCTAGAATTAATGATAAAAGGGATTATAAAACGTTGATGAACTCCATCAGACCCTTCAGCTGAGGCTTCATCATCACACTAGTCATGAGTACAGTTTGTGACATATTGGGTCCTACACATCGAATAATGCCCAGGGAAAATGACGAATGGACTATATTGTAAAATCACAGTGGAATTTACTGCATGAAGAGGTCGAAAAAATGATGAATGGACATTATCAATGCAACGACATTACAAATCACAGCAGCTTTAACCAATGGAGGCAAGTACAGTGAGACATTTTTCTTATTCACTTGTAGTGGGGGGTGGGGGTCTAATAGCCTACATTTAATTGCCACAAATGCACAACATACAGAATGTTTGTAGAAATATGTGGCATTGATTTTAAGAAACAAAAGGTTGTAAGGTACAAATGAAAGTGTAAGTGAAGGAGAGCAATCCATCACATAGTATATCCGTCCCATACATCATAGTGCAAGTCATTGGGAGTGTCTTGCATTAGTTTTGCAGTGTGGAAAGGAAATTAGCTTTCTCAGGGACAAACAACAGCTAGTATTTCCCTACTCATTAGTTGCAAACCACATCTAAATAAAGAATCCATAGCTTAAGTGTTTGATCTCCCAGTTGTCTTCTTAAATGCATGAGCAATGCTCAGATCAATATGCAAGGCCCACTATGAGAAATATGATGCGTTAATTCATCATTAACCCAATGAGATTGGGTTAATACGTGCCCTTTGGCTCTAAAATGCATTTTCTTGATTTTTTTTCTTCACTACAGAAATCTGTCAAGCTCAATCTAGACGTGAATTGCCTGATGATTCACTTCTAGACATGAAAAATAGATCACAATAATCTTTTAGTTTTCCTCATGCAACTGTTTGTAATGAACACATTTGTTCAACTCAGTCACCATTTGTTATCATACTACACAATAATCTTGGAGTCTTGAAGAATATTTCAGTCAGTTAAGAAATGAGTTATGGTGTCTATTGTGTTGGTTGAGAGATTACAATTTTACATTGAGTTCTATTTAGTAAAATACTAATATTTCACTCTTTATAATAAAATGACAGGATTAACCAACAGTGTCTAGACATCTGATAAAATCCAAATAATGCTACAAGGGTAAATCAGGAGAGATGAGACTCTTTAGGTCTACACAAGCATATATTTATATAGGAAACAATGAAACATTAATGTAGCCTACCTGTTTAAATATCAGATGAAAACATAATACTACCTGCTGGACTAAATTTAACAGAAAAGACATCATTTATGAGGGAATAGTTATTTTCCTTATTTCTTATACTGTTCTTAACACAAACCGTTATCATTGTTTTATCACTGGATATTTTGAAATGCCTAATCTGGGTTATTTCCTGCCTCCTTGCAGTATGTTAACAATTAAAAAATGTGTCCTTTCCAACTTTTCAAACATATGTAGGCCTTCTAGTCTACACCAATCATGGGGTGTCCCAAATAGAAACTCATGAATGAACAGTATTAGATAAATAATTTACACCAGCCCTTTAATGAATGTCTCAAACCAGACTTGGCCTTTGTCCAATATTATATAACACAACATAAAAGACAAGCAGATAACGTTAAATCTGCTTGTTCGTCCTAAGAACAGATAACACAAAAGACTTGCAGCCAAGAAGAACCGAACAGTGAGTAGCCTATACATTTAATTTGAATGTTTAAATGTTCGTAGTCAGTAAGAAAAGAAAGAAAAAACAAAGACATTTGACAGCACTGCACAATTAATTCAGATTAGCGAATAGCCTATTTGAAAGGAAACTGCCCAGAACCGGTTGTTACATAACGAGTCAGCGGTAGCCTGCATTTATTTCGTTTTAAAGACAACGACTGTTGAACTTTAAAGTATCATAAATACATTTTTTTCTAGCTTGCTTGGTCTAGTTGAAAGAGCTATTTGACTGATTATTTGCAGTCAAATGAATTGAATGCATATTTTATTTGAGTAGAAGATTTTATGAATCTCACAAAGCTATAAGTAGCCTACATTTATCTTCCTGCCCTACCAAAGCAATTCACAGTGCAAGCTAAAATAAAATGCAAAGAAAAAAAATTGTGGGGAAAAAAGTGACAAAAAATTATATTAAACTGTTTGCCTGGAATGAAAGTGCACATAAGCAGGTGCAGTTTCAGACTGTTTCCACATGGCTGTACGAATGTCGTACCACTGGTATTTTCTTTCTGTCACATGTCTTGAGTAGCTGATCACCATAGTAGCCACAAACTCATTTTCAGTTTCGTCTTATAGTAAAGCACGCACGTCCGACTTATTTTAATAGTAATTGCAAGGGGAGTTTTTTTTACAGTCTATGGTGATTATTCAGTGAAAATTGTATTGCACTGAAAAACTAAACATGCCTTGATTAATGCATTCATCATAGGGCTCTTCACACAGAACGTGTTTTCCATTCCACTCTGATACTTTTTTTTTTTCGTTAACCGCTGAATTGTTTCTGTTAACCGTGTTTGAGCATAGGTGTGTGAGTCAACGCAGCGTTCTAAAAATAAGTTCAACTAAACTAAACACGCCCGATCTTGCGTTTTTTCCTCGCTTCGCTGCCAGCGTCTTGCGTTTTTGCTTTAAAGGGACACTATGCAGTTATTTTAGCTTAATTTAACAGCTTCAGAGAAATGGTTATATGACTTCTTTCGGGGTTGAATGGGGGCGTCTCCGACCCCCCTGGTGCCTGTGAGCGGAAAAATCTCACTTGGGCGGCTCGTCGGCCTCAGCATCAGGAAGTATCGCGTGATATCAGCTCTCGCGATGTAACATATTCATTTACGGCAACACTGCACATATCCAGGAACAAGGTCGAGAAGGATGGAGTTTGTCACACTTTCGTCATGACGGAGCCGGCATATAAGACATAGAAAGCTAGGAAAGCATTGTCGGAGGAACAGACAAAGAGGAAACAGCAGACTGAACGAGCGAGGAGTCAGACGCGAGCATAGACGTAATTTGCGTGTGATATGTCCCCATTGAAACATCTCGCAGCACGGATGTACCATTACAAACAAATAAAATAAAACATCTCCAGGTAACTTTTGTGATTCAGTGTTCTGTTGTGATATTCAAACGGACTCGCACTCATTGCGCAATCCGTTGCGGGGACAAGAGAGACTCATTACTGTGAAATCACAAAACCCAATGCACAAAAAACATGTCCCTGCTTGAATTACAGCCACTAATAAACAATCGGTGTTGATAAGGAAAATAAACTATACTATTAGTAAGGATTAGAACCCAGAACCTGTGACACACATGGCAAAAGTTCTTCCTCTGGACCATTAAAGTTCATGGGGATATGTATTTAATCACGTGAAAATTCTCACCACTAACAACATATATTAGATCTCATTAAACGACAAATTAAACACAATGTACTATTGTATACTATGTAACACGTCATGCCCTCCGTGAGTGGTATTTACGACAGTAATGTTAAAAACAAGTACTCCACAGTTACTCTAGGGGTCGCTGTTTGACAAAAACAGCATTCTCGTCTGGTGCTCCTTTAAAAGATTTTGCTTTCAGAGGCGAGTAAAGAAGGGGATTTTTGTGCAGTGTTTTGAGTTCTGAACGTGAGTTCTGAACGTTCTCAAATAACTTAACTGTCCTCATTCATTTGCAGTCCATTTTTGTTATTGACAAATACATCACATGAAAGCTGAATAAATAAGCTTTCCATTGATGTATGGTATGTTTGTTAGAATAGGACAATATGTGGCTGAAATACAACTATTTGAAATTCGGAAGCTGAGGGTGCAAAAAAATATATAAAAACACCTTGGTTTCTGTTGGCGATTGTGCTGCATCCACTTATAAAAATGAAATTGATATATTTAAGGTAGGAAATGTGCTAAATATATTTATGGATAATGATGCCATATCTTTATGGCATAAAATAATCGATAATTTTGACCCCTACAGTGCACGTCACCCGACATCGCTTAGAGCACCTTTAAATACTTTACCGCAATATCAAGCCCCGCCCGAAACACCCCCTGGTAAAACATGCTAACTTATGTGCTTAGCTTAACTTTACGTTACCTTATTCCGTGACGACCTTTTGCTTCAGGCGAAGTGGAAGAACTGCAGTTTTCCCTTCCAATTTGGCCTTGAACCATAGACTGTAAAAAGCCTCAAACACTGTGTTCTGTAACGTTAATCCAGTTTGAATTGTTGACTAGAAACACAGCCTTCGCGACAAGCTGACTACAACACGCTGGATAGCTACTTTACTTACAAATATGACGGTATTATAACAATACAAATAGACTCAATTATGACTAAAAGTTAGCTAAAAAGCATTTCTTACTAAAGTTTGGTGGACTGCTAACGTATAGCAAACAGGTGGGAGGGGCTTTGAGCGACAACATTCCCAGTGCATTATGGGTGTTGAAGTTTTCAACAAATAAATGTTATTAGTCTTTTTAATTATAGACCTAATTAAACGGTTATTCATATATCTAATATATAAATATGTAATATTGTCTCTTCATATTCAGTTATTAATTACGCACTAAATTTGTTGACCAAAGCAAGTTGTGAATTTGTGCTATTAATAAAAAAAAATAATATTTAAAGAGTTCATATTTTGTTCAACATTCCTCAATTAAGTCTATGAGAGTGTTGTAACAGCTTTAGCAGTGGCATTTTGGCAAAGACCCTGGTTATCATGGTACATTTTGGTGTTCATTTTAGTCATGGCGTGGTTTTGGTTAGTAGAACATAATGAAAGTTGTTTCAGGTAAACCAAACAGAATTGCTCATTTCATCTCACAGAGCACTCCCTTTAATAGAGCTTGAGTAAACATGACAGGAGCCTGAGAACCTGGTTCCTGTAAATAACCCCAGACACCCTTCTCATGGAGATGCGCTGTGAAAGTTGCATTTACCCTCTGTCAGTGTTCATCTGAATAAATTACACAGCTCAGTAAAGTTCAAGGGCAATATATTAAAATGTAAGTAGTACTCTCAGTACTATCCTCTGTCCTGACACCACACATGTTTGTTTCCTTTGGGCTAAAGGAAGACCCCAGGATGAAGACTGTGATTGTGGTGCATGGTGGCGCATGGGCCATCCCAGATGAGTTAGCTGAAGCATCAATGGCTGGAGTCAAGAATGCTGTGCGGGCAGGGGATACTGTACTGAAGAATGGGGAGAGTGCACTTGATGCTGTAGAAAAAGCTGTGAGGTCTTTGGAAGATGACCCAGTGTTTGATGCAGGTACACATATACACACTGCCCGGCCCAAAAAAAAAAAAAAAAATCACTTATTTGATTTAAAGTCTATGACTGGATCATTATGGCAGTGATTATTATGTTTCCAGAATGTTACATGTGTGGCAACAGTCCTTCTGACCCTAACTGAGGGAGTGTGTAGATTGGATCATCATGGCCATATTCTAGGATGACAATATCAAGATTCATCAGGCTCAAATTGTGAAAGAATGGTTGGAAGGGAGCATGAAGAATATTTTTTAAACATGAATTGGCACCTCTGGGTCCAGACCTTAAAGGACAAGTTCGTAAAGCCCTGTTTTAAGATCGTTTCTGATGAAATAGAACGGTTAAGACTCGGTGAGTTTCACGTCTTTGTAAAGTTTAATGCGTTTTATGAAGGATTGTTCCAGTGCACCTATGCAACCATTGTGGAGGTGGGGGGTGCAACCACAGAAACCGAAAATTCTCGGGCCAGCAGCATGTGTCTAAATTTTCATTTTAAATCATTGGGATGTGCTCGGGTAGACTTTACAGAGTGCTTGACTCTTGCAGTTGTCAATACAAATTCTTGATCAAAAATGTATGCACCTCCTAATGGAAATAACATCACAACATTTATTTCCATCAAGAGGTACATCAAATTTTGGTCACAAACACACACAGACACAAACATGTGTAATATTAAGTTTTTCTTTTTAATGTTGTTGAAATAACTTTCTTCTTCTCACACCCAAGGCTGCATTTATTGGATAAAAATACATTAAAACAGTAATATTGTTTTCTATTTTATTCAAATATACTTTTATTCCTGTGATGGCAAAGCTGAATTTTTAGCATCATTAAACAAGTCTCAGTGTCACATGATCCTTCAGAAATCATGCTGATTTGGTTATTGTGTGTGTGGGATAAGTAAGAATTATAAAAAGATATTCAAAATAAATAGATAAGAAATAAATACTTTTAATCAGCATGGATGCATTAAATTGATCAAATGTAGATGATTTTAGAATGATTTCTTAAGGATCATGCATGTGGGACTGAAGACTGGAGGAATGATGCTGCAATTACATTCAGCTTTGATAAGACAGAAGTAAATTACAGATAGGACAGTTTGAAATGTAAAATGTGTATTTGTAATCAAGTAAATGCAGTTTTTGTGAACATAAAATACTTTTTCTTTCAAAAACATTATTCCAAACTTTTGACTGGTGGTGTTTTTGTTTTATTTTCTTACCTTGACTGACTTTCTATTCAAGACTTAAAGCCGAGGCAGTTCAGTAGTTTGTGAGAGACTTCATCTAAGCTCTGAATGGGACAGTATTTCAGCACATACCCTTGACACTTTGCTAATGATCATCTCGAGAGTAAGGTGAGAGGTTCTCCAATAATTATCAGATTACAAAGAGGAAAGCGGGGTAAAACAAGACACTTCATTAACACACCCGGCCTGTCGGTGCCAATCTCATTTGTGATGGCTAACTGTCACCATGAGTGAAATGGCTAATCCACTTCATATCAGAGCTGCACATTCAGCGGCTCATCAGGATCATTTTATACACTGGCGTTGCCAGAGGCACAGTCTGATCAATAGATGACTAATGCAATCCTGTTTATGTTACTGAGAGCTAGACTTAAAAGTGGATAATAGTCTGGAGTATGTCAGGGTGCCATGACAGAGATAACAATAAGATATGTGTGTGAGAATGAGATCATGTTGTATCCAATCTTGCCCTTGGAGGGCCACTGTCCTGCTGAGTTCAGCTCCAACCCAAATAAAACACACATAAAATGGGTAATCAAGCTCTTCCTGGGCATATTCGAAATTTCCAACACAGTCTCATGAAAATGCCTATCTATACCACGAATGTCATTTCTCGTGGCATTTATACGGCAAAAATGTTTTTTTTTTGCGTGTATATGCTATGCACTAAAAAACCTTGGGGTAGGTTTAGGAGGGAGGGGGTGGGGAGTTCGTGCGTATTACACGCCAAAAAGTGTGTATCATATGCACGCGAAAAACGTGTTACCATATATACGCAAAACTGTTTTTGGCGTATAAATGGCACGAGAAATGACATTCGTGCTATAAATAAAACTTTCATGAGATCAGGCTCAAATTTCTAGGAAATTGTGTTGAGGCAAGTTGGAGCTAAACTCTGCAGGACAGTGGGAAAAAAACATTCATAAAGTCAAAAGGTTATTTTTTTTAAAAAGATCTATCTATCTATCTATCTATCTATCTATCTATCTATCTATCTATCTATCTATAGTATCTATCTACAGTCTATCTATTCTCTTTCTTTCTATCTATCTTTATGGCAAATGTGGTCTTTATAAAGGGACTGTAAAATGTTTCATGTGCAGGTCATGGTGCAGTGCTGAATGTTGATGGAGAGGTGGAGCTGGACAGTATCATCATGGATGGGGAAACACTTGCCGCTGGAGCTGTGTCCTGTGTTAGAAACATTGCTAATCCTGTTAGCTCTTGCACGTGCTGTGATGGAAAAGGTATGTTTTCTTCTCAAAATGCTTCACTTCACAATTTGTCATCAACTATTACAGTAAATCTCAAATTCAAATATCACTTCATTTGAGTATAGTGTTCTCTCTGGTGAATATCTCTCATCCAACCCATTTAATTCAAGACATTTTTGAGATGGGTTTCATATACAAAAGTTTTTTAGACAAAAAAGACAAAAAAATTACTGTGTTATGTGCACTAAAAAGAGTAGGGGATGTGATGCAAAAACTGAATGTCAGACACAATTTACATACATTCAATACTTTTCTTTAAATGGCACTGCAATACATAACTTCGAATTCAACTACCATTTCTCAATCATAAAGGTTTGTTTCACTTCATTTTTCCGTCATAAAGACTCGTCCAACTCCCTTTTTTCCGTCATAAAGACTCGTAACTAATTTTCCGCTGTAAGAGAATATCTCAAAGTTGCTATAATATATGTCCGATATACTTCTAAAATTGGTATTCAAAATTATTAAGGTTAAGGAAATGATCTGAGAGCTAGTTCTTAATGCCTGCCCTTATCAAGGTCTATATGTGGATCATTATTGTAAAACCCAGAATTGGGCAATTTGAATTGGTCCCAATTTTTTATATTCTTGTAAAAGGATTTAAATGACCCCAAAAAAATTAGCCATTGTGTCGACTTCAAAGGTGAAATTATATGACACCGTAAATTCAGGATTTTCCAATGACTGCAGAGCTTTAATTTGTCATTTCATCAGCAGCCTTGTAATGACAGGCTCAAAGGGAAATGCATGCTAGTCGATTTCCAGATTGATTTCAATCAGTGCTCTTTGTAATGACATAATAGTCTTATACAATGGTTTATCTTTATATGTCTAAAAGACAATAGCCTAGCAAGTATTTTCTACTTATTTCTCAGGTTTAGAAGGTAGGTTTATTTTTAAAAATGAATGTAGGCATAAACCATAAAATCTTAGCTACAAACATATCCTATATTAAACATTAAATAACTATTATTGCCCAAATAAGGTATTATTAAACATTAACCTACTATATATGGGACAAATTATCACATTGAAATCGACATTTAAGTACAACACATCAATAGGCATACTTTACCAGCCAAAAGTCAACTACAACCTTAATACAGATATGAGCAAGATACCTTTTTCACTATGTTTTAAGGTCAAAACAGAGCAAGGCGAGTATTTGTGTTTATAAAACTTAAACTTATTTATTTATTTTTTTAAATGACCGATCGTTTTGCTAGATAAGACCCTTATTCATAGTCTGGTGGCGGTTTAAAGCCCTTTGAAGCTGCACTGAAACTGTCATTTGGATCTTAAAACTGTTGTCAAGGATTGAAGTCCATTGGAGAAAAATCATGTAATGTTCACATCAAAAACCTTAGTTTCTTTTTGACTGAAGAAGAAAGACATGGGCATCTTGCTACAGCGCTCTACACTCAAAAAATGGCTGGGTTGTTTTAACCCAACTTTGGGTCAAATATGGACAAGCCCAGCCATTGGGTTAAATTTTTTAATTACATTTTTAACCCAAAGTTTGGGTTTGTCCATATTTGACCCAAAGTTGGGTTAAAACAACCCAGCATTTTTAGAGTGTACAGTAATTTTAAAGTGATTGCAGTACCAGTTTTGGCCACAATCTTACATACGGCTTCTTTTGGTACTTTAGCTTATTCACCATATCCCCCAGAGTTAGATAAGTTCATACACACCCTTCTCTTCTCTGTACATGCCGTAACTCTGTCTTTTGCTCCCACCGCTAGCCTAGCTTAGCACAAATACTGGAGGTAAACAGCTCCATCTAGCTTACTGCTCCCAATAAGTGACAAAATAATGGCAACATTTTCCTGTTTACATGTCGTGATTTGTGTAGTCATAGTGTGTACAAATAACAAGGTCACATGAGACCATCTTCTAACCGTATACATACTGGGAACTATATTCTCAAAAGGCGAAGCACTGCTACTTCTGCGTAGTGATTTACTTGCAGCAGCCATGATCACCAGTTCAATTCAATTCAGATTTATTTGTATAGCGCTTTTCACAATACATATTGTTTCAAAGCAGCTTTACAGAAAGGGCATTTCAGAAATGTACATAGAAAAAATACAGTTAGTTAATCATCTATTAATTCAACCAGTCCACCATAGGAAAATGCTGTATTTGTGCTAAGCTAGGCTAGTGGTGAATTACGCCACACACAAAAATGAGAAGGCTCTGTGTGGACTTATCTAACTCTTGGAAGATACGGCGAATAAGCTAAAGTCCCAAAAAATCAGCGTGTTCCTTTAAACAGGCCTTTAGACACCCGACTGAATCATGCAAAAGATTATTACTTGAGCCATCATTATTTATTACTGCAATAAAACTCGCTGTGAACATGCAAAATGTTTAGCAGAAATCCCCCCTAAAAGGCCTCTGATTGGCTCAACAATAACAACAACAACAAAATATTTAACTTAACAGAGAATGAGGCTGTCACTGAGATCGGTCTGATATCTCAGGTCAGTTATTTCAGAGATTTCATCCACGAGGATTGTTTTCTGCATACCATTCCATAAAGAAATCTCTTACAGCACATTTAACTAACAGCATCAGATTTAAATAATGATCCACACAATATGTCCCATAGCTTATTATGTCCCTTTCACACAGTTCACCTTGCAAGGCATTGGACATGGAGGAAACAAAACCCAAAGAGAATACATGATAATCGATTAGCTGCAGCACCTGTCTTGACTGCCCCAAAAGACCTTGGCCTTACAGTGGATTGGCAGATCTCTTTAATAGCCAGTATTAAAAATTCATCAGGTCTTGATCAATGCTGCGATCAAGCTTCACTGACCTCATGCTCTTGCTTTGTAATCTAAAATGCACAGTATTTGACAAAGAAAAATGACATTAATAACGTGTTAATATTTAAAAGTTTCCTAAGTCAGAGTTATGGTTTAATCCACAGTGATGTTGTTCAGAAAGTTACACAGAGAAATAAAATTGTATTAGAGACAGCAGGGTATTGTCTCAATATATTATAGCAGTTCCTCATGGAGATGTGCACAGTAAATATGGAAATAATGCAAAAGTGTGCCGGTTGTAGTGTAGTTGTTATATGCTGTAAGCATATCACCATATTTATCATTTTTGTTGTGGTGTTTATGTGGGAGATTTACTCATGATGGCACACCCAAGGAAATCAGAATACAACAAAAGGACTAGAACTAATTTAGTTAGCACAAAGAACTAACCATGTCAAAACATGTCACACAATGTCAAACAAGGCTAAATTCATTTTGTATCAGGTGCATTAAGGCACTGCTGGACACTTGCTATAAAGATGTTTTGTAGGTCAACCCTAAGGGTAATTTGCCTTGGGTTTCCTCTGGAATACTGAATGGAATACTCAATTATGCCTTCTAAACATGATTTATGAGTAAAGGAAGGTGCGTAGTACCATTATATGATGACATGAAAGTTACTTTATCTGACAATGTTACTTCTTGTGATGAGAAGCCCTGTTCTACAACATAAGTCAAACATAAATTTTTTATAGCGAACCCATTTATTGAAAAAGCTAGTATGTGAGCTGCTTTCTAAGTCATGACTTATTGAATACTCTTTCGAGGTCCAAGCCTCTATCCCAGTGGTTCTCAACTCTGTTCTTCGAGGTCCACTTTCCTGCAGAGTTTTTCTCTAACCCTAAATTAAACACACATGAACAAGCAAATCAACGTTTTCAGGAATACTAGATAGCTACAGGTACAGTCAGTCAAGGTTTGATCTAAACTCTGCAGGAAAGTGTATTTCAAGAACCCCTGCTCTACTTTGTTTCAACTGAGAATAATAACCCATTAACTGTTTATGAGAAGAAGCTTTTAAAACTCATGGCTTCCCTGACACCAAGATTTAAACTATTCATAAAAAAATTCATCATTGCCTGTCCAGCTGAGATTTAAGTAAGGAGATAAAGGTTAGGATCATGATTCTGCAGTAATACAGAACACTGTGAGTGCATATTAGCACCAATTGTTGAATGCTTTTGGGATCTGATGCAGCGTTTGGACCTGGAAATGGTGACATGGGATGTCAGACTTAACTGGAATGGTTAAAGTAAACGTTTAGACTACTAATTATCTTTTTAAAACCTTTTTTGTGCTTTTAATTCAGACAGATCATGTCATGTTGACAGACAGAGGCGCGAGCATGTTTGCAGAGACGCATTGGTACTCCAGTGGCTCATGATTTGGTGACTCAGCCAGAACGTAAAGAGTGGGAACACAGCAAAAGCTATCAAGTCGGAGTCAAAACGCTCTTCAACACACATTGGTGGGTAATTTCATGTTTCTTGCCAAATTGAGTCACTTAATGCGCCAAAATGTTTTTAATTTCCTGATTTCTTGACATACTTGATTTCAGAGGTGACCATATAGTTACAGAGTGGTCACATAAGTACAATTTCAGTGAGATTGCACAGGCAATTAATAGTCTGTTTTCCATGGATGAATGAAGCACTGCTCACACAGCAGTCACTCTCAAATAACTCTCTATAACATTCTACATAGATAACATTAAACCTATAAAATTTTTACCTCACAATTTTGAAATTTTTTCTCCGTGCAAGTTTATATCTTAGACTTCAGACTTTATAACTTACAATTGAGAGTTCATCACAAATATGAGGAAAAAGTCTAAATTTCAGGAGAATTTGCTGCCAACATAACACTTCATCTTTGTTTGCGAACACCCAAATGGTCTATTGACAACAGCATCTTTGGAAAGAAGTGTTTTGTGTGCTTGGAAAGAAAAATAAAATGACTGTTTCTCTTGAATGGTTGCTCTCTTGAAAACACTAAAGTCGGCATGAAACGAAAGTAGCTTGGGACTTGATTTTGTCTAACAGGAGTTGATCGTTGAGTGACAGGTTGTCCTGCCCTCGCGCCAGTAAACACATCGTCACAGAAGAAATGAGGACGTTGTTGCAGGAAGGAGGGGAAGTTATTAGGATTACAAGGGCATACACTCTTAGAAGAAAAGGTTCTATATAGAAACTTAAAAGGTTCTAAAGCGCTACGTATTTGGAACCCCTAAAATGCAATGCATGAATGATCACAAAATTCAAGATATGGGGGTTTAAAAATGTAATGTAATAATATCACACAAAGAGTGCCATTTTTGTTTTCATCCTTCAAAAATCAGCTTGATTAAAATGGGATATTAAGTTACTACAACAGTTTAATAAAAAATAATTTAATTACAACTGCAAAATGTTGCAGAATAATGTAATATATGAATGAATAATAGCCTATAAAGAACCTTTGTGCCAAAAGGGTTCTTTCTTGTCATTATCATCATTTTTTTTTTGCATAAAAGGTCCTTTGCAGTTGAGTAAAGAACCTTATGCTACATACAGTATACTGTATAGAACCCTTTTTTCTAAGAGTGTATTAATTAAAAAAAATATGATGTGCGTGGATAGACAATGTATAATAAATCCAGCAATATTCCATGAAAAAAAATAAGAATAGTAGATTTTGATTTCATGGTGATTTTGAATGATGATTCACGAGTTTGCCTGTTCATCCAGTCTTATTAGTTAATGGTAAACAAACTTGACTTGCTGTCCAATTTACCTAATTTTTGTGACCATTTTGCATGAATATATTGTGGAATGTATACTGTGATAAATCATTATCTACCCTCTTTATTCTTTTATCTTATTATACTGATTCTAATGATGTCTCTGATATAACGTTCTTAATCGTTTAGTTTTAAAGGGACAGTGATTGTCCTTGGCATTGAGGCCATGAGCTGATAATGGCAGCATATTCTCATGCTGGCCAGCACAGAGCTCGGGTCATTCAGCTGAGACCTTCAGGCAGTGCAGATAGAGCTGCGTGGGCTCCAGCAAGCAGCCTTACCTGCCACCTCCACTTCCCCAGGCTGAGTGCTGAGTAGTAGTGGAGTCAGGGCCATGGCGGGGTGTAACCTCAGCCCCCGAGGGAGTCTGTAAAAATAGTGCTGTGGAGGTGCTAAGTGACAGTTGGCTGAGCTACTGCCTTTCATCCCACCCCGCTGTGGCTTCATTATTGATAGCCTCCCTCTGCTTGCCCTGTACCACCATCACTGGGCTTTTTAACACACAGGCCCAAGAATTCAATTACCTTCTACCTTTATTTAGGATTACATGGCCAAACCACCCTCTACCTTTATTTAGTTTTACCTCTGCCCTGCTGGTTTGACCAGGCTTTTAAAAAAACCACAGATGTGTCAATACTTCCTATTCACGCCATGGTGATCACAAATGTAAAAAAGGAGCAAATTTCTACACTTAAAGGGATAGTTCACTTTGAAAATAAATGTTGATATGTTTTAGCTTACCCAAGGGCATCCAAGATGTAGGTGTCTTTGTTTCCACTGTATTTTTAATTTTAAAATTTCTAGGTCAAACCGTTCTTGTCTGTCAGTCATAAAATGCAGGTCTATTGGGTCCACACATGGGTCCACCGCAAAGAGCATGCACAGAGAAGTTTTGTATATCTAAATATGTTTAGATCTACATAGTGAAGGGTAACACTTCTGAAATCTCTGTGTAAACAATGAGTGACGTACAAGCGAGAGAGATCACTTCCGGGCTTTCCGGCACTTGTGTAGACCGAAAGCGCCCGTGGCCTCAGATCACTTGTACGTGACTGTGAGGTGACTGTGCCCATGAGGTAAGCTATAACATATCAAAAATGTTAATTCAAAGTGAACTATCCCTTTAAAGGTAGGTTCAGGCACTTTCGGAGAGACATGAATGCAGCATAAACTTGTTGTTTTGGTTTGTTAATTTGGCCCCACCCCAAACTCGTGCTATTGGCTGAGCCAGTGTTGCTGTGCTGGGGTGGTTCAGGATCTCATACAAACAGCATAATCGAATGCAGGTATGATGTCACTTTGTAGGCCAATAGGATTTTCCCATAGACTTTTGGATCATCGCTAAAAACAAGCTTTGTGATCAACAAAAGTTTGATACTTGCACGTTTTGTCCATCAAGATAATTATCACAACTTTTAAGAATGTTTAATCCTATATGCAGTCGCCATAAGTAAAAAAGCTAAAGCTAGGCTATTAATGAACTAAACCATGGTCCTACAACTTCAACGTCAACTTCACTAAGCTTCTAATAACTCTTTCAGTTTTTTTCTAAAAACATTTTCCCAGAACTTTTGAGTTGGAGTAGTATTGTCAGAGCACAATTATAAGCATAACGATGCTATAAAAGCAGACTGGGCTTACCTTTTCGGCGTGATGACCTTTTAATCTCCTCTGTAGTATTATTTAGCCACTTGTTAGCAACCACCTTTTTCAAGAACGCGTAACAGCTTAAAAAAAACACAAGTGGGATAATATTGATGTATTTTATGTCATAGAACGAAACGTGACAGTATCTTGAGATTTTGTTGAGCTTGACCTTATTTCAGCCATTTAACCAAAACCCCATTCAAACAACATGACATCATGACTTTTGCCGTAAACATCTCAACGCATTTTGAGCTATCTGCGTGTATCCGCGTGTATGTCTACGCCATTAATCGTCCAAGCTGATTCCGCGTGTCTGTACACGCTGTCAAATGTCCACGCCGAAATGAAGCAAATGTAGATCTACATCTGGGAGCGATTTTTTTTCCTAGGATGGTGAGGGAGACTCTTAAATGCCATTAACCCCAGTGGTAGGTTTATGGACGGGGTTGCCCTGTAGGTCATATATTTATATATAAAGTAATAACGTTAAGTCAGCGGCGTTCATAAACATCTTGAAAAGTGATTATGCGTGCTGATAGCACGCCAAAAATGGAAATACGAATTGGCGTGTCACACACGCTACTTCATGAGATCAGTCTGATTCAAAAAATCCTTTGACTTCGGGATCGATGGAACTGGAAGTGCTAAAATGCTAACTCACTTCCGTGGTTTGGCCTACAATTATTTTCTTGTCATAATCAACATATAATGGCTTACTGATATCTCTGAATATTAACATTGGATAGATGGAATTTTAATATTTAAAAACTGAACAAATTTATGGAGGCCCTATTGTATCTTCAAATTTGTTTTCGAATTTCTCACAATTTTGTTTATATGTCCCAATGTGATTTTATGTTTTGCAATATGACTTCTCGAATATGATAACTCACAATATGACTTTTTATGTCAAACTGTGAATATTTTTCAACAGCATAACTGTCTCACGATGTAACATTCTTATTTTAAACATTTAACAATTACCTAGATTTTTTACACTCAGACAAAAACCAGCTTCAATCTACAAATGTATTCTGTCATTTAGTTTTACTGATTAGTATGTAGAAAATACATCTGGAACAAAAAGTTAAGACAACCACTTGTTCTTCATAATGATATCTCTTGTGGAACTTTTGTCCCAATATCGGCACACTTCATTAGGCTGTTTATGGATGTGTGAAGATTTACTGCCAAACTCTGTGATCACTTTGAAGTGTGAAATACAGTCCACCGTCAAGCTGCTTTTAAAAGACATTTTCACCTGAACCGATGAGCAAGATCCAGCCATCGCCGGTGATTTAAAAGAGCAATCAAGCGCCTGCCAAAAATGATTGATGCCTCGAATCTGGAGCCCGACAAGTGATTCTTCGCCATCTGCTTCAGACAAATATTCTCCATGAGCACCATGTTTGCTCCCCCATTTCTGGGGAGAACGACATGGAGGCAGTTTTCTTTCATTTCACCTTGAAGCATTGTGACTTCAAACTCATAACACACGCTTGTTTTCCACAGCCCTGCTGCCTTAATCAGAGTTTCATGGGATATAAAGCCTGTGAAATACAAGGGCCTCTGTTCATCCCACTTTCTGCATGCTCTCTATTCTATTTCTTTTAAAGTGATCTTGCAGGGAAGACTGATGTGCGCATCATACGAATTTATTTTTGTTGTTGTTTTTTTGAAAAAGAAGAATGCATACTTTCTCATGCGTCTACAGAAATATAACGACTGATATACCACTTTCCCTGCAATCTCTCTGAGTGTTCTTTGCTAGACTAGCGGCTGTGATTCAGAGTGGCAAAGGGCACTTATTCTCACTCTCTTCCTTTGTTGACAGGCAGATGATGATGAGTCATTTTCAGGTGTGCTGGCACTCTTAAAAGCATGTGAGAGATTGTCATTAGCACGCTCCCTTTCAGACATCTCTAACATCACCAGAACAGAACTACATGCATTTTTTTCCCCAGGACTGAAGTTCACATAGGAAACAATAGTAATTGCACAGAGGCTAAATTTAAAAGAGAATGTAGCGCATTTGAGTTGAATTCCAGGACAAAAGTCTTTCTGATGGAGAGGAGCTTGAGTGTGATGAATAATAATGCTCTCTCTTCAAAGCACCTTCAAAGCATCAAATTAAAGATCTGAGAAAAGAAAATCTTTATTATTTAACTTTTTTGTATAATTGTAGGGGCCATGATACTGTTGGAGCGGTGGCTCTGGATTCTTTCGGTAATGTGGCGTGCGCTACATCCACTGGAGGAATCAGAAACAAAATGGTGGGGAAGAGTTGGAGATTCTCCAATTATAGGTGAGTCCGATCAGAAGATGGAGGACAGAGATAATCTCAGTGTCACTCCAACATTCATTTTGAAACAGTGTCTCGATTGAATGAGCCATTTCGGTTTGAAGGTGTCAGCTCTGATCAATACTCAATTGTCATAGTGGGTAACACACATTAACGTTCAACCCTCTCTCCGCTGCTGTCTTTTCCTGTGTGATAAGGATCTGGTGGATATGCAGACAATAGAAGTGGCGCGGTCTCCTGTACTGGTCATGGAGAGTCTATTCTCAAAGTCACCTTAGCCAGATTAATCCTCTTTCATATGGAGCAAGGTATGAGACTTTTACACTAATCCTGATGAGTGTGTGTGTGTGCATGTGTGCTCGTTTACTTATAAGGGCTACAAAAGTCCATATTTGCTTCATTAAATTTGTGCCTAATCCATTTTGCAAAAGAGAAAATTCAATATGCACTACCTTTCAGAAGCTTGAGGTCAATGTGATTTAAAAAATAAATAAATTATAATAATAATAAAAAAATAGAACTTCTATTCAGTAAGGAAAAATTACTTATAATGAACAGTGACAAGAAGGATATGTATAATTATACAAAAAAGAATTTCCAATCAAAGAATCCTGAAAAAATGTTTCACGGTTTCCAAAAACAAGAAAAGTTATCAACATTGATAAGATATATATATATATATTTGAGCACTTAATCAGCGTTAGGATTATTTCTGAAGGATCATGCGACACTGAAGACTGGAGTAAAGATGCTGAAGATTAGCTTTAAAAGGAAGTCTTCTGTGCATATGAGACTTCTTTAAAAAACATGAACAAATCTTACAGATCTCAAACATAAATAATCATTATACAATGATGGCAAAATAAGTATTAATTTTTAATATTTTTTTTACTTATTTTGAATGAAAAATCTTTTACCCCAGCTATATGTAATTTCCGAATGAAAAATCTTTTACCCCAGCTTTATGTAATTTCCTTTTTTTTCCTATAATGCAATTTGTTCACATTGTTTAGTCTTGCAAGGTCTCGATCATCTTTACTCCTTTACCCTCACCCACATGTTGCTATTATTATCAGGTTTTTGTATAACCAAGCAGAATGAATGTCCAAACACACAAAAAATTAGATACTGCTGTTGCCAGTCATTTTAATTGGCTGTGTGTGTGTGTGTCTGAGAGAGAGGGAGAGACAGGAAAGATTGGATGCACTGCCACAGTAAGCAGATGATAATGAGATGTGTGTTTGTCTGTGGAAAAAGTGTGAAGGGTCAGCAGACTATCGTTCGCTTCGGCATTCTGCGGTAATGATACTGCAAGTACAGCCACTCTGTTTATTATATTCATTATTTTATCAATTATTAGGGTCTTGACTTGTTGCCCAACATTTGAAGAACAAAGAGTGAGGTGAATTGAAATATAGAACTAAAAATATATATTACATTTTAGCTAACAGTTATTTCTAGTCCATATATAGTAAAAGTAATGTGCTAAATAGTAATGCTAGTAAAAATTATATAATGTTAATACTGTCGCAGGGTTGTTGTAGTCTTGTTGCTAGACTGATGTTTTATATGTTAGAGTTTTTTACCGCATAGTTGCAACACTAAGACTGATGGAATGAGCAAACCATGAGAGAAACATATATTTTTCACTGTGTGACCTGGCCAGGGTCACCAAGGACACATACACTGTGGGTGCAGTGTTTCATTAACGGCACACAGCGATCAAATGCTCTTGATTTAGTTTTGTTCCTGTTCTGCTGGAAAATACCAGGAAAATTAGACCACAATGGAAAAAGTTGTATTGAAAAAGTCTCCTTTGCTCACCAATGCTAGTACATTTTATTCAATTTTTTTATTATTGTTTGTTTTGTAATATTATGAAATATAACCATTTAAGACCACATTATTCTGTTTAAATATATTTTATAATTCCTGTCAAAAATTATAGTTGGTTTGTTGTCAAATTTAGTTAAAACTTGAGTTAATACAATGGAGATTAATAAACAGAAACTGAAATATTATGATATCTGAAGAACCACATATAATTATCTAGGTTGATTTGACAAAAGAAAAAAGTTGTGACAAATCATGAAAATAATTTTTTACAGTGAAGGCAAAGCTGAATTTCCAGCAGCCATTACTCAAAAATCATTCTAATATGCTGATTTGATGCTCAGAAACATTTATTTGTATTATCAATATTGAAAACAGTTAATATTGCTCAATATTTTTGTGGAAATCACAATATACTGTATATAGATTCTTTTAGGATTCTTTGAATGAATTTATAGAAAGTTCAAATGAAAAGCATTTATTTTAAATATATATATATATATATATATATATATATATATTATCACATGAAAGTCTTTTTTTAAGCAATTTAATGCGTTAATTCTTGCTGAATACAGGTATTGATCCTTTTTTGGGAAATTGATCCTTACATTGGGATATATCATGTTATTTTTTACATTCCAGACTATAGTGACAACATAACCAATATTATTAAGAACTTGATAATGGCTGTGATAACTAATTGGTTTGAATGGTTCACCAACCACTGGGGAAAGTGGGAATATTGGATATGACATACGGTGCTGATAGAGATGGGAGGTTTGGTGTTGATGTGTGTAATGCAATGTTTTTCCAGCTTTAGTGGAGATAAATGGGAAAAACAATCTCATTAATGCTTCAAATGTCTAATTATGAAGATCAATTTAATGATGTATGTCCAAAACCAATGCAATTTGATGATAACAAAACCAGCGAGAGTTACAGTGAAAAGTATTAATTGAGTTAAGATATGTTTTTCTATTCTGAACATCTATACTGCTTTCTTGTTTATACTGAGGGTCTGATTTTTTGTCAGATATGCAATAACAGTGTTTATTCATTTAGCCCGGCTTCAGATACAAATCTTTACTTGCTTGCTAAATACTTAAGGGACTATGCCCATAAGAAAAAACAGCCTAAGCTTTCTTCTTTTAAAATCTTAAAACAGAGTGATCATTTATTTGAAAATCAGAGATGAAGAGTATAAATGTAATGACTTAAAGGGATAGTTCACTTTGAAATTCATTTTTGGCATGTTTCAAGGGCATCCAAGATGTAGGTGTCTTTGTTTCCGCAGTATTTTCAATTTTGGTATTTTTAGGTCAAACCATTCTTGTCTGTCAGTCATAAAATGGAGATTTATGGGGTCCTCCTCAAAGAGCATGCACAGAGAAGTCCAAATTAAACATGATTTAATCACTTGTAAATGTAAGTACACATTGATGGGCTAAGACACGAAACGAGCAGTTTGTGTGAGAAAACGAACAGTATTTATATCGTTTTTACCTCTTGTAACCACAGCCACGTCCAAGTGATCTGAAGGCATGGGCGCTTCAGTCTGTGCAAGCGCCATAAAGCGCCGGAAGTGATCTCTTGCGCGGTTGTGAAAAAAAAAAAACAATCAACATTGTCTGTTGATATATCGAAATCGATCTTCCATTGCAATTTCCTGTATACAGTATCTAAATATGTTCATAAGATCTTCACAGTAAAGGGCAACACTTCTGAAATCTCGGTGTAAACAATGAGTGACGTCCATGCACGAGAGATCACTTCCGGGGCTTGCACAGACAGAAGCACCCTCGCCCTCAGAGTACTTGGACATAGCTGTGATTACAAGAGGTAAAAACTATAAAAACACTGTTCGTTTTCTCACACAAACCGCTCGTTTCGTGTCTTAGACCATCAATGTGTCCTTACATTTACGAGTCATTAAATCATGTATAATTTGGACTTCCCTGTGCATGCTCTCTGAGGTGGACCCCATAGACCTCCATTATATGACTGACAGAGAAGAACGGTTTGGCCTAAAAATATCATAATTGAAAATACTGTGGAAACAAAGACGCCTACATCTTGGATGCCCTTGAGGTAAGCTAAAACATACCAAAAATTAATTTGAAAGTGAACTATCCCTTTAAATTTGCTGTATTATTATTTTAGTTATCAATGAATGATAAAAAGAGGGGATTGTGTAAGAAATGTAATATGTTCTATATGTTTGCATTTTCTTATATTCATGGAATCTCAGAAACAAGACGTAATTAGATTAAGGTAATAAAAAGAACCCTTATGAATGCATGTACTCAATGTTGGGGAGTAGTTAACTACAAGTAGCGTAGCTACTAACTTAACTACATTTTTCAGTAGCTTGGCAGTAGCTCAGTTGCTTTTTAAACAGTGTAGCTTTTCCAGTAACTAACTACTTTTAGCAGCAAGTAGCAGTGTAGCGCAAGCAAAAGCTACATTGCTACATTGTCAAGCCTGCGCGAATCAGCGCGATGCAAGGATATTCTTGTTAGATTACAAACTCATTTTTTGCCATTACCGCCACCTGTTGTTTAATCACGCATCTTGCGGCTAACGGTTCACTGACGTACAGAAGTGGGTTGACACACCCTTATTATGATTAAATAGCAAGATGTGACGGCAGATTTGGAGGATGGAGAAACAACTAACGTTAATTACCCATGGCCTCATTTGTCCAAGTTCAATCAGTATTTTTGAGAAAATGTTCTACATGCAATTTACGTTGGATGTATATTTCATTCTTGCAATGTTGTAGGCTATTTGTTGCACTTTTGACAAACAGTCAGAGATATTTTAGTGTTGTGTGTAATAAAACAATACTCTTTGAAATCGTAATATAGACGCATTGCCTTGTTTTAAACACTAAATATTTTACTTAAAACATTCCTCAGACACTTATTCAGTAATTTATAATATATGTTGTTCAAAAAGCAAAAGTAGTTTCAATGTAGCTAGCTACTTTTTGATTGTAACTTGTAGTGTAGCTAACTACTTTTCTAAACAGGTAGCTTGACTGTAGTTAAACTACTTTAACTTATGAGTAGCTTGTAGCTTGTCAAACTACAGTTTCAGAGTAGCTTCCCCAACACTGCATGCATGACCTTTGTATACGTGGCTGGACAATAAGAAATGTGTGACTAATGTACGACCGAGACAGAGGGCCTCCTCTCGTGGGTAGCATATAATAAACAAGTCTAACAATGTGTTAGTTATGGCTGAGACATGTTCATTTAGCCTAGAGAAATAACCTTGGGGGAGTCAGGACTATAAAGGAGGAAGGATGCCGTCCCTCGGCTGCTGGCATTTTCTTGCAAGAAAATAAACCTCATCAAAGACAATGAAATGTTTGTCTCTGGTTCAGTGATATAGAATTTTGTTTTCCACTACACTTTGCTGACGCTGCCTCATACTTGATTGTTGTGTTGTGTGATGCAGGGAAATCCTCCACGGCGGCCGCCGCCTCACTTCCAGTACATGTGTGAGAGAGTGAAGGGATGTGGAGGTACCATTGTTCTGTCGATCTACCGGGGACTGGCCGCAGCTTTACCACACCACGCATGGCTTGGGCCTCCATTAAAGAGGACGTCCTGCACTATGGGTTGAATCCGAAAGAAGAGTTTAAAGAGATGCTGAAATAATAACGCGTTTTCTTTTTTGTTTTGTATTTTAATTATATTTTTAATTGAATTGACATTCAGCTAGTTCATTCATCTTGTTAGTTTTGATCAGTTAGGCCGAGTTTAATTTCATTTATTCTTTATATGAACCTAAAAGTTATTTTACCTCAGTAGTAATGATGAGATACAAATAGTCCTTGATTAATTAAAAAAAAAAGCTGCTGTATGAAAACGTTTTAGTACCATTTAGCTCTTACTCAGGGATAATTCACCAAAAATGAAAATTCTGGCATCCTTTACTCCCCTGAAGTTTCAAGCCTGTATAAATGTCTGTTTTGCTGAACAAAAAATAATATATTTGGGAGAATGTCGGTAACCAAACTTATCTCTGGCCCCATTGAGCACCATAGTATTTTTTCTAATATGGTAGTCAATAGCCCGTTACCAACATTCTTCAAAATATCTTTATTTGTGTACAGCAGACAACAAGATTTTATAGTTTGGAACAACTTGAGGAGGAGTAAAGGTTGGCAGAAGTTAAATTTTTGGAGTGAACTATCCCTTTAATAACATTTATACAAATTGTCACCTACTTTTATAACAGTATCCATATGAACAATCAAAATATTATATAGTGTTGAAACATGTATTGTGTAAGTGACTACATGTAGAAATTATCTAAGTGTTCTGATAAGCTTAACCCACAATGAGTTATTATTCATTACAAATTAGTGCATAGACATATATTGTGAAAAATATAACAAACAAATGTATAACAGCCAGTGTTAGGGAAAGTTATTTTTAAAAGAAATGTGTTACAGTATTGCATTCCTGTCCCTTGAAAAGTAAATAATTGCATTACTTAGTTACATTTTATGGAAAGTAATACATTTACTTTTGGCAAATGTAAAGGCCATTGCCCTCCAAAAGTGAAATAAATAAGCCTCGGGCTGAAGGAAACGTACGCCTGAACAAGAGAGGGTGCAACTCAAACAAACCTTTCAGCTGTGCTCCTATTCTGAATCTCAACAAGAGAACAAAGTTCAACACTTATTTCAGCAATGAAAAATAATAATAATAAAAATAAAACACAAATGTGTTTCATTTAAAGTCATTTTTCTTATTGGTATGTTTGAATTGGATCATCAAATGCCAGCAGCAAAGACTAAAGTAAGAATAGACTATTTGTTTTATTTGACATAATTATTGCAGATTTTCTTAATATTCTGAGTTTGCATTTCACTGTTTTTATTAATTCTAAAAAAAATACTGAATCTGTTTTTGAGCAAGTGTAGATGAGTAAATGCATGCTCACATTGAAGTCTACAAAAAGCACCATGTTACAAAGCACACAGAAGTAATCTGATTACATAACTGGAGTTGTAATGCAAACCCACAACAGAGCTGTATTTGGTTAATTTAATGTTGATTGTGCTGTTTTCACTTTATTAAAGATGAATATTAGGTACCCCCTCATGTCTTTATTTCAGATTTTGTATGTGAAGGGTAATTGGTGGATCGTAAAGATAAAACAAAGACATATTTACCGGTATGTATGTTTTAAAAGTTCACAATACTCCCACTGATTTGTGAATAATATGCTTGAATTTGTGTTTGCTTCTCTTTTGTTTGTGAATAAAGTAGCAGGTGATATTATGAAATGGAAATGAGGCGGAAGCTGTTAAATTACTCCAGCCAAGGGAATTGATGCATGTATAATAAAATTTGAAAAGTTTTTGCAACTGATCCTAGTTAGTGTCTCATAGTTGTCCTCTCCTTTATATATTTATTTATTTTTACATTTTGTTTCAAATTAAGGTCTGGCTGCCTAAGCCTACTGTTTACAGTACAAAGATAAAAAGAGATGCTATCCACCTTATTTTCTCAACACGGAAGTACTTTTTTTTACTGTGAATATGAGAGACTGGCTGCTGCTATGGTAACGAGAAGAATATATCAAAGTGCAGTCAACTGTAAAACTGTTTGCACAACCAGCGAGTTTATTAAGGCAATTTAGGCTACATTCAAATAATATGGAAAGAAATACAGTTCGCAATATCAAGCAACATAAAGCTGTTTTGTACAGCTAAAAAGAAGCAAATGAAACCGGAAGCCAGACATTAATATTAAATGGTTGAGCCCGAAATTTGCACACTTTTAACATATTATTTTAAACATCATCAAGCTTCCAAGATTGATGTATCCTCAAATACAAATTAGCTTACTGTAGTGGCCTACTTCTGCATTATAAAACAGTAAAACTCATTGTAACAAGTATGGCAGAATATTAGGGCCAGAGTTCTCTGCCTCTACAAAAAAAGGAGAAGTTTCTCTCCTCTTTTTAACGTAGAAGGAGCTGATTATTCCTACAGTGATTCCCGAACCCCCGCTGAGTGCAGCACCTCTACAGCAATTAACATTTTGACATGTTTGATCAATCATTCAGACTACAAAAGAAAAAAAGAAATAATGAAGTAAAGATTATTAGCCTGGATGCATTCTCTGTATTTGATCAGCGCCGTGCTGTTAGATCAAAGCATCGCACAAAGTGTGGAGAGACACCATAACACAAAAGTGTGCTTCCTCAACTGAAAAAGATAAACATTATGCGGAGAGCAACCCCTCTGAGGTTTAAATGAACATTTCTGACTCCAGCAGAGCTGAAGTAGGTCAGTATTTGGGATTCTAAAACTTGACAAGTGAACAGTTTTCCAAGTTGCCGCGACGTAACGTTCATAGCCAGATCCACAGTTCACACACAACAGTTTAACATGACGCGGTACAGGCTTGTCGAATGAGATGAATAAACGTAACTTCTTCAAGAAATAAGTTACATAAATGTATCCACTTACCATTCAGAAACGTCCTTAGAGTAACAGTTGCAGCAGTCTTTCCATCAGGTGTCAGTCTGTCTCTGGTTCAAACATGTAGCCTATAGGCCGCATTATGTAGGCTACCGTCTGTAGCTATCTGTGTACGTTTTCCAAAGTCTTCAAAGTCATTATTTCACGTCTTGTCGTCATACCAGGGTTGGGCACTGAAGTTACAGGAGTTTCTTCTCGTTGCTAAGCAACGGAACTGGTCGAAGTATTTAAAAGGTTATGGTTAACACGGTTAGCGTGGTTTAACGTTGTTTAAGCGTACCGAGGAGCTAGGGACGCCGGGAAAATAGACATTTTACTCATTTGGCTGCTTCATTAAAAACGTGACATTTAGACGTTTTCTTTCAGCGTGGATCAAGGCAAATGAATCCTTTTCACCTTGAAAATAATAACATTTTTTGCATTTTAAATAATAGAACATTTCTCAGTGATCGTAAATAAAACAAAATTCCATTTTTTTCAATAGGTCATTATAGTAAGTTTAAGTTTCAAGTGTAAGTTTCACGTTTGAGGGTAGTGTAAACACGTGACATCTACACGTTTTCCAAAGTGGACCAACGTGATTATTTCACGTCTTGTTTGCAAGAATGAGATTTGAACTCAGGTCTCTATCAACTGAGCCACTGAGTCTGTTGAGTTCAAGGTTGTATTGGATTGTTTTTTATTGCGGGTTTGGTTTTGTTTGTTGGAAAAATAAATATAGAAATATAATTTGACACAAGAGGGCAGTATAGCCCTATTTATGGTTTTGAGTTTAAACTATCACTATCAGTTAGTGTTTGTTTGTTTTTATTTAAATTAGCATTGTGTTTCAAGTTACTATACTTACAAAATGTGAAAATGTGTCAAAGAAATATGTCAAGAACCTGATATTGAATTCTGTAATTTTGAAGAAATTTTTTTTTAATTGCGTTAATGGGTATTATTGACATTTTGCCTAGAGAAAATTTGCCCTACAAAGGCAAAGCGCAGTAAACATTTGGTCAAAAATTCCTTGTGACAGAACTAAACATGTGTTCTGTCTTGTGAAAAAATATCTGGGTTAAATTATGTCCCGTTTTGGAGATGCATCACCACATAATCTACCCATAACATGTTTGACTGGCCGGTACAAAAACTTTAACGGCCTTTTTTTCAGTTTCTTTGTTTGCATGCACTTAGCCTTTGTAGGGCAGAATTATTCTGTTAAATTGTTGCTGTATCCGAAGCACATGTAAAGGATTGTCTTCTGATTCTGAAACAGGGATTAAAAGCTAACCTTAGATGTATACAGCGAGAGTCTCTATAGGTGGTTTGCAGTTCACGTGATTGTGTTGACGCGCGAAATGCAGGTGGAGGGCAAGGAGTGAAGAGCGCAATGGACGAGATGGAGGAAAGTACCGTACTGTACTACTTTAGACGCTATTACAAGAGAAATATATAAACAGAAAATTGAAACATATGCAGGACGTGATCCTTAGATTATGAACAGGACCGAATTTTCAACTGAATTGAGAGATTTGCCTGCCATCGAGGCTGTAGATATCAGCAACTAACTCGTCTTACAGACATACTTTCACTTTACAAAGTTCAGGAAACTGGTACGGTACACAAACAGCCACATAAGTGTATTTAAACACCTGAATAATGTAATTACTAAGCCACATAAATAATGTATTAACTCACATTTGATGAGAGTGATCACTGCACACACACAAACACAGGCATTTTCCCATTCGGCTCCTCCCGAACTCGCAGACGTATGTTTGCAAAGGCAGTTTGATCGACATTTTACAGCAACCATAAGACGACGGAAACATAGGCATTTGAGTGTGTTATAGTGCTTCCTAAATGTAGAAAATCACTTCCTGCCCTCCATTTCCATTTCACTGCGCATGGCAACGACAGTGGCGTGACGTCATGTGAAAACAAGCTATCGTCATCACTGTCCGCCATCTTGTCACAGGTAAGCTTTCTGGCAGGCTCTTTGGTACCTGATGTAAGATGAGTGATCAGCACGAAAACACAAAGACTCTTATCTCGTTGAAAACTTGACGAATTTACAAAGGGTTTGGTTTTTACACAGGTTATTAACGTGGCTATAATTCTAGATGATTATTTATTTATACACTTATTATTTATAAGTATGCAGTGTCATAATTACATCTCTGGCATTTAAAATAAACCAAACTGTTTGAAAATAGGTAGAAAATTGAGCAAGTTACGGTTATTCAAAAAGCGCAACATTAAAACACAATGTTACGAGTGAACAAGCTTCCTGTGACAAGATGGCCACCAGGTGCGGCCATCGACCTCCATTGTCGGCGGATGAGACATCTAGCGTTTATTATGGATATCTAAGGATCTACATTCAAATAATGTGGTATTGGTAAGAAATACCAGTTCGCAATATCAAGCAGCATAAATAGCTGTTTTGTACAGCTAAAAAGAAGCAAATGAAACCAGAAGCCAGACATTAAAATTAAATGGTTTTTATTTAATGAGCAGCAGCTCATCTGCATTTAAAGGGACACACACAATAACAGACCGTTATGTTAAGCTTTATGTAAAATAGATTTGGTCTTTTTTTATTATAAACAATTGATTTACTTTATCACTCATTTACACCACTCTAATAATCTGATCTTTTCAACAAGTTTGTATAAATGTAGAATTGCAAAAAAAAAAGAAGCAAAGTCCCCTATTTAATAGGCTGACTGTCAGTTTAATTGCTAACAGTTCACTAGTTTTTAACTAACATACATGTTTATACAGGTTGCCTCCTACTGTTTCGACAGAATCATTCGTTAACAAACAATAGAAACACAATGGAGTTAAATGACTAAATTAACCAAACAGAATTGACCTCCTGTGGTTTAAGAAAATGAGTTGCTAGTGTTTCAGTGTCACATAATCAGCGTCCTAATGAGTGTTTTTTCCCCACCTCATCTCAATTTAGATCTGTAATTGCAAACATTAGACTGGAGATGTGCTTTCACAGGGGAATATAGCTCTTCACTTGTGTTTATGGTTTATTTGGATCGACATGCAGCTTATTGGTGATGGCGTTGTTGTATTTCTATTAGATTGTAATTTGTGTGATTTTCATTTGAATGTTTTCACTGGCCTATATGACAGGTATTCAATAAGGTTGTTTTTGCACTGCTGTGCAATTTAAGGATAAAAGATTTCCCCTTACCTGTGCTGCCCCTTGTTGGTAATACGTGGTATTGCAATAAATGTATAAAATTGGGTGGCGAGTGGAGAAATTTAGTCGGTGAGCTTTACAAATCTACATTGATTGAAAACCTGGCATTCAAAACCATTTAAGTTTTATACTTATTATCATTATAATTTTGGAAAAACGTTCACATACATTCTACTCCAGTTAAGTAAAAGATTTGTGGGGTTTTCTCCGTCCTTTAATTAGATATTGTGGCAACACTTTGCAATAAGATTCCATTTGTTAACAGGAACTAACAATAAAAAAAATACTTAGCATTTTTTAATCTTACTTAATGTTAATTTCAACTTTTACTAGTACATTATTAAAATCAAAAGTTTTATCAGTTAATATTATTTAGTGGACTCGAGCTAACATTGAACTAACAATGAACAGTATTAACTAACATTAATAAAGAAGATGAATAAAACATATTGCCTAAAAATACTGATCGTTTTTAGAAGTGTTTTGTTGAGAAGATATATGGTTAAGTAGGGTTATAACTGAAATATTAGACTATTATTTCATTAATAAATGACAGTGTCCACATGAAATGTTCACGGGTGGCATTTGGACAGACAGCACATCATGACAATAAACAAACAGGGTCAGTCAAAAGCTGTAATATTGTTTATTAAATATTGCATAATGAGCAATCACAGCAGTAAATAGTGTTTTAAATTCATTGTAATTGTAACAGCACTGCAAATAAACAAAAACAAACCAAAAAAAAAAGAATGCAAAATTCGCCTCTGCATACAGACCACAAAGTAATAATTAAACATTACACATTTCAGGTGTCATCTCACACTCCTAAACCAATCATGTGATTGCGGTAAAGAACTCTGTAATTGTCTTGTGTGACACACTTGGGCCAAAATGGTAGCCTACTCTTTAAACATCCTTAAAAAGTAACATGTTTACCTCAAGGCAAAATAATAATAATAATAAAATGAGGCACAGTTCAATGAAGCCATGAGACAGAAAGGCATTTCAATCCCAACACAGTGTCAGAATCACTCGTTCATTCATATGAGACGGCCTGTGTTACGCAAGTCTCTGTGCTTTCCTAATATTCTTCATTTAATATAAACTGTAATATTTATAGAGGTTGCTGTAACTTCAATCACTTTCATTCATTTATACTTTACATATTTACAACTTAGAATAGGAAAACTGTCACATCCAAGTTAAAAGTTTCTCAGAGCACTACATTCAGATATGCTACGCTATTATATAACGGTTCAAAAGGCCAAAACATATATCTCCGACTCCCGAGTTCATACACCTTATAGAGATCGCATCTATTTGAATACCTCATCGATCTTCTATGTGATTACTTCTTGACAAAAGTTTTAGCAACAGCCACTGGTTTAAAAATAAAAAATATGTCATCTAGATACTTTAAATGACTAATTTCTGTCCAAATGATCTTTTCCTAATTCTTGTTTTGACGGAAGGCTGGTAAAGCGAGTCGCAGACGATACGACCCTCATGCTCTCTAGCAGCACTTTCTCTGGCATTGTATGGAATGGACCGTATAAAACTAAAGGGGAGATTCAAAAAGACACAATTTTCATCAGAAGAACTAATTCAAACCAAAATTTTCTAATTTGCCATCCCACTTCTCAAATGGAAGCAAAAGCTAGTCTAAAACCTCGAGTAGATGTGAACTACATTCAGTTAAGGAAGACCACAAGCTAATGAAATGAACACAACGGTCCACATGAAACGTAGCATCCTCTACTGTGAATGGCACTTTGAAAATGAGGTACGGCAATCTTATATATGGATCATCCATTCCCCACACGCAACCATTTTACCTGTCATAAATATCACTGTCAAATGGTACCTGGGTTAAGATGTTATCGAGGCTCATGTTAATGGAGGTAAATACTGCGGCACTGACTCAAAATACACTCTTCAGAACAACCAATTCAAAATGGATGACTGAAAGAGAAAAATATGCATCACTCAAGCAAATAAATAATACATTTTGAGTCAAAGCATCAAAATAAGTTCTGATCCGTTTAGTGGGTTTTAGCTGTAGCCCTTCACCTCACTACGAAGCGTTCAAACAAAACTCGTTTCTTTTTCGCTACTACCAATTAAAAAGCTTGTTAGATCTGGAGTTTCTTGAGTTGCTCACTCAATCGTAATTTTACTACCAGAAATGTTGGTAACACTATCATTTGTTAACAAATGATATGATAAACAATACTTGAGCAGAACTGATTAACCTTAGTTAATGTTTCTACATTTCTACATTACACTAATGCATTATTAAAATCAAAAGTTGTGTCTGCTAACATTAGTTAATGCAATGTGGGTTAACATGAACAAAGAACATTAATAAATACTGAAAAAATATATTGCTCAGTTAGTTCATGTTAACGAATGCATTAACTAATGTTGACAAATTAGAGCTTATTGTAAAATGTAAAAAATCTGAAATACAGTAAGTGCTGTCAAGATATCCTCCCGAACACTAACCTTAACATTTACATCATTTTGATGTCTACAAATGGCTTTTCAAATACTAAGTTGCTGTCTCATCGATTAAGCCCTCATTGGAATAGAAACTGAAATCATACTCTTTATAAGAGTGCTTCATAAATCAGCATTAAACCGTAACGGGAGTGTAAATGGTAATATAAACAATTTTTGGTTTAAAATGGCTAAACCTAACTTTTAGGATCTTTTCACCTTTTCATAGACCTGTAACCCTTAATACAAACATCTTCGGGTGCTTTCCAATAAACTGTCACCACACTGAAAGTCCATCAAACATTTATAGCAAAAATAAATAGTAGAATCTGATGTTTTTCAGTAATGTCAGGTATGTGATGAAGTTGAAGTATTTTGCGCTGTACTTCAGTACAATTCGCAGCTGTAAACTTAAACACCTTTTCCCAGTCTGATATTATATTTTAATGGCTTTTAGCATTTTCAAAAACAATGTGAAAAAGAAAAATGGTAAAGACCTTAATTCTTCCTTTAACTCCCTCAGTGATTCAACTAATGCTGCCACTGTCACTGACATGCCGCACACCTTACTGATCACATACCTGGACATTCCTCTGGGCAAGACCAAATTGTGGAGGGGAGGAAAAGTCTTAGTTTGACATCAGGTACAGTGTCCCAAACAGATCAGGCTGCTTAAGCATAGTGCTAGAATCTCTTCATATAAACCATCATTTCTTTAACTGTATCATGTCACAAATTAACAGCTTTCACATAATTTCCTGGGAATCGTGCCGAAACTGTTTCGTCCTCTTAGATGTACCTGCACAAAGAAACCAATACATGCGTAAGAGTCTGGATCCAAATAAAAGGAAAACTTCAGAACAACAGAGCTCTGAAACACTAGCTCAAAATAGACTGATTTAGTAGCGCTGTACATATGGATTTAGTATGAGAGAGATGACTTTATGGACAATCAACACATTGATCAATAACACATACCCACAAACCAGCCATCATCGCATTTCTCCATGACATTGACCAGGTCTCCTTCCTGTAGCTCCAGCTCATCTTCATTCTGAGGCATATAATTGTACAGAGCCTGAAATCTACACAAGTACACAAAAAATCATTACATATGGAAGAGGAAGCGACTGCACAAATCACATTGTATCGACTAAATGTAAAAACATATTTCAGTTCAGTTTAAACGGAAATAAAGATAATGGCCTTAAATTAAAAGCACTACACACAATTATATATGTCACACTGCACATCTGGCAGAGCACCATAGTTAGGGTTCAGTGTGCCTGCACTCAGACACCCTCCACAGTAACATGAAATACAGATATTGTGTTTGTATTGTTTTTTGTACTGTATTAAAACTTCATAGATGTGAGTGTGTATGTATATATATATATATATATATATATATACAAACACACACACACACACATACACTCTCTCTGTATATACAGTTGTCTACAATTTTCAAGCTTTTTATTCCTCAAAGAATCCTGAAAAAAAACTGCTTTCAACATTAATAATAATACATGTTTCTTGAGCAGCAAATCACCATATTAGAATTATTTATGAAGGATCATGTAGATCATGATTTCTGATGATTGGAGTAATGATGCTGAAAATTCAGCTTTGCCATCACAGGAACAAAAATTACATTTAAAAAGATTCAAATAGAAAACAGTTATTTTGAATTGTAAAAATATTTCACAATATTATTGTATATATATTTTATATTAAAGAAATGCAGCTTTTGTGAGCAGAAGAGACTTTCTTTTAAAAACATTTAAAAATCATAAACTTTGAACGGTGGTATATATATATATATATATATATTATATTAAGCAAGGCTGCATTAAATTGATCAAACGTGACAGTAAATAATGCTACCGAAGACTTAATTTATATTTCAAATAGATACTAAACTTTCTATTTATCACAGCATCCTGAAAAAAATCCCAAAGACAGGAGTAATGACTGCTGAAAAAAAACAGCTTAGACAGGAATAAATTACATGTAAAATATATTAAAATAGAAAACCGTTTTTTAAAAAATGTAATACCGTTTCACAATATTTCTGTTTTATTGTATTTTTGATCAAATAAATGCAGCCTTGGTGAGCATAGTACAATTATTTGAGAGAATTGTATTCTTTCAATGGGAGATTGAAATGAACATCAAGTACTTGGAAGACTACAATGCTTAAAGGGGTGATGAACTGAGAAATCAAATTTTCCTTGAGCTTTTGACATCTAAGAGGTCATCATAAGAATATCCTGTAAGTTCAGAACTGAAAACATCCTTGTTAGTACAATAAAAGCTTTTATTGACACCAGGCTCAGCAAACGACTCGTTTTTTAAAGTGGGAACTATGACGTCAAAGAGGATAAAACATCACCCCCTCGTACAGAATACCAACACCTGCTTCAACACGGCCGGTTTAGCCCCGCCCACCGATTCACGCATTACACGCATAGCTAACTAACATAGGCCTACCTCGTGATGACAAACCGTATTCGAGCTACCGAGCAATAAATATTGTGCAGTGCCTGGTTGTGGAAGAAGACAGTCGCTGCATACGCTTTCTCTGGATTCCAATAGGACGAGGAGGACATTGATAAACTTTATTTTTAATGACGTTCCAGCCGATGAGGGTAAAACATTGTCCGTCTGTTCGCTTCATTTCACCGAGGATTGTTTTGTAAACAAGACTGGATTTGCAGACTGATTAGGAGTAAAGAATGGTGCTGTGCCGTCTATATTGGATCTGACAGGAATTGTGCATCACACGGACTCTGGGTCGAACATGTATGGGCGAATCATTCAGGTTGCCATTTTACAACATTGGACGTTTTCAAAACAATGAAAACAATGACCCACGTGCATCAATGGGTGAGTTGAAACTCATTATAATATGCAAAACTGTTATCCACTCACAGCAGTGGGCGTTTACTTCCAAGTCTTCAGTGAGAGACGCCCATAAAAAACGAGCGTTATTCAGCTAGGCTCAAAACTAGGGTACAAAATAGCCTATCACTTATATATTTGGATGTTTTTGAATGCAAAAACCAAGCGAACGTCATAAGTTGACCTCAGACAACAATATAAGAACATTAAAAGAGCCAGTTCATGACCCCTTTAACATTTAGCATCATTCAAAACTCAAGTGTTATGCATCTGTAAATATGGTTTCATAGTGCAGTCATGTAAGGGATGTCCTGCCTATTTTTAGGTGCATGTCAGTGAAAAGCACTGTAGATCATACTTACATCCCACAGCTCATGCGTCCAGGCTCAGGACTGCTGCTCTGGGACAGGGGTTGCTGGGAAATGATGAGAGAGTGTTTACTGGGAGGAGGCAGGAGTCGGTGGGCGGAGTTCATGGGACGTGACAAAGTGCTGCAGTACCTCACTGAGGTCTCTGCAATATTCATGATCTCATTACACACTGCCTCCTATTGGTGGAAGTGAGTCGGCACAAGATGTGGCCACAAACCAGGAGGTGGGGTCAGTCATTCAGATGGAAAATTGAGTTTGAGGAAGGGGCAGTGTGGTTAGAGAAGATAGTAACAGGACAGAAAGGAGGGAATGTCCATTAATACCAGGAAAGCCGGAAGGGATGGTAGTGTCCAGAGGATAAGCATGGAAGAGTGAGACAACAGAGTGAGTGCACGTGGAAGGAGTGAAACATATGCCACAATCATATAGGACAGGTTTACTTGCAGGGTACAGAGATGTCATGCATTATGTGGGTGAGTTACAGGATTAGATTTCACAGAAAATAAAACATTGAGGTGAGCCTAATGATTGACTGTGATGCGTCTCATATTAAACTGCTCATATTCACTATTCATAATCAATATAAATGACATAAAAAAAATATGGAGCAGTATGTGCATCTAAGAGTAATTATAATGTCAGGAAAAATAATTTACCGTAAATGAATTGGCATTCATGTTGTTGTCTTGGATGTCAAACAGCATGACGGGACTTCTTGAAGATCGCCCGTAATATTCTACATCATTTCTTAATGGCTGTGGGGGAAAAAGAACATGAATGAATAATCTGCCTCTTTTTAATACATGTTTACAACATGCACAACGATTCTTGTTTCATCCCTGAGGTCTGGGTTCAAGATTGAAATAAGTATACACAAACAACAGTACAGTTGGCATTTGATCAGTCCATTTCTATTTTCCTCTGTGCAGAGGACGGCAGCACAACCATACAGTACACCAAACGCATAATGAATGGGAAAGAGACTGTGAGTTAGTAGCAGTCACCGCATTTCCTATAAAACATTAAACAATCATTAAAATAGTGTCACATCATGCTGGATGCTCCTTCTTTAATTCTAAACATGTAACGTATACACTAGCATTCAAAAGGGGAATTGGTAAGATTTTTTTAACGTTTTTGAAATAAGTCTGTTTTAAAATATAAATATTTTAAAATTGTAATGTATTCCAGTGATAACAAAGCTGATTGTTCAGCATCATTGTTCCAGTCTTCAGTGTCACATGATCCTTCAGAAATCATTCTAATATGCTCATTTGGTGCTCAAGAAATATTAATTATTATGATCAATGTTAAAAACAGCTGTGCTTAAACATGATACAATCCATGACACTTTTTTTAGGATTTGTTGATTCAACAATAGATAAAATAACTGAATTTATTTGAATTAAAAATCTTTTATAACCATGTAAAATGTTTTGTTGCTCAATAAAAGTGTTAATTTCTTTTAAAAATAAAATCTCCCCAAAATTTTGAATTTTTGAACTTTGTTTAAGCTAACACATATTTTCACTTGAACAAAGATAAAAAACTGGAATTCTTCAAGCAATTACATAGAATTAACCAAATACTATTAATATAAATTAGGGCTGCAATTAATCAATTTGCTAAAACAAACCTCCAAATAAAATCACCAAATAGAAAATGGCTTCAGATATTTTATTATCAATGAATATAACACTTTCACTGGCCTACAGTCAGCAATGCATCCTTTTAAGTGTAGGGAGGCACAATTAAATTCAAATTCTTTTTTATTTAAGTCATTTTACTGAATTAACAAGTAACATTGACTGTCTGAATAAATCTTTTCTAAATGTTGTTTTTTATATTTCTCTCTTAAATTGTAATTAATTTCATAGGCCGTTTGGGTTTGACAGGGTAATCAAGTCGGTATACACACTGTAATCTCTAGATTTGCATCATACATGCATCATTTATCAACAACCAAGCTTCATGCTAATCATGTTAGAGGTTCATGCAGCAGTTTCTTTTTTTAACTGTGTTTCTCTCAACAGCGTGAAAGCCTCAAAAGTATAACGCATAATCAGATGGGTCAGATATTGTCCCCTATTGCAGCCTGCTGGACCTATAACTCGTGCCAATGGAAACAGAACTTAGTCATCTTATGATGGGCACCTTAAACAAACACACCACACCATGCAGAAGATACCTCTGCTGGGCTATAGTTCCTGTTGTAAGGAGCCTTGCGGAGGCTGCCAGCCCTGTCTATCTTCAGACCCATCCCCTTCCTGAAACTCCTGATCCAGCCTGTTGCCCCTAGTAAGCCAACCCTCAAGCCCAGCACCCCCACAGGGACTCAGGCTGCGGGAGAGGCGGGGAGATGGTGGAGAAGAAGGAAGTCCTCGCTTTGAGGCGGAGTGAAGGTGAGGACGGGGTGGCCGAGCAGGGCCGGGGGGATAGGGCGGGGGTAAAGGAGACGAGGAAGGAGAGGCCATGGGGGAGATGCAGTAGGGGCTGCCGCTGATGGGGGGCACAGGACTGGCTGACATGGAAGGGGGCAGATATTCGCCCAAGCGATAGGAAGAGCTTGGCAGAGGTGGGAGGGGCGGAGTGGGGGCGGCTGGGGGGCTGCTGCTGGCTCCGCCCACTGTGAGAGAAATCCACTCGTTGGAGATGGCATGGACCTCGGGGAGATCGAGCGACGGGAGACCGGGGCAGAGGAAGAGGGGAGGTGGTGAGCCGATTACGAATGGGCTTTTTAGAGGAATAATAGGAAACAATAAAGAGGAAGGAGGAAAGGGAGAGGTGAAATGATGAAAACAACTGTATGAGAAAATCAATGAATAAAAACAAACGGGAAAATGAAAGCGATTCACACAAGTTGAATAAAAATGGATTTTGTCAGGTCTTTACCTGTGGAGAGGCATTTGTGCTCCAATGAGGTGATTGGCTGAGAGGGGGATCAGGATAGTCCACTCCATTTTTCACTCGGGGTCTTTTGTGCACCTCTATGTAGGTGACCGGGAAGATGCCCTGCCGGTTAGTGCCAGAAACTTTGCCTTCATACCAGTTCTCATCTACTCTGCGAATTAGTGTTATCCGCTCCCCCTACAGGCAGACAAAAGATTTTGAATGAACTCATGCAGTCATAACATAGACAACAAAGACACACATTTATTTATTTAAAAATACGATTTTTTGTAATTTTCTGACATTCACTTTCATAGTCTTTATTATTAATTTACATGTAACAAAATCAGCAAAGCAAAGTCTGATGCAGACATGCATATGTGAACCCACCTGCATCATTTCGTTTGATTAATTACTTGTATTCACTGCAGTTTTAGCATATTTTATTCTACTGACATTTTTATAAAACAGGTTGCTGGACAATGAATGATTATTCTATATAAATAAAAAGCTAAATAAAACATATATGGTAATACTAATTTCTTCATCTCGTGTTGTTTGTATATCAACAGTAGTAAGTGTTGACCGCTGGACTAAAGCGCAAACGTCATTAAATTGCAGAAATAGTGTGAAGTACCTTTCTGAAAGACATTTCAACAACAGTGTCACCAGTGAAATTAAATCGAGCCATAGCCTCTCCATATTCCAACACCTGGACCGGTGCACTTTTTTGGGGCTGAGCCTTTTCTGTTGGCGGCAAGAGCTGGAAAAACAGCATAACAGAAGTAAGACGTGCTACTTCACACCTGAAAACTCTTTTAGATACAAAAAAATGTAATACTAAATGATAAAAAGAATGTACCTCAACGTAGCTGCGTGGAAAAATCCCAACTCTTCCATGATGTTCTCCCTCAAACCAGTTCTGATCAACTTGACGGTAGATGTATACAATATCACCCTTTTGAAATGGCAGTTCCCTGATTAAGGGGAAACAAATGCGGTTAGACCTGTGTAATGTAGAACTCTACATGTCAAGAGACATGCTGATATTTACAAACACATGATGATCTCATTAGCATCCTTAGAACTGAACTGTGAGACACTTACTTTAAACTTTCTGCTCTGAAGTCAAATCGTGCCAAAGCAGGAGTTCTCTGCAGACAATAAGAGGCCATTAGCATCATTTCTACAGTAATGAATCTTTTATATCACAGCAACTCTCTTTTGTCACTTAAAAAGACAGTCAGCGATAGTTTGAAGCATAACGAGAGAAAATATGTCACCTCTATGGTTTTTCTCTTCTCTTTCTCATTAATAACCAGCAGGTCGCCAAAGCGGTCATTAGTAATGAACTGCTGATGAGTCACAACCAGCCCAGCGTGTCTGCGAGCGGCTGTATCTGCCTCTTCCTGCTTCTCGCTTTAACCGTCTCTGCTCTTCCAGAATTTTCTTAAAAAAAGAAACAGGCTTTTAATTCACTCATTATGCCTTTTACAAATTCAACACATTGTACAGCAGCAAAATAAGTCTCCATGCTTTAAAATCCACCATATGTCTGTTAAATTACTCATGACCAGGATAAAGGACCCATCGATCATCACTTTATATTATATTATTAAGATATTCAAATAAATAGAAATTTATTTTGTTAATGTTAATACATTAGGGATATACATACATTTATTTTTTCTTATTCTCCAATAAAATATCTAAAAAAAATAATTTTTTTATTGTTTTATTAACAAACCTCAATAATTTAGTGTTAGATATGCTTAAAAAACTATGTCCGTGGGGCTGAAAATGTAACTTATTTTAAGATATACTCTCTGAAAACAAGTCATATTATAATTTTTACTTCTCAAGTAAATTTATCTTGTTTTAAGGATGTTTATTTGTTGTTCCTGGAAAATAATATAAACATAGCAATTAAGAAAATGATTTGTTTGCAGTGTGAAGAAAATGTCAAAACAGATATGGCACCTCTTTATCTCCATAACGTTTCCGGACAGTCTCATCTGGGTTCTCTCCATGATCCCCATGGCCTGATGGATGTGAGGAATCCGAGTCTGTTTGAAAAAACATAGGATTCACTTTCTGTTGCCAAAATTACATTAAGTAAGAGTAAGAGCAATGATTCAAGTTAGTCTAGGATCAAGCATTCCACAACACTGAAATCTCTGAAATTTCCATTTATAGAGCATCTCAATGGGGATGATAGAGACATTCTGGAAACAACACAAATATAACAAAAGATGTTATATAAAATATATAAAGAAAATTACATGAACATAGATGGCTTACACATCTTACAGTTTAACATTAGAATAGTTTATGCATAAAACAAGTATTTGGAGATCTGCAGGATAAGCATAAGTCATGGTCAGTCAAAATAAAAAGTTGCATGCATCAAAACTAACATCATGGAAAAGTATGGTAAAAATACACATTTTGACATTCCTTTCAAAAATGTCCAGAAAAATATGTATAATGCAGATTTAAAAAAATAGAAAATTAAGTGACAACCACATAATAATAAACAAAACAAAAAACATAATAGCCATTTGAATGCACTGGTCCTGATCCTCAAACATAGTAAAAACTCGACTCATGTTAACACTATTCTACTGAAATTTGTCTTTTAATTTCAGATCAAATCAGTGAAAGGCTTTGCAGGATGATGAAAGTTGTATGTGTGTGAAACAATTTTAAATAGCTGTTTAATGTACCAAATGCATCTGTTCAATAACATTTGAGGCCTGAAATATGTTTTCAAGCTGACAAGAAGCCAAATGACAAGTGGGTGAATCCTGTGCCAAAATTCCTCTCAGTTTCCAACTCTTATCATTATTCTATGGTAGCATGAAAACAGAACTTCTGGTATGTAGTAAAACTTCATAATGGATTAATAGAATCTGGCTTTTACAAAAGTAAGATTATAGAGAACATTAAAGGGATAGTCACCCCAAAATCATGTTTTGTCATATTTCCTCACCCTCATGTCATTCTAAACCTGTATGACTGTCTTTCTTAAGTGGAACACAAGACAATATTTTGAAAAGTGGTAACCATTGAAAAAAAAAAACATTTCTCAAAAACACTTCTTTTATGCTCCAAAGAAGACATTTTAATGAATGACATGAGGGTGAGGAAAGTATTTTTGGGTGAACTGTCCTTTAAAAATATTTATTAAACTTGTTTATACTGTATATATATTCATGATTATATAATATAATCTGACTGTAAGTCAATCATTTTATTTCATACCACTGTTTATGATTCGATTACATAATTCTCAATGTTTCATGGAATGCGTCGATTTTTTCCTCACAGAAAAACTTAAGAGTCGGTACCTTTGTTGTTTTGACTTAAATTTCAAATGCACTTTTGCTTAAAATTAAGCATTACAAATAAACAAATAAGAACTGCTTTTACTTTATTGAAGAATGCCTTTTCAGAACAACAATTTCAGAACCCAGGCAGCTGAAAGGTTCAGTCACTGTTGCACTCTATGGGTGGTACTTTTTACCAAGACTGTGATCGGTTTTTCTTATATATTTATTTCTGGTTCGAGTAATCTGGACAATGTATTACAAAGGCAATACAACAACAATACTAAATGGCTGAAGTGAAAGTCTGAGAATAAAAAAAAGTGAAAAAACACAAACACAACAGAAAAATGCCAATGTGGTTACAAACCACACAAAGTTGGCCACACAGTGCACACGGAAGAAATGGAAAAAATAAAGTCACTCAGTGATGACAGAAGAGCAGACAAGAGAGAGAAAGGCTGGAGGAAGATGAGTGATCACAGACATAGTCATGCCCCGAACATGAGTGTGGACAATCTGACACTCATGACACTCTCAATATAGCCACCTTCAGAGTGATCTTTACTGGCTTCTGACCCCTCCACATCCATGAGGTCATCCGAAGTTGCACCCCTCACATGGAGAGCTCTCTCCGTCACTGAGCCTCTCCAGCACCTCCAAAGAGGACAGGCGTTGGGGAATCACAGGCTTCGGCCTAGCCAAGAAGAGGTCTCCGGTCACGGGCTTCATGGCGGAGAGAGCACAAGTCTTTTTGGCCTGTTGACTGTGTAAGGACCTCCGTAAGGAGAAAGGGGCTGGTCCCATCAGAAGCAAGTTTCTTGGGGAGCACATCTCTTCTCCAGCAGGGTGTTGGCCTGTTGCCGCTCGTGCCTGAGGATTGTGGTGAAACGTGTGTAGGAAGCCGGGCAGGAGCCTTTACACTTGCTTTGTTTGGTGTGGAAGGGAAAGTGATCGTGGTGATGGTTACCTGTGTGTTCTGAAGTACAGCTGGAGGGCGTTCTCTTTGGCAGCATCATGAATGCAACTCTGTTTTTCCTCCGATTTGCCCTCATTTTCCAAAGGTAAGTCAATTCTTGAGATGTTCAGGCATTCGTCTGACACGGAAGCTTCCTCTTTGGGTGTTTGGGCCTCTGTATTCATGGTTGAACAGTCCTCAGTGTGTGCAGGCTCTGGCATGACTAGAGTCTCAGCGGACAGAGCGGTTTGGAGAAAGCAGGCCGGCGCAGGGCTGTGGGAAGGACTTGGGCTACTGAGGGAGAATGGGCATCGAGGAGGAGCGAGTGGGCGCACAGTTCGAACGCTGAATGATACGCTCAAACTCCATCACCCTAAAAGTGACGGCATCTCGAGGGATGAACTCAGGTCTTATCCAGGGAATTGTCACCCTCCCGCTTCTCGAAAAGGAAGCCAGGCAGCGGACACTACCGTTGGGGCTAGAGCCCAAGGAGCTCGGCCTCTGAATGTTATGCATGTTTCGATAGAGGGCAGAGAACTCAGCAGTGCTCCTCACAGATCCCACAACAGGTCCGTTTTTATGAAGGTTCCTGCTCTCAGGTAAACCATTGCCCTTACAAGCTGAATTTAACCTGTGATCGTCATTCTGCATATCTCCATTCTGCGAGCCACAGGATTCCGGATGCAGATCCTCACAGCTGTGCGCTTTAGGCCGCTGTTGTGACTGCTCGGTCCGTCTTTCCAGGCTCTCATCGGTAGAGGGTGATAACTTGGGCTTAAACTTGGAGGGAAGGATTTGAGGGATGCAGGCTTTGGTGGCTGACAAGGACTTTTTAGTCTTGTATTGAGAAGCTAGTGCATTAGTGACAAGAACTGAGTGAGTATTTACAGAAGAGCAGGGTGAAATCATACAGCCATTCCCACCTTTATAATCCACTGGCAGGCATGCAGGGTAACAGAACAAAGAGTGCATTAGATTACACTTGCAACAAGCACGAACACAACAGTATTACACAACTGGCAAATAATGCAAGAAATGTTACCTTAATTACTAAATAAATACTCCAAATTAAATCACGGCAGTCCATCAAATACTTATAAAACATCGCTATTACAATGAAGCATGAAAATAAATATTAAATAAGATTAAGTCTTTTTGTCGTGATGTCGTGAAGCATCGCAGACGTGACGTAGGTTGTCGCCCACTATGACACACTATACGAGATGATACGATCGAATCTTGCGTCGACGCCCGTTGTCCTTTACGGATCATGCCAAAATCGGACTAAAATCGTGTAATCTGAACCAGGCATAAGTCATTAATAAATCATATAACAACTAAAATATTTTACTCCTAGCAAACTACAAATACAAAACAAAAATATTCATTGAGTCCTGTGTGCGCAGTTTCAAATCCATTATGCTGATATAGGCCTAGTTTAAAAAAAGGAAGAAAATTAATTATTTCTGCTTTACCTTACAACTGACATTGAATCAAAATACTGTACCACTAAAACAATTGAAATGTCTCCACCAATATGCATGTGACTCCCATGTTAATTTATGTGACCTGCTCAGTAACTCTTTTATGTTTAAAAACATTAAAAAAAATGTTTAAAGAGTCATATGCGCTGAAAGACAGTGCATCTAAAATGTAGCATTTACTTGTGTTCTGATTTCCAAAATGTTTTTAGGCCCAACCAAATGCACCATTTGTTTCCTATTGTGCCAATATGCTTTTCTTTTTGATCTATCGCAGACTCCTCCAAACCGCACCAAGACAGGCACTTACTCCCGTTGTGGTTATTAATTTATGCAAGCACTACAAGTCTTGGGAGTTCTCACCAAAGAAACCTCAAGTGTGCTGTGAAGTTACCAGCTGCTATCCACAGGAATTACAGGCAGAATGTTAATAGATTTTTACAGTATATTGCCAAAAATGCAGCAGGAACATGGTATAGATAGTCATGATTACTTAAAATCAGGGGGAAATAGGGAAACTCGCATAATTTGGATTAAACAAAATGTTCTTTAATGATTTCTTTATACTCAATTATGCATTTAGAAACATTACTTCATGAAGTCACAACAAGATACACTGCATTGTATATTTTGTATGCAAAACATGTTGTCTTGGAAAGTCAAGAGTTAAAAAAAGATCTTCACACAGTGGTCAACAAAGCCTCTGTCTAAACATGTGGGTCATGTTAACTATTAACGGATACAGTCATCATCCTCAACCCTTGTGCGTTCCGCTTTCCACCCCCTGCCGACACCAGCGGCCCATCCTCCGGGTCAAATGTGCTCACATTCCATTCATGACCTCACTCTGACAGCTGACCCCTCATACCTGACCACCCCTGAACATGCTGCAAGCTTATCTCCTCTTCAGGGTGAGTGTCCAGCATCAGATCCCCCTATTAATCTCTACGTCCACCCCCTTTCCTTACTGTCCACACTTCTGAAGCAGTTGGACACCCAACTGAGCTGAACCTCATGTGCCCATTCTGTCTAACAGGCCGGCATCGAGTGAATGACTAAAGGTCAAACCGGACATCTGTTATGTGTCAACTGTGAAAAATGACCAGCTTTAACGAAACACAGAAAGACAAATGAGCTGTGTTATTTGTGTGGTATTGTGAAGGAAGGAATGTAGAAAATGCTGATGAAGAGTGCTCAACGGGCAACAAATGGGCCAGCTTTACAATAATGATTCTAATCTTATGTCGATTAGAAATCCTTAAACCGAAATCATTTCAAACCTGAATTAAACTTATATAAGAACCGAGTGGAAGCCTACCTTTAGAAGAAGTGCTGGGGTGGCGCTTGTTAAGCGCTCTCAGGCCCTGCAGTGGGATGTCGCCGCCCTCCAGGACACTCTTGTAAGTGTGTCGATCACATTCTGGAGCTGCCTGCCCGCTGGCAGACAAGCTGTCCTTCTCTGCTTCACTGTTGTCTGATTTACAGGTCGAGCTGGGCACAAATAGAGATATGAGGCTGTGACTTAAATAAATCATCATATTCATGCAACATGTATGAACAGAATTCTAATGTTGTGTTTATATGAAAATAAATACTTTTTTTATTAAAAGCAGATATAGGAAACATAAAATACTATGGAAAAATAATACTTTAGAAAATATTTTGCCTTGGAATACTTTTAAAAATATTTATTGAGCACATTAACTAAACCTGCTCATCCTTTTGAAATATCTGGTGGAAAAAAGAAAACATTTTTTTATATATATGATTTAAAGTTATCTATATTAACATTATTTTACTAATTACAAAAAAGAATGAATACATGATTTAAAAAAAAAAATACAAATTACTTTTAACGTTGCCAAACAATTTAAAACTTCAGTGTGCCAGCCAGTGTTTGCTCTTTGATATAGATGGGACAGCGCCAGCTGCTCTGGCCCTTATCAGAACATTCCTCAGAGGCCTGTGTGGCATCCTTTAAAAAAACATGCTTGAAGATTTCCACATGTAGAAGTCATATAAACCTAAAGTATGTGCTTACATTAAAGTAAGTTGTTCTTTAAGGATGCATACCTTTCATAAGTTGTCTTTTGTTAGGTCTCCCCATATAATGAACTGTAGTCTATGTTGGTATAGGACAAATTAAAGTATTTTATGCATGCATATCATTATGACTCTGCTGTAAGCAATAAAAGCAATAATAAAGCTCTGCTAAAAAAAAAGCATGATGGTCTTAGTTGTTTTAAATAGGTCTAGCTGGTCTGACCAGCTTACAAGTGTCCAAAACCCCAAACCAGCCCAGCCTGACCAAAATGAGACTGTTTTTCCAATAGGGTTAACACAACAGACTCACATGGCCTACATGCTAAGTGATTTGAGAGGGAATTTATCCATGACAATGGTCCTATACATCGGCAGCTCTTTTTTTGGAGGGAATCATATTAACAGTTACAGTTATGGGCCGTAACAGCCAACACGCCAATAAAATCTTAAGGGCCTTAGCATACTTTCCTACTCTTTTATAGTTGGAAACAATATAATAGACATTATTCAACAAAAAATAGGTGTGTGTAGAAGACACTGTTCTTGTGACTCGAGCTTTATGAATTATTCCATTATACTGTTCACTTAATAACATCCCCAAGAATGACATGACCCTTGGGATGCATGGGATGCTTTCCGCTAGAGAAGTGAGAAGAAGTAAGCACACGTCATTCCAGACGCCACTGGCTCCAAACTCAGGAACCTGAGCAGCTGCCTGACAACTGCTGGAGCGGAGATGGTCTTACCAGATTTATCTGACCATCAGTAAAGCTGAAGTATTTTCATGCTGTTCAGCTCCTTTTCAAGGATCTGTTGGCCATAAGGCGAAACTGTTTCTCCCAGGATTACACTTACACAGGGTTTGTCTCTCAGACATTCCTCAAGTCATGAGAGCATATTTTTGGTTTAGTGTTTTGGCTGAACACTAGTTGGCCTCCTGGTTTATCACTAAACCATGTGGCTTTTGATAAAACAATAAACACCACATCCAAACATCACAAAGATCCTCACACCAAAGTGAAGACCGCTAAGCTAAAAAGATGCCACGGATTCTTAAGAGAGATGTAAATACCACAAAAGATTCATTCATTTGTACGTTTTACTGTTACATTTTTGGCAAAGGAAGCATGGAATTTTTTTGTAAACTGATTTAACTAATGAATAAGGTTATGTACGGTTTAAAAATTAGTTATGTTAAAGACTGCTTTTAAAGAAAGCTTACATAACATTAAATTGACTCTATTTTTGTTGTGCATGCTTTAGATGATACTTAAGATGTTTTTTTTCTGAATCAAAGTAATACAAAATAAATAAATGTGTTTTTTTTTATTCTTCTATGCTCATATTTCTTCCTGTTATATCTTGTACTATTCTGGACAGTGTTTGAAACTTTGTATCCTATTGGCTCCTTAAGAAGAATACAAAAAGAATCTGCTAAATCAATAAATGTAAGTTAATAAATGTTTTCTTTGTAAATGATATATATAAAAAATATAATAAAAAAAATCAAGTTAATAAATGAAAAAATTGTTCAAATGTAAATTCTTTAAAATTTAATGACATCATATGCCTGTTATGTCAGTATTGAGAAGGCATGATCATGTAAATGCCACAGTGAAAGCTGTCAAAAAAATGACACTTTACTGTGTGCTTTACAAACGGCACATTAACATTTGGGGATTTCTGCTAACAGAATGGGTGGATGTTCGAGGTCTCTTATCTCTCTAAAAAGACATCCAGGCTTTATTTTCAGACACTAGTTTCAGCACGAAACAAATCGACACACCATCCTCTACGAACGCACACACACATGCTTACAAACATACATCACACAAACGCCTACACTGGACAGCCTGCATTGCAAATGGTCGTTCAGGAAACAGAAAAAGGAAACGAGGGAAATCTCCAGAGCCCCGTGACAGCTCTGCCTGAGAATAGATGGCTGGAGAGCAAGACAGGCACACAAACGACAAGGCATACACCATCAGAAAATGGTGGAAAGGAACATTTGTGAGGGGAAAAAGAAGCATGGACTTACTATTGCTGGAGGTCGGAAGATGTTTCCAATGGGCTGAAAGAGGGGGCACTCTGCAACAAACCAAACAAAGAAGTCATTGATAGCTCCAAAGGCTTGACTCTCTGGCAGCTGGAAAGGGAGAAGGCGCATTAGTCAGTCAGGCTTGCGAACGTCTGCCCTGTCCAAAGCTCTGAAACTCTTAAGTCCTCTGGATGAAGCGTAGCGTGGAGAAGTAAGCAAGTATTTTGGCCTGCATGCAAGTTAGGGGGAAAACAAGCGACTGGGAGCGAGGGGTGGGATTAGCAGGGGCTGTGAGGGGCGCCCATTTTGGGAGGGGGCTGTCAGCACTTCCACCAATCAGCTGCTGTCTCTCACCGAGGCTCTCTTTTGTCTTCTATTGAGTCACTCTCATTACTGGCCAGCCAGACAGGGAGACAATTAACCAGCTGGTGCGGGAAGTGGGCCAAATTACATGGGCAGACACAGACACATACACACACAAACGGATTTACACACGTATATTAAGAATATCATGAGCATCGGATCGAACATGCCGTACGAAATCTCAGGATTGATATTATTAGTACGTCAAAGGAAGTTCACATAATGTGCTTCCAGTGCTGGGTAGTAACTGATTACATGTAATCTGGATTATGTAATCAGATTCCAAAAAGGAAGTCTTTGTAATTATAGTACATTTTTTATTGTTTAATCACATTAAAGTTTTAATGAATTATATGATTTTAAGATATTTTAAGGAATTATTTCATTTTAACAACACATTCACTCACTATGCAGGACAACAAATGGAATTTCTAGTGTATTGTTTTTTTAAGTAATTATGTTTTCATTAAGCTTACATTTTTATTATTTAATTAATTAGATCACTTCGTATATCCACTGCAGTTCCTTCAGGAAACCCTGACATTTAATGATAATAAAGAATAGAATACATTTTCTTTTCTTTTTGTATTTTTTATATCAATGCGGTGCACAATAATCAAATTAAAATTGATGTGATAAATGAGTTAGGTCAAAGGTAACCTAAAAGTAATAAAAAAGTATTACATAAAATATCTAATCCAACAGATCTCGTTACTAATTACCAATTTTCATCATGTAATTTGTAATCAGAACCAGACTACAATTTGTAAGTAAATCCCCAGCACTGCATTGAGTCAATAAGGAGCTGTTATTGCCAGGCAGCAACTCCCGATGGCAGATCAGAAAGAGCCATTCACTGCGACGGCTTGTACCCCTTGCATTTGGAATGGTTTAGAGAAGTTTAATTTTAGGCTGCTGTTTCTGTTGCTTTTCCCAAAGTGCACGTCACAGATGGTAAAAATAGCATGACAGCACACCTCCAAAGGAAAAAAAAGCACAAGTGGTGTTTGCAAATACGATTGCACAATCCCAGCCTGCTGCTGTCCCTTTAGAGGTATGCCACATGCGTGCCAGCACCCCACGGCCCCCTCTTCTGACCGACAGAAGAAAAGTTCAGTTCCTGACCGCAACATGCTCATCCCATTGGTTGCTGGGTAAAGAGGATCACGAATAACCTTCGCGAATGAATACAGGCTTTGTGTGAGTATATGGCTCTATTTATACAGCGTCATGTTCTAGAAGTTTTGTTTCCTGAGGAACACCCAGTGACATAAGCTGCAATTACGTCTGCAAAGCGACCTCTAGTATTTTCGTCCCTTTTTTCCATTCATACCATTTTTTTCTCAAAAAAAAACAGCTGGCACAGCATCCCAAGAGGCTTTCGCACGAGACTTGGCTCAGATGCGAAGAATAAGCAAACAGGAAGCATGCATGAAAGCCTTATCTGAAGTGCCACGCATCTTAATCTAAATACTTGTGACAGCCAGTACAATACCTTAGTGTGATGCAGCTGTTAAAATGAGGAGATAAGAAAGTAAAATAAATGCAATGAATTTCGAACACTGTTGCTGACATTATAAAGTACAGGAAGCTTCATATACTATATCTGAGAGCAGGAAAAAGTACATGGTGCAAAAAAATTGTGTAAACAGACTAAAACGATGATTTTGTTATGCCTATCATTTACTGTCTGTGAGAAGGACTAAAGGGCCCTTGAGTTTACAGGAAATACACTTACAAACAGCCACCGCAGTAAAGTGAGATTTAAGCTGGGTATTTGAGATTCTTGACATGACCCATAGGAGACGGTGGGTGAAAGTGACGTGCACAGTATGTCACAGAGGATACCGTTTCAAAGCCTTACGTTATATGAAATGCCAACCAAAATAGAATTTATCATTTAAGGTGATTCACTTTAAAGGAAATGACATCTCAGTCTTAAAATGAATAGAGTGCCGAAGTGATGACGTCACTTTGTAGGACATCTCGGAAGCTAACAACGCATGGGTTCCCTCTGATTGAAAAGCTATGCATTTTCCACCTAGACTTTTGGAAAATCGCAAAAAATAAGATTTGTGTTTAACAAAGAGATGTGACCCTTACACGTTTTGTCTATCAAGATAATCTTTACAAGTTAATCCAAAATTTATAGATTATGAAGCCTATATAAAGTAAAAAAAAAAACAGTCACAATAAAGTTTAAAAAAACACAAGCAGGTTATAACTGTGTTTTCTATGTCATAGATCAAAACGTGAAAATATTTAGAGGCTCTGTTCACCACAGACCTTTTTCAGGCGATTTAGCAAAAACCCATAGACTTTAGAGCGAGGGAACCGGTAATGCTAAAATGCTAACTCACTTCCACGACATTGTAACTTTGGCACTCTATTATGCTGAGACAGTATTCCTTGACAATTTCCAATTGTTCTCGTCTGGTGCACGTCCATTTGTCACATCAGGGTATACAGGGTCTTATTTCAGCATGTAGGCCTATATGAACAATTAAAATACAACACTAAACTTGTTGAATTTAGACTGAATCCATACTTAAAAAGCATCAGTTTTCCAAAAAAATGACAATTCTGTCATTTTTATTTCTGAAAAAATAAAATAAAATAAAGTAAAATAAAATCATCCAGGTTTGGAATGATAAGGCTGAGTAAATGATGATTTTTGGGTGAACTGTCCCTTTAAGATAAGTCACAATGTGCAAAATGCTTTTCTTAAGGAGGCCACAATAAAGATCAAGAGATGTTTACCACAGTATTTCCTAGGATGTAAATTCCTTTCCCCTGATTGTTAAGGCTAGTCAGTGGAACAGTGTGATCATAATGTTTGCTCATTTTCATGTGCTAGTTTCCTAACAGGTGCAGGAGATGACTCAAGAAAATTTACAACTTTTCTATTATAAAAATAGCATACAATGTGAGTGAGGGTGCTGTGCAACTTAACCACATGAGCAAATGGGGCTTATGTAGTCATTTACGGAAGTCTTATGAAAGAACTTTATATGCAACTTTTTTCTTCCATTCTTTGATAAACTGCTATAATCAAAGCACAGTTTCTACTGTACACAGGAACATTGTTGTGTCAAACTGAAACAAACACATAATGGATATGGACTGCTAGGCCAGTACATATGTCTCATTCCACACACAGGATATAGGAGATGGGCTGATTGTGTTTGTCACCGTCATAGAGTTTGGCGTATTAATCACTGAGGAAGCCAGGTCACATGCAGTCTCCAATAACCTTCGACCCACTTAGACACGGACACGCACGCAGCACAATAAGCACAACAAGTCTATTACTGGAACTTTTTGTGACCTCAGTCTCATAGCTTAAGATGGCATATACACTCTCAGAAAAAAAAGGTACAAAAGCTGTCATTGGGGCTGTACCTTTTCAAAAGGTACACTTTTGTACCCAAAGGCTGCAGATTGGTACCTTAGTGGTACATATTAGCAACTAAAATGTACATATTAGCAACTAAAATGTACACATTAGCACCTGAAATGTACATATTACTACCTAAAATGGACATATTAAGAGCTAAAATGTACATATAAGCTCATGAAATGGACATATTAGCACCTAAAATGTACATTTTAGTACCTAAAATGTACATATTAACATTTAAAATGTACAAATTAACACCTAAAATGTACAAATTAACACCTAAAATGTACATATGAACACCTAAAATGTACATAGTAGCACTTAAAATGTACTTATTAGCACCTGAAATGGACAAAAGTTTAACTTTTAAAAAGGTACAGCCCCAGTGACAGCTTTTATACCTTTTTTCTGAGAGTTTATGATGGATACTGTTGTTAATATTTTTATACTAACAAAATACCTCTTTGCAAGAGTGTTTACATAGCTTTAGAAACGTGTTTAATTTTACTTTTATCATCTGACTTTGTATGGTAGTCTTACTAAGCAAATGAGAATTTCACATTGGCTCCTGAAATTAGAACTCCATGAGTATTTTATCACTGCCTCGTCAACACAGCGAGACTGGGCCGCATCAGCTGACTCAAGATGCCCGCTCTCAAGGGAGGTGACTCCTCACTTTCAGCTCTAAACAAGGATATCTGGAAAGAGACAGGAACCTTCTATTAACTTCTGCCATGACGTTGATGTTCAGATTTATGAGCCTACCCATCTCAGGAGTGCAGCCTGTGACTCAGTGACTCATTCTCAAGGGTTTGGTTTCACTGTCAGAAGAACTAATTCTGAAGACTTGTCATACACAAAAGCCATGCATGAGCAGTTAGAGTACACTCTAAAAAAAAAGGTTCTTCAGGGGTTCTTTGCGGTGGTCATGGTGCTATATAGCACCACTAAGCCCAGTTTGGTTCTTCAGCGGTTCTTCAGTGGTTCTCTGGGATGGTTACCATGCTCTATGGAACCTCTTATGGTTCTACATAGCACCATATGAAAAGGTAAGTGCTATATGGCACTTAAAATGGTTCCCCTATGATTACGATCCAATGAACCACTTTTAGTGCTATTTAGCACCATTTTTTTGTAGAGTGTAGGACTGGGTCATATATTGAATATTGACCATAGATTTGTGATGATTTTTCTGGTGATAATTTTATTGTGCTTTCCCCCCCCCCCCTAGAGAGCATGTCATTAGACTAGTTTTGAGACACCTTCTTGTCCTGCAACCATGTCTTACAAGAAATTGCGATATAGTATCATAACCTTTTTATTTCTGTGATTGCAAAGCTGAATGTTCACTCCAGTGTCACATGATCCTCTAAAAATCATTCTAATATGCTGATTTGCTCCTCAATAATCACAAATATTTGTGATTATTTTCAATGTTGAAAGCAGTTTAAAATTTACGTGGAAACCATGATACAGTTTTTTTCAGGATTGAAATTTCAAAAGTAGCATTTAAAGGGATAGTTCACCCAAAAATGAAAATTCTTTCATCATTTGCTCACCCTCAAGTTGTTCTAAACCTCTATATGTTTATTTGTTCTTCTGAAGATATATAAAATACATACTATGGTAGTCAATGGGGGGGGGTTGATTAAAACATTCTTCCAAATATCTTCCTTTGTGTTCAGCAGAACAAATAAACACAAAGAGGTTTGGAACAACTTGAGGGTGAGTAAATACTGACAGAATTGTCATTTTTGGGTGAACTTACCCTTTAATTTAAAGTTTTTTTTTTGTTTACTTTCACTTTTGATTAATTTAATGCGTCCTTGCTGAATACAAGTTATAATTTTACTACTGTCACCCATGGAAGCAATCACAGTGACTTCTAAAAAAGAAAGGTGAAACAACCCGATCACCTTGGGGTGTATAATGGTACGTGTCTCTAAGAAAATAAGTTTGAACGAATGTGCCATTTACTCACAGGTGTTGAGTTGATGACAACACTGCACAGGCTCTGTGCCGCTGATAACCTATTGACGGCCTTCCTATCCCTCACTGAACCAAGTGACGGGAGGCCAGTGCTTTCCTCAGTTAATGCGTCAAGATCAGACAAAACAAGTTTACACTGCAAAAATGTAATCGCCATGACTGGATAGATACCAGCAGGATGTTATGCACTTTCACATTAGTTGCATTAGGTGGATGTTGCAAATCTGACAACTAAAAAGTGGATGATGCAGAGGCCAATTTTTCAGTCAATGTTGCCAGGAAATGCTGCTGAAAACAGGCAACAGCACAGGAGAAACAAGTTGGCCAATGTTGAGCATTATCTTTACCAGTTGCATCATCACAGCTTGCTGTCTGTTTCCAGTCTGGGCACTACATAAAAATGAAAACGTTCTCAAAGTCATCTGTGTCAACACCTAGAATGACTGCCAGTTAAGTGGCAGATTCTCAAAAAATAAAAAAAAAAAAAGACTCAAAAAAGATGTGCTTTCTCAAGGCACAGACTGAAGCCTCAAAGTAGTTTTTTTGTCAGACAGTAACAGTGCAAAAGATAATATATTGAGATTAAAATTGAATTACAATCAGAAAAAAAACATTTATGAGATGGAAAAGTTGGTGAAAAAGGGCTTCAGAAGATGATCAGGAAGCATCTGGGAAATTGAGAGGTGGTGCTTGCACCTTTGTATCACATATCACTCTCTGATGTGGCTTCAGAAGCACATTTAGAAAAATTCCTCCACTCACTATAATGTTACTTTTTGCATTGCTATGCACTGAGTTTAAATGGGATGGATAAGGGACATACATATGAAAGGTCAGTGCAGAAAGGAAGTGACATAACAATGGTTCTAACAGACAGACATAAAATATATAAATACATATATTTAGGGTCCTGAACAAAAAAAAGGATGGCATGCATTTTTTTTAAATATACTGCCAACTTACCACTTTGCCAAACTCCATCTCAGAAAAGAACCTATACCAAGGCTCATTCACTAAATCTACATCTTCTGGACTTACGTCCTGAGTCTACAGAAATATGGCAACAAGGAAAGGAGGACAAAGAGAGAGAGAAAGAGGAAGTTTCAGAATACAAAGACAATGAGACTGAATGATGATGTTACATGAACTCTCTCTTAATGTCATGATCTCAGACAGTAAAAAAGGCTCCAGGCTGAGACAGCAGAGGAAACATGAATTGGATTTGTTTCCAGCTTGATGACTTATTGCAAGAGCGTCTGTTGCTCTCAGCAAAGGAACAGAAGTTAGAAAATAAAGATCTCACAAAGACAAAGTAATGATGATGGAAAGGGATCCATAGATCACAGGTCTATGACAAGCAAACAAGGAAAATAAACACATATTCATATACTCAAAATCAAAAAATTTCACACTTCATATCAATCTTTCAGCATTATTGTTTGCGTATAAAAACATTTTCTACATTGTTTTAATAATCAATAATAATTATGCCATGATATTACACAATTGTACAAAGTTTGGGTTGGTAAGATTAATATTTTTTTTAGTTAATTAATACTATTTTTTGATAAATAAATAATTTTATTCAGTGAGAATAAAAACATGTATGGTGTTAAAAAAGATTTCTAATGACATCTTTTTTTCCTTTTTAACTTTCTATTCTTTAAATAATCCTGAAAAATGTATATAAAATATTCAGTGCATCAAATAAAAAATATTAAGCTGTTTTTAACATTCGATAATAATAAGACATATTAGAATGATTTCTGAAGGATCATTTCATGTGACACTGAAGACTGGAGTAACAATGTATATTATTATATTATTAATTATATATATAAAATATATTATTTTATATTATTAATTATTAGTAGTATTTTTTACATAATTATTGTATTAATATATTACTGTTTTTACTTTATATTTGATCAAATAAATGCAGTCTTCGTAAGAAACTTCTTTACAAAACATTAAAAATCTTTCCGACCCCAAACTTTTGAACAGTAGTGTACATCATTTAAAAATAATTTAAATGTTCCACGACACAAAATTTTACAAAAGAAAAGAACTGTTTCTGCAGAGCTAAATCAATGAAAAGACACAGGCAGCACATTATCTTCTGCCCTAGATAGGACCTGACCTGGAGCCATTTTAATTACTTTCTCTAACAATTAGCAGAAAATGAAAGAACTAACGCATCTCGCACTTTTCTGCTTCAGTTGTTTCACTGTCGAGGATCCAACGTGCTTTGCTTGGCAAAGTATTCTACAATAAACCCATTTCAGCGGTATGTCATCAGAAAGACATTATGTAATACCAGCAGCTCCCAGAATGAGTCATGCTAAAAAGATTGAATCACAGAATGTCATGGTAACAAACCTCCCATGAAAATGACCAGACTGCAGACACACTCAAGCCCCAGCAGGAGTCTCTACTCTTAACTGGGTCTGGACACTGCAAGTGTCACTTATTGATGATCTTTTTATAGCTGAGTAAAAGGTCCTCCTACTTTCTATATTCTATACTTAACGTTACTGTAGTGTGTGTACTGCTATGAGCACACGCGATAATCATGTCTCTACGCACAGTACAGTGCATATAACACAACATTAAAAGACATCACTCGCACAAGTCACCTACCGAGGTCACTTGAGACTACCAAGCTGTGAGTGTGCTGTGTCCTTTTAAGTGAAACAGGCAAAAATCAGCTCTAGCAGCATCACACGTCATGCACAGCAACAGCACTCAGAAAACATGCGTGTAAAAAGAGCATCATACCTTTCTCTCCTGCTTCAGCACTGAAGACTTTCCTGGCTCGTACTCAAATATGCTCTTGGGCTCAGCGCGGTACTTCCTGGTGTCTACTTTCTTGTCAGGGGGCTCCCACTCATTCCTGCAGGGATGCATGGGGGAGAGATGGAGTGATACAGCAAGGGGAGGTGGAGAGTCGCCATGGCAACCAACAAGGGCAAGTTTTAGTTAAGCGTTCCCATACATGCAGCTTGTGTATATATAAGAGCACTTTAATCATCTGAGAACAGTGATGTACTGGAGAAATATTCTGCAGTGTTATACATATTCAGTAACCAATTTTGCATGATTTTGATTTAATACAAAATTTCCATTACAAGTTATTGTAACAATTAGGGTCAAATCTTTGACTGTAATTATCCAATAAATAACACCAACGATTTTTATAACATTATTTACCTGCATTAGAGGAAATAAAAATTCACCTGGATAAATAAATGTTGTAAGTACAGAAACTTGTCAGTCCAAGATGGCTAAGACATTGACTAATAAAATATTTACATTAACTTCAGTATCTATTTATTTGTGCAGATCCTGATATTATCAACAGAATCTCAAATATTTCTTATTCATTAAATGTCAAAATGTTTTGTTTTCCAAATTCTAAAACCATTTGTATCACCGGTTTTAAATTACATTTTAAATCCTTTATTTTTAGTGTGATCTCATTCTTTTGGGCTTTATATTTATATGTACAGGTGAAATTTTGAAAAAATTTGAATACTTTGCAAAAGCTCATTTATTTCAGTAGGAGTCTCTATTCAACTTAAAAGGTGAATCTAATACATCATACAGACTCATTACATGCAAAGTGAGATATTTCAAGTCTTTATTTGTTATAACTTTAATGATTATGGCTAAAAGCTTACAAAACTCCCAGAATATTGTGAAAAGGTTCAGTACTTTAGGCTCAGAGTGTCACACTCCAATCAGCTAATTAATCCACAATGCCTACAAAGGGTTTCTGAGCCATTAAATGGTCTCTCAGTCTGGTCAGTAGAATTCACAATCAGCGAGGAAGACTGCTGACCTGACAGTTGTACAGAAAACCATCATTGACACCCTCCACAAGAGAGGAAAGCCTCAAAAAGCAATTGCAAAAGAAGTTGGATGTTCTCAAAGTGCTGTATCAAAGCACATTAACAGAAAGTTGAAGGGAAAAGTGTGAAAGAAAAAGGTGCACAAGTAGCAAGAGTGACCGCAGCCTGGAAAGGATTGTCATATTCAAATGTGTGGAGGAGCTTCACAAGGAGTGGACAGAGGCTGGAGTTACTGCATCAAGAGCCACCACACACTGATGGGTCCTACACATGGGCTTCAAATGTCGTTTTCCTCTGGTCAAGTCGCTTCTGAACAACAAATGTCAGAAGCATCTTACCAGGGCTAAAGAAAAAAGAACTGGTCTGTTGCTCAGTGGTCCAAAGTCCTCTTTCTGAGAGCAAATTTTGCATCTCATTTGGAAACCAAGGTCCCAGAGTCTGGAGGAAGAATGAAGACGCACACAATCCAAGATGCTTGAAGTCCAGTGCAAAGTTTCCACAGTCTTGGTTTGGGGAGCCATGTCATCGACTGGTGTTGGTCCACTGTCCTTTATTAAGTCCTGAGTCAACGTAGCCGTCTACCAGGACATTTTAGAGCACTTTTCACGCTTCCTTCAGTAGACAAGCTTTATGGAAATGCTGACTTCATTTTCCAGCAGGACTTGGCACGTGCCCACACTGCCAAAAGTACAAAAACCTGGTTCAATGACCATGGGATTACTGTGCTTGATTGGCCAGCAAACTCACCTGACCTGAATCCCACAGAGAATCTATGGGGCATTGCCAAGAGAGAGATGAGAGACATGAGACTGAACAATGCAGAAGAGCTAAAGGCCACTATTGAAGCATCTCGATCTTCCATAACATTCAGCAGTGCCACAGGGTGATCACATTCATGCCATGCCTAATTGAGGGAGTAATTCCTGCAAAAGGGCCCAAACCAAGTACTGAGTACATATGCATGATTATACTTTTAAAAGGGGCTGACATTTCTGTATTTAAAATCCTTTTTTTAATTGATTTCATGTAATATTCTAATTTTATTTTGAATTCGGGGATTTCATAAGTTGTAAGCCATAATCATCAAAATTATAACAAATAAAGGCTTGAAATATCTAACTTTGCATGTATTGAGTCTATAAAATGAATTAGTTTCACCTTTTAAGTTGAATTACTGAAATAAATCAACTTTTGCACGATATTCAAATTTTGAGATTCACCTGTATATTTAAAACCTAAAATGATCTACAAGGATACAAAGTAAAGGCACTTCATTTATTTTCTGCAGGTGAACACTGATGGCTAAAAAAAAACAACAGGTCTCCATTATGATTTCTAGCAGCAAACAGCAACATCTCGCCAACACATGCTTGTTAAGCAAATTCTAAAATACAGTGTTTCGCACAATGAGGTGCTGTGAAGAAATGTCATCATCTCTATGTTGAGCAACACTAGCAATGTGCAAGAATTCACACTCTAATATGAAAGTTTCAGAATTCAGTCAATAAATGTGCTAGAATCTTCTCCATAAATCATAATATTTGATTTATAGTGTCATGGCTTACCTCTGAGGTTTTAAGGAAGATGTGCGTGTTGGCACAGGCAGCTGTCCTCTTGAGCTCCCCATGTCTACTGCACTCTTGGAGCGAGGGACTGGCCGCACTTCAGAATAAATGCAAATAACAGACACTAACAGAACTGAAACACAACTTTCCTTTAAATAAGAATGCATAATGTAGTTTTTATCCCTTAGCCAAATTAAAGAGAAAGTTCTCCCAAAATTCAGTCATCATTTACTCAAGTAAAGTGTTCCAAACCTGTATGAATTTCTCGATATTTTTAAGAATGCCAGTAATCAGACAATTGATGGGCCACATTGATTTTTTTTTCAATACTATTCTTATTCTATTTACTGTCACACATCGTATACGCAAGTGTACCGACGGTGAAATTCTCTGAACATTGCAGTATAACAAAACACTGTATGTACAATTAACAATATATATAAATAACAGTATACACATTTTAATAAAGTGTAGTGCAAGGGTAAGTGAGGTATGTTTAATGTGATTATACACACACTAATGCATTTAATGTGATTAATCCTCAGATTAATCGAACCAGTACTATGGAAGTCAATGGGGCACTGGGCCTCTTTGGTTACCCATGTTCTTCAAAATGTTTTTGTGTTCAGAAGAAAAAAAATCATATCAATTTAGAACAACTTGAGAGGTCAGTAAATGACAGAATTTTAATTATTTTTAACACACAAACACTCACCATCCTCACCACCATGTGCCGGCTTGTCATCTGAAAGAGTCAGAAAATACTTATTAGATGCAAATAGTTAATAATAATCAGTGATGAAGCAATACAGCTGACATATATTTGCGAAACTATTAAAAACAGTGGCGTTTACAACATTTTTTCACATATAAAATGTATTTCTACGGTAGTTTGTAACTTGTTTTCTTATTGTGCTCTCATTAGTGTAGCCTGTGCTCTAAAGCAGCAACTTGAGGGATTCTAAACATCTAATGTATAGGAGGTAAAAAATGACAGGGATTAGATTAGAGTGACACAGCAGTAATGATCCACTAAATAGCAGCTCCAATACAACTACCCAGTAGATGGCGCTATAACAACAGCAGTGTGTTTTTCTGATGCTGGAATATTCTACTAGCTGGTAAACTACAGTACAAATAAGAGATTTTCACCACAATCTATAGAAATGAGGCATTTGAGTGATTATTCAACAAATAAAAGCTGAAATAAATACTTTAGAGTCAGACGAGCCCATGGCAATGCTAACAAAAGCCCATTATTGCACAAAGCCCATTAGTTGTGTTGTGACTGCTTTAATAATTCAGCAGAATCGTTCTCTAAAAGCACAGCCATGAAACACATCACAGTGGTATGAAAGCTCTTAAAATGGAGGTAATCAATCTATGAGTTTTAAATACATGGTGGTGTGGTCTTGGAAATAGCTCCATTACCACATCTCACCTTGATTGTTATATGATTTCCTCTTTAGGACAATCAATGTGTTGACACCGTGTGCATATAAAGCATTATCTATTGCACACTGGGATTTGTCAAAGAATTGACTGTAGATGGAGCGAACTACACTGCATAACACCTTATATTATAAACACTGTGACTATACACTGGTTAAGAGTTTGGGGTCAGTAAAATCATTTTTTTTTAAAGATACTGTTTTCAACATTGATAGTAATAGGAAAATGTTTATTGAGCAGCAAATCATCATGTTAAATTGATCATTTTCTTTTTTTTTAAATCTTACCGACCTCAAACTTTTCATTGGTAGTGCATACCCATTTCATTTGGTTTTCATGAACTGGATATAAAATTATGCAACACATACAAAAGGTTGAAAGGTGTTGCTAAATGGCATAGACAGAAAAGAGTGGCATGGAGGGATGTTTCATTAAAGATCTGATTATAACTATAACCATGGTACCTCTGGCTCTCAGTGGCCTGTCATTGCTCTCTGGAAATATGTAGGTGGGATCGATATGGATTTTCTTCGACAGTCTCTGAGTATAAGGTGGTTGAAAGACAAAACACACTGACAAAGATGAATACACACATATACTGTACTGAGATGTGATCTGGACATATTCATATCTGGAATCGAATACACAAAAAGAAGGCATTGTAATTCTCAAGCAGGATCTTTACCTGGGATTTTGTGAATCTGTTTGAACATGTTTCTGTACCAGTCCTTTGATAGCTCTGTGTTCTAGAAGAGAAAAATATGCAGATGGTCTTTTATTTACGGTATATAAGTTTTTAGATGAAATTATTTTAGTCAAAGTAAACACAGGTGAATCTTGAGAACGACCCGTTTCTTTACCCGTACTGGAACTCTGGGTCCCGGGACAGCTGAATATTCAGACAGTCTCATTGTCTTTCCTTCCATGTCTGCTGGACTCTCAGAGAAAGATGTATTCTGGCTGACAGCAGGGCTTCCGATTCAGGGCCACTGCCCTGCTCCGCAACAGCTTCTGAAACACACGATCATGAAGTCAGATCATAGAACACAAGATCAAAAAACACTAATCTGGTACTTTCAGCCAACACTTATCTATGACAATACCTTCAAGGGATCACTAGATGATTTAATGTTTAAATTTAAATGAATAAGTCATGCCTACAGATCTATTAGAAAAGACCGTTTTCCTAGGAAGGTCAGATCCATTTGCATTTCTTGCGACACTTCTCTTTTATTTGAACCATAGTTGAATAACATAAATGTTTCTTATGATACTGACTGATGGACCTTTTTTATGGATTAAAAGCGGTGTGCCAATTTTCCAGGTAAAATGACAGTTGATGCTGCAAGAATTTTTGACAATTACATCCTATCTGACAGAAAAATAACAAGTAATCAATATGAGGAGTCCAATCTCAAAAGTTGCTGCTAATATTTGTGGTGGCGGTTGTGCTGGTTCATATTTTTGTAGAAACCGCGATCATTTTTTTTTTTTAGGATTCTTTGATGAATAGAATATACTGTCATTATTGATCCATTTAATGTGTCTTGCAGAATAATTTTTTTTTTCTTTTAAAAAAAATAATACTGAGGTCAAACTGTTGAATGGTAGTGTCCTTTTTATACAATTAATATACACAATGCACATAACCATAGAAACAGACACTCCCACCTTAAAGTGCTCCATTATGCAATTTTAAATGTTTTTTTAAGTGCAACCAAGAGCAAAAAAACACTTTCTCATGATGAATAAGTTGAAAGACAAAACACACTGACAAAGTTCACATTGCTCTTTTCTCACAGTGTCTGAAATGGTTCGATAAAGGCTTCAGTCTCTCTAAACGTTACTAAAGCAAAGTTTTGCTCTCTAAACATAACTTTGGAAACTAATCACATGTGAACGTAAGAAAATATTCTATACAGATTTTCTTTCTATATCATGACAGCGATTTATTTACCTCTGTTGTGCTGCAGCAAGACGATTGTTGGGTTCACACTGCTGGTGGGTGGATATGAAGAGAACACTTTGGCTGATGAGGTAATAGCACTCGGATGATCAAGGCAGGATGTGAGCTGAGACTGACTCTCACTTACAAGCGAGTCCACCTGAGGAGGACACACAAAAGCACTGACTATGGTGTCACATATTGTTTGTGAAATACAGACAACTTTGAATCTCACAGAAATTTGCATGAAATTTGCATTCACTTAACATCTCTTTCAAACAAACAATTGCAAAGATTCCTCTTATGATGCTGCTGAAGACAATATAGCACTTTTTTTGGTTACTTTACTCATTACTGTGTCTTCTGTTTTGAAGAGGCCATCTAAACCAGGAGTATTCAACTCATACTTTATAATAACTTTTATTAACAATATTTATATAATGCTTGCAGTGTTATAGTATTTTTTTGTTTAGAATGAATTCTAGTTTAAGTGTTGTAATAATAATACATTGTGCATTTTTTGGTTTATTAGCTTTAAAGGTGCAGTGTGTATTTTTTAGCGACATCTAGCGGTTCGGTTGTGAGTTGCACTAAGGGCTCAGCCCACTGCTCACCCCTCCTTTTCGAAGAAGCTACGGTGGCTAAAACGGGACAAACATATTCGACAGCAGAGACACCAGAGAATAGCCAGAGTAAGCCAAGAGTGTGGAACATTGTCACTGTTTCTGTTCCATAGTCCATTATAAACCATATCATGGATAAAGTTTACAAAGCCATAGTCAGGTGAGGATCAAGGGTCTTAATACAGTAAAACTTCAAATATTAGCCCAGGCTTTTATTTTCCCAAATCGTCGAACTGCACTGGCTTGTATTTGAGACCTTTGCAATTTATCGATTGAGATGTTGTTCATTGAGTCTATAATCTCTAAAAATCTCCAAATGCTCTAAATGAAACTGCAGTCTTCCAACCTTTTACTATCGTGTCAATAGCCTCTATGCACGATCGCTCTCGGATTTGTCTCAGCACGCCCAGTTACATCCGGTGCTGCGTCAGTCTATGGTCAGAAGCCGGTTTTGCGTTAGGTGGAGATAGTGTCAAATTACACTTGCTGTTTATAAAAACGTCCTGCGGTTAACGTGAATGATGTTAACAACACTGTGAGGCATTTAGCTGTCACACAAGAGTGAAAAAGAGAAGTTATTGAAATTATATATTTCGAAGCTTTATCAACAACTTTGAGGGTTAGTATTCTCTCATATCGTACGAAATTCGACTAGCGAATCAGCGTTTCTATAATCGTTGTCTCGTTTCTGAGAAAACGGATTTTATTAAAGTTTTGCCTCTATACACTTGGCCTGCAGAACGCGCTTCCGGAAGTAGAGACGCTGACTGAGATTCTTTCAGACACACGTCATCAAGGTTTGTGCATAGAGGCTATTGATTTGATTAATGTGCACGAGGGACAGAGAGCAAGACAGCGGCTCGTGTTTGAAGGACGCGAGAGTGCGCGGTGCGGCCTGGGCGCGCCTCTCTCTCTACTCGTTTTGTGCCCTGTCAAGTGCAGCAGTCATTCTATTCTACATCATTCACCGATCAAAATAGGCTTTCGCGGAAAAAAAGATTTGCTTTCGCGGCCGCCAAAAGCGGACAATCTGACGGTTTTAGAAGATTAACAACCCGAAACTGAAAAAACAGACACGGCTTCTATTTGAGAACCAGGTATTATTTGGTACTCAGCTATTATTTTAAGTTTTACGGTATATAATATAATAATAGTAATCAGCTGATTGTCTCACAAACGTAACCAGCACATTTCTCCTCACATAGCAAACCCATAATACAGCGAAGGAGAAGAACCACATGAAACTATGCAACTATACATTTTTTCTAACAGAGTAGTAAAAGTTTAGCTGGATAAATATGAGCTGTTACTGTGGCTGAGCTGGTTAAAGCGTAAAGCCTTGTTTAAACTCAAAGCCAAAGGTGTACAGTAACATTTGATTGTAACAGCGCACGCACCTCCTCATCCCCTAGACACCATTTACTAATCACGACACAATAGGATTTTTTTCTCTGTTTTTGAAAACTCTGCGCAATCGACTTAAAATGCTTACAAGATTGACTTGTCGACCGTCGATCTAACGGGTTTGTGATTCCAGAAGCATACTGTTTTACGGTCACTGACAAGAGTCCTAATCAGCTGTCTCACGAACATAACCAGCACATTTATCCCCACATAGCAAAGCCATAACACAGCGAGGGAGAAGAACTAAGTTACATGAAACAGACTACATATTTTAGAAGTCATAATTCAGAAGTTTTAAAGTCACTACTCACATTGTTTATGGCTAGCTTCTAGCTTTCTGCTGCTTCTCTTTAAAGGTAGTGACGAAACACGCTCTGTAGCAGCTGTTTGTTTGTGGTAAAAACATGACGTCACAATATGTCGACCTTCATAGAAGGGGGTGCCTGTGGTTATGTAGATATAAATGTCTCATTCTAAGGTAATAAAAACATTACAGTTTATTAAGTAATTCTTTATACACCACTGAAACCATAGTTATGGATGTCATATTGCATTTCTGTTAATAGATACTATTTTATATTTAATTATTACATATTGCACCTTTTAATTATTAAAGAATTTTGTTTAGCTTTAAATTATTTTATTTCAGGTTTAGTAACTTAAGTACTTCAGCTTAAACTTATTTTTCAATTAAAGTTTTTCATCTAATAATATTTTTATTTCAATTTTTTTTAATAGTTTTAGTTAACAATATAAAACTGGCTCAACAAATCATTAGTTCAAAATGTGTTAATAGTAAAAATGTCATACATTTTTACAGTATCTTCTCCACTGACGCCCTAGACAATGTAATGTAATAATGTAGATAATGTAAATGTAAAACAGATCTACAAAAGTCATCTTGCTTGTGAAATACAACATTTCAGTCGTTACACTCATTTTAAGAATGAAGTGTTCGAAATTTTCCTCACCGTTGTCTCCAGAGATCTTGAGATCTGAGCTGTTTAATTAGCACTGACATAAATCTCTAAATGATATTTTCACAAGAAAGCAAAGCACTGCTAAAAAGTAATGAGCTTCAGACATGGTGACTCACCTTTGTTGGTGTCTCATTGACTTGAGTTGAATTTAAATCAGCTCCGGTGTTGTTTACACTTCTCTCAGGCAGACTTGTTTCTGTGGCATCTCCATTGACCGCACCAAGCCATCCACCTGTAACAAATCCAAACAGTTTAGATTCTCAAAGGATCAGGGAATCTCCAAGGAACTTTTTAAAACCTAAAAAGGCATAAACATGAAACAGAGCTGCAACCATTGGCAGCAGACCTGTTTGTTTCCAGCACAAACCACAATTTATGTCACAACAGATTCCTTAATCCTCCATTAAACGAATCACCAGCCAGAATCTGTCAGAACTGAACCCCACAGAAGGTCTTCATCCACAGAGATGCTAATTTATTACTGGAAAAAAAGCATTCTCTGAACTTTGTCATGAGAACAAGGAGACCATTGAACCCACTGTAAGAAGTGTTTGTTCCAATGGCCTTTTTATTCAGGCACAACAACAATTAAGGCATCTCTCCCAAGTGCTGGCAGTTAGCCAGGATAGTTCCAACATGGAGATGGTGAAAACGTCCACACTGAAGGTCTCCGTTACCAGAGCTCAAAGTGGGTGTGAACAAAAGAAGTCTTTGATTATCCCCTGTAACTATTCACTGAAAGTTATTTGAGCAATGAAGTTGACTATCCAACAATGCTATATAAGTTCCTCACCAAAACTTTTTTTGCTTATAATTTACAAGCAACTAACCACATCATGCACATTTAAAGTCGAAATAACATGTGAGGAGGACACTCAAGAATGCACCATTGCTGTAAACAGAGATCTTTCCAGCTAATGATCGCTCAGAAAAAAAAAAACTTTTAGTGTACATTAGCTAGACATATCATTAGTAACATTATTTCAGCACACACATGAAATAATCTGGCACTGTACTGCTTTGTGAAATATATTCAGAGCACTCTCCTATTGACACATCCTCCATTTCCAACTCACTTTTGGCAGAGTTTACTGGATAGCTCTTGGCCCGAGCCTTCCTCATCATCGATGTGCACTAGCGTGGCCCTCAAAGTAACAGCACCCTTGCCCTTACAAACGCGGGTAGGGTCCAACTCTGCAAAATAATACAACTAAATAACTGTATTCCTTTTACATTATTCAAACGTTAGACCCCAAATCCTAAAAAATACTGGTCTTACCAGTAGGCATGAGATCAGGTGAACTTTTCATGATCCTCAATGGTGTTACTCTGCACAGCAGATACAGTGCGCCGACAGGATGGATGTGCTTCAAGACACATACAACCATAAGTGAGAAAAGTACAAAAAAAAAAACTATTATAATTGCATATTTGCAGTTTTTCACATTGTTTGTGACATTTTGGGTTGTGATGTACCCGTTGAGAGTTATTGTTAGAAATTGAGAACAACAGCACTAATAATGGTCACATAGAGACCCGAGGGCTTTTTAAGTTCTAGGAAGATTATAATCACAGTGTTCTCTGTTGGCTGGCACAAATATCAAGGAAAGATGGATGAACGGAAGGAAATATGGGGCCTGGCAGTAAGAATACTGATTCAACAATGACTCAAGCCAGAGAGGAAGACAGAGGGAGTCTGTTTGTGATTGCTTACTCATGAGCTTCCTGCATCAGAGACATTAGACAGCTATTATTCCTTGCTACTGCCTTTTATGTAATACATACTACAGTGTTTTGATTAGGCTAGGTGATTTGACAGGCTTAAACAATATCATATAATTGTGCATTATATGAGGCTGTAAGCACAGATTTTAAACTGGCATGCTGAGAAAGTTGTATTTTTCGTGTTTATCTCTAATTGATGTTGTTGTCTATATCTGTGTTACAATTGTTTTGTAATTTTCATTCATACACATGTAACTGTAAATAAAGGTTAGCCAGGCCGGTGTAACCTCAAAAAGCTTGATGGAGATAAGAGATACTGAAAGTGTGGCATGCTTACCAGGGCCTGCATCAAATGTCCCTGTGCCCTCTGCTGGAGAGCCCTGTAAAAGAGAATGGGTGAAAGAGAGAGATAAGGGGAGATATTAAGACATAATGTTGCTCAGCATTTAGCATTTAGTCATTAGTCAGTCATTAGGAAAGAGAACAATAAGCAAATGGTTGGCAATCAAGACAACTCAACAACAGCACATCCTACTCTTTAATTTAAAGTCTTTAAATAGCAAAAAAAGCTAGTGCAAAAAGTAGGGGTGGGTTATAGGTACAGTTACTGTGTACAGGAAATCAGTACCAGCTGATTCAACTTAGTTAAAATAATAATAGAGCCTATATGTGAATAAATCATCTAACCGTAGTCACCAACATAAAAGATAAATAAAACTGGCCTGTTTGTTTATTTTCCTTGTTCAGCTTTGGTATAAGTACATTTAGACCTTATCTCATATTTAAGATCTGACAAAGATCTGCTAAACTGGATTGTGAAATTTTGACTGGAATAATGTTACAAACAATCCTTCTAATACAGTAAGCGTGAGGGTGATGATTCATGAGGAGACTGAATACCCCTCAAACTAACGTGTCACACCTTTGGCTGTGGTTCACACTGAAACAAGATACAAAGTGACCTGTTATAGAACATTGACTAAGTAAGAAAATATGGGTCAATGAAAATATATGTTTCAGTAGCTGGCAATCTCCCTTGAACAGATGTTTCTGCCCAGTAATAAGTAAGTCACTTACTGTAGATAAAAGTATCTGCCAAATAACTAATTTGATACTGATTACCCAGCAAGCAATAGCCATCATGTCACCGTCTAGGTTGACTAGAGACCCAATATAGTCTGGCTATAAGTAACCCACTTCTAGCCAAGATAACCTTGAATTTGGTTACATGTTTGCTTGTGTTTGGTTTAATTTCTTTGAGATGTTCTATGCGAAGCCTGTAAGTCTATCCTTGGGCTAGTTAGATGTCTATTCTATTTTCACTGACAGCCCAAATTTTGTCTTGTTTTAGCCTTGAGGTCAAGGCTGTGTTTGGGACGCCTATTGGATATCTTTTAAATGCAAAATTGCTTGCTGGGTAGTATTTTAAATACCAATTACTATGTGCCAAGTGAGGGACTTTACAGCAGAGTTTTCTCTAGAGATACGAAATAGCATCAAAGTCCTAGATAATTGCAGATATTTCTGTTGCATTTCTAATTGATCTCAATGTAAACATTAACCATCTGTCTCTATCCAATGGCTCCCGTCTCATTGACTTATTTTAGTCAACAGTTACAGTGTGTACAAATCAGAACCCGCTAATTAGCCAGCTAAGTAAACTTAGAACATTTAACAGAGCCTATATCTGAATTAAAGTATGTGATCTATAAATAATATTGATAAAGTACTGAAACATATACAGAAACATAACTGTTACCATTGGATTTATCCCCTTGAAAATGGATATCCTTCTAAATTTAGAGTTAGGGCTAAGTTTTTTGTAATTCTATAATACACAAATATGCTGTTTATAATAAACATTCATACCACATACTGAATTAGATAAGTGGGAATCATTTTTCAATGTAAAATTAAAAACAGGTCAGCAATAACAGCTGCACGCATCAATACATCAGTCAAGAGTCACACGTTTTGAGGATCCTTAATACTCTGGATTGCTTCACATGTAGCCTGTGTTGAAGTCATGCTACTAATACTGATTTAGCTTGAGCTTTGTGTCATTTTAGTGAATACATCACAAGCCAAAATAGTTCATAAACATATGCAACTGATTTATTTCTGCATATTAATCTTTATTAACCTTACCTTGTGAGGACCTTCAGCTGAGCTTTGTTTAAAGTCCTAACAAACACCCAAACAGGGAGGGCACCCTTTTAAATGTCCTTTGTTATGGCCTATTATAATCCAGACTATCATGTCCTGTTCTCTTCAAAGACCTACCTCTTTTCAACTACCAAGATGGACCTGTCAACACCAGCAACCTGGGAATGTTCCACCCACTTAGCATTGTGATGAACGAATTACAGCATCCTGCTTTCCATCCACCTCTCCATCCCTGTCTGGCATGACAAGCACCTCATGAGGCTATAAACTATATTAAGATAACCAAGATAATAGACCAAATATGTTATAAATCTGGTGTCATACAAATTTGACAGACTATTGATTGTGGTTTATTTTAAGAATTATCAGAACAGGGCATGGGCCATATGGGTTGGACCAGACACATTTTTCTCACAGTAAACAGTCACCTGAGTGGTCTTATCATGGTCAAGGGCATGGGCACTGACCGTTCAGGCCACTCTAATGTATTAGAGACACTTATGATGATTACAGTCTTCTTTATCATGCTAAAAATAAAATACGCCTTAGAAAGTAATTCAAATGATTTAAATGGCATCCTAGAAATGTCCTACGAAATAACCACAAACTTTTAAATAAAAATCCAGCCTCATATCCAGAATTACACAAAAGACAAGAAACAATACAAATCTAAATCTTAATATTTGTCCAAGCCAGCCATGACCACATTATTAGTCCAAAATCTGTTTGAACAAACAAATAGCTGCACCTAGTAACTGCTGCACTCAGTTACAGAACAGGCCTTCTCCAGGCAAAGCTGTACAACTGAGCAACAGTGGAAAGGTTTATGTCAGACATGGGTCCAAATCTTTGTTTCAAAATCAGAAGCACTGGCATAAACCTCAGGTCAAGGCCAGACTATAAATCTCAGGTCTACAACTTTGGCTCATGTAGTGAGAAAAGGGGCCTCCTGCAGGGGCACTTGATAGCTCAATAAATCAATTCATAGTCTCTTACATTTCTAAACAATTTAGCTCAATACAAACCATTACTGTCTCATTTATAAAAAACAAACTTTTTTGACAATAATGAAAATCCTTCTTTACAGTTATTGTACACTGTAAAAACATCATAATTTTAACAGTAAAACGGTAATATCATTTAATGGAATTTTACAGTAAAATTATGATTTACAGTGAAAAGCCATAAATTGACATATCCAGAACTCCCTACAACACTTGATGATTTCATTTAAAGTTTCATCATCTTAAGGGTTTTATGCAACCACAGCTTCTGTTTACAATGTAAAATGATTTAATGAAATCCCTCATGCTGTCAATACACATTTTGTGAGATTTTTTATATTATCTAAACACACTCTATTTTAATAATAATAATAATAATTATATATATATATATATATATAGCGTACATCCAAAATAAAAGTTTGTGTTTACATAATATATTTGGGTGCACTGTGTATAATTATTTTGTATATATATATAAATACAGACACATGCATGTATATTTAAGAAAAAAATATTATTTATATGTAAAATCTATATATTTATATATAATATAAATTACATATAAATCTATAAACAGTATATAAATGAAAATATGTCTTAAATATATACAAGCATGTGTGTGTATTTATATATATAAAATAATTATACACAATGCACCCACATATATTATGTAAACAAAAACTTTTATTTTGGATGCGATTAATGCGATTAATTTTTTGACAGCTCTAATATTTGTATATATATATATATATATATATATATATATATCAAACTGTAGTCAACACTTATTCTTCAACAACATCAATAATCAGCAGCAGCAGTGCCAGTGTAACAGATCTATTCCTCCAAGACCAAATACATCAACATGGTCATTCACAACATGGAGAGATGTTGTGATAGAATATATATATATACATACATATATATTATATTTCCCACATTAAGCACATTTTCAGTGTGTGTAGAAAACATGAAAAGAATGTTCCCTTTGGTAGGCATTGTTTACAGACTTCTCTTCCACGGTTTTCACCACAATTTTCTGCATGACAGCAATGCTGCTGAAAGCATTTGATTAAAGAACTTGGCAAAACTGAACTTGGCTACTGTGGATTCTAATGGCAGATAACTATTGGCACATAGAAAGACATCTCAAATAAAATCTGTGAGAACTCTCCAACCATCAAAATATCCAGAACATTTTAAAAAGTCACAGCATTAGATTCTAAAGCACAGCAGAAGGTCATCAAGTACATCCTTTGGTGCTTTCCATTCCCATTATGCCAGCCCTATTAAAATAATAACGGGGGGTGACACAAGAAAAAAGTACCATGATATTCCACCCAAGAATCTCTGGGGATTGCCTCATTCTATTTCCATGACAGCTTTTAAAGAGTGCAGCTTTAATACACAAAGGAGATCTACAAGGAGCCTGCTGTAGCTGGAGCGAGAGGGCTGGAGGGGAGGGGGGCCGTTACATAACACAGTGTGACTTCTGCTTTGTCAACAAATGGCAGAGGGGGGCACAGAGAGAGAGAGAGCTCACCAGGATCACAGCAAACAGCTCCAAACATGGCTCGAGAGCAGCGCTGTAGAAGAACAACTGTGGGTGTTTAATAGAGAATATCCATATCAGTAACCGCAAACATCTTCAGCAGACAAACTGGACGGAGGCCTAGATTATCATACTCTTAACACATTTAAACAATGGAATCATAAAAGGAAATGTATGCAACTGTGGTATTTGCCTCAACCACTATTCATCTGTAGCCTGTCTTATTTCAGAGCATGATACCACTAGCAGTTTCCATCCAAATTTGCAAATTTAACTTCCGTGCAAAAATGTTAATATTGCATAAAAACATTAGCAAATAAAGCAGTGGTTCCATCCCATGTGGTTAAGAGAACAAAACTCGCCACTTCCTGGGAATTTAGATGGAGCAACATATCTAATAAAAATGGAAGTTGTTGGAATCTTTATCCTATATCATAAATGACTTGTGTCTCAGAACGCACAGACTAAGCACAATAAACGCTGTCGTGTTACTGTTATGTTCAGATGCCTGGTGTTTGTAAATGCACTTTCTTTTTGCCAATTTTTACAATTTATGCACATCTTGGGGTTTCCATCCAGCAATTTATTTATTTAATTTGTAAAATCTTTTGCCGGCGATTTGTTATGCCCTTAATATTACATGATTACCTAAATGTATTTTTCCCATGTTCTTTTCTGTAATGCACTTTCTGTAAAGCTGCTTTGAAACGATATGTATTGTGAAAAGCGCTATCCAAATAAACTTGAATTGAATATCTCAAAATCCTCACAAAAATAGGTGGATGGAAACATAGCTACTGTCAGTGACACCTCTCAGTTATATTCTGGGAAAGATCCGAACAACTGAAAACAGCATATGTTGCAGACAGGGAAATAATAACTCACAAAAAAACTAATATGGCACTAAGGAAGAGCCTGTGTATGATTGACACAGTGTCTATTGGTTTCACTGCATAATGATGCTCAGATGAAGCAAGTAATGCTAAAAATAGCCAAAGATTTATGCACTTCTTTCATTTTACATACTATTCTGAACTCCAATGAACTTACAACTTTTATCAACTTCTATAATGCACCTCAAATCATCTTTTTAATTATGAAATACTTTGATTTTCGAAGTTGGACCAACAAGCAAGCATAACTGTTCACTCCCATTTGCTTTTTTCCCAGCATGCACAGCAGTATGAATAACTATAGTTGCCTTGGTTCCTAAGTTTTGTTTATTAAAGATCCTGTTTCCTGTTATTCCTCGTCTCCTTGTGCTTCCAGTACCACGCTACCATAACAATATCATAATAAATTTTGACATTACGTCACGGAATACAGAAGCCTATTTTGTCTGGAAGATGTTCTAGTGCACAGCTGTGTATAAATGAGTCAAAGTCTCCCGGCCTGGCCCTCACAGGCCCCGGCATCTGCTGACCAGGACAACAGGCGGCCACAGAGGGAGGGGCACACGGCGCATGCACAGCATCAACTGCAGCTCAAGCCAGAAAAAAAAGCTTTGTGCGCAGCATGGATGTTCTAGAAGGACAGATGGGGCAAATGATAATGAGTTTCACACTTGGGATACAAAGCAGTGCGTAATGGGGCGGCTTTTGATATCAAATGACTTACAAAGCTCATAAGGCATGAGGGATTTATTTTGTAGGTAATAAAAATAAAAATGGACCAGACTGAGCTTTGGGATACTGAGTTTTGGCGCCTAAGTGAACAGCTCAGGATGTGACATTTAAGGGTCAATGACAAGCGCATCCTTATAGTCTAATGAGGCTTCATGCAGTTGTGTCACCATGACATTTTTTACTTTATGCACACTTGCACAGAAGAAAAAAGTAAAAAATGTGGGCTGTGTCCGAAATTGCATACTCTTTTGAGCAAATACTTACTTTGAATTAATTAGTAATTACGTCACGGCCGCTAAAAATACACTCTTAAAAATGCTGGGTTGTTTTAACCCAATTTTGGGTAAAATATGGACAAACCCAGCCATTGGGTTACATTTTTAAATTATTATTTTTTTTTTTTTTGTGTGTGTGTGTGTTTGTCCATATTCTACCCAAAATTGGGTTAAAACAAGTGCGTGTAAAAATGAGTGTGTACAATGTTAAAAAAAGTTGCTGCCTTAAATTATGTATCCTACCATCAACTTGGATGTTTAAGTCATTTCAACATAAATTACATTAAACCGACTAAATAAAACGAGTTGAATCTTGTATAACTTAAAGTCGAATATTATTAAAGCAATGTAAAAACAAATGCTCCCCTGTGGCCTCATGGGATAGTAAAGAGTTCATCATATGCACACTTAAGTATCTCACCGGTAGTATTAGTTCATCCAGGTACTTTTTGCCAAATCTTTTATGAGTACTGTGAATTCGGACATGCTTCTTTTGTCACATACTGTTTTCGCCAACTATGCGATTTCGGATGCTGCCATGGTCATCAAGAGGATCAATTGTATTTTATTTTATTTTTTTAAAGAATAAACATGACAAAAAAGCAGAAAGTGTCATTGTCCCTTAAATGCATTTACAGTTGCCATAACTTTAGTTGCTCTATGTTATGCACAAACTGTTTTTACAGTGTACAATACAAAATGCTCAAAGACAAGTCTGTTAAAATATGGTAAAAAAGTACAATGTTAAAATTAAGGAACTTTCTGTACTGATATTTTACAGGTGTTTTACCCATATTTTGATTCCATTGTATTAAGGGTTGAAGAAACTGTCCGTGTAGATTAACGACAATACTGGTCATTTTCTGCCAGGACCAGGACATTATCCATTTTTCTAAAAAGAAAAAATGTATTTCTACAGTGAAGATATTAAGCACTGGAAATCTCACTGGCCAACAACTCGTCAATATTATTCCAACCAGCAGAGAATTTAGGCACCCCACTTGCAACGGAGACAGAGACAACTGTTTCAGACCTCTCAGTTATGTGGCTGGTGCCTGATAATTTTGTCAGGGAGATGTAGACTATTTAACCACACCTAAAAACAGCTCTATGATAATCCAGACATTTCAAGTGCTTCCCTAATGATGGAGGACCCCAAATCTCAGTGTTGAGCAACACCACCAGGCATGGCCTTTATAAAGCAAGCCAAGCCATGCACATTCACACACACACTTGGATTTCACACTCTATTGAAAGGTGAACAGTTCACAGCAATCTAAAAAACACAATACAATTACATTATCTGAAGGTCCACCATGTTCCAGCAATGCGTTACGCATGGCAAAAGAATTAAAATGGCGTTTAAGCTCTGACATATCATTGTCACATTCTGTCAAAATAACTCTCATCAGACAAACATCATCCCAACACTGACCTCAAGCCAGCTGGTCTACAATCTGTCAAAGCAACAAGAGGTGAAATAAAAATCTGTCAGCATAACACAATCTGAAGCAGAGACGGTCTGTTCAACTTCTAACGTGCTGCTTTGTGCACACAGACCTTGAAATTTGTAGCGCTAACAAAAACATACAGACTCGCACACACTTAAGTGCCACTCAAAGCCACACTGCAGTCAATGGGGTATAAGGCAAGTATGGAGTAAGATGAAGGTTGCTAAGCAACATAGCGAAACATTGAAACAATTTGGATGGGAATGGATTTTATGTGATAAAAAGATGCCTCAATCATCGTCAATCATAACCACAAACATGCAGACATTCACCAACAGCACAATTGCATGTGTAATATTGCTTTTATACAACATTAAATAAATATGTACATGCATTTTAGACAGTAATGCCATAGATACTTTTGTGTATTCGGTGTTTATTAACCGTCCGCATCAAACAACAAACTAGTGTTGCTTCCTTCTTGGAAGAATCAGTGTTTTTGAACAAATCAGCTGAGTGAATGATTCAATGATTCACTCATTTGTTTCATTCATGAATTAATCCGAATGTTTAAACCAATCAAATCTATTTTGTGAAATCTATTTAGTCACTTGTTGCCACCTAGTACATAAATGTAACTTGCAGAAAGGGTTACTTGACTTTACCAGATAAATATTTAATGTTGTTCATGATTTTAAATAATTTTCCTGTTAAACTTGAAAGGAGGTAACAATTTATAATAACTTTCATTAATAAATCATTCATAAACATATAATGCTTAACGGATGATTACTTACTATATATTCAAATAGCGATGAAAATGTGCTTGTTAATGTTTACTAAAACGTGCTAAGGTGCTAGTACAAAAATGTACAAATTGATTAGTAGTAAACATTAATAAACAATAACGAATAGTTTCAGCTTTAGATTGGGTACTGCAAAAACATGAATAAATAATTAACAAATGATTTACAGATGTGTAAATAGGGTGAATTTGGGTTATTTGGGGGCACTTGTTCCATTGAGATGACTACCCATCAAGGTAAAAGTTTCTTAATATCTACAAATTTAACTTAAGTTTGGGTACTGCAAAACAATGAAAAAATAGTTATGTGTAAATAGTAGAAGTCTGTAAACACAACAAAGTTAATGAGTAATATGTTAAAATTAATAGTGAGTAAAGTTATTACAAATAAATACATTAAATAATAACCTGCTAATCATTATATAATGTTTAATAAGTTTATTTAAACATCAATAAGCATATTATATCATAGCTATTTGAATGTATATATATATATATATATATATATATATATATAAACTAATGGTTCGTTAAGCATTATATGTTTGTTAATGATTTATTGATTCATTTAATGATAATGCTAACCATTTGTCAAAATAATTTGCCTGGCCCTGATCATATGAATGACAATAAATGATGATCTATTAATAATTATGTAATGTTTAATAAGTTCAATTGTAAACATTAACAAGCAAATTAATTCAAATTTCTAGCTATGTGAATATATATTAACTAATGATCTGACAATCATTATATGATGTTTATTGTCAATGATTTATTAATGATTTATAAATTAACATTATTATAAAGTGTCACCATGCCATTTAAAACTGTATCTATATGGGAAATGCAAACAGTGAAATGCAAACAGTGTTGTTAATGGCAACTCAATCAAAATCTTTATCTGGACACTGGACATGAATATGAGTTGAAGTATTTGTAATTGCATGTACATGACTACCAGTTGTAAAATACAATACAACCAAATATAACATAAATCAAATATCTACATACATTTGCTTGGGATTTTCAACACCATTAAATTTCATCTGTGTCGCTGACAAAGACAACATAACAGATGACTTTATAATAGCCAAAGTACTTAACCACTTGTTAAAAAAAAATAGGGGATGCTATTAATATGGTAATCCCTTCAATCCTATGGATGTGGGTGACTCAGGGGCTCCGTGAATGAATGGGAAGCCTGCGATTTTAATCCCCCTCAGAGCACTTCCTCTCTGCACTACCAGAGTGCTTCATTTCAGCGGCTGTCATACGCCTGCCTGCTCTCTCTTAGTTGTTTGTGTCCAATTTTGAGTGATATTTAAAATTAAGAACGTGCCTGAAAAGCATACCATGAGAAAAATAAAGGCTTAATTTTTGGTTACCAAGTGTTTGAAACAGCAGGGAAATGTGAAGTGGCAGTAAATGACACTTGGAGAAATTGAATAATGGCATGTTATTAGCAGTCAAAGCATGTCTGGGCATAATTGCAGTGCTACAAAAAGGCACTGACTAATGTGCAAAAAAAACAACAACTTTTATGCCATTATCGGTGCCCTAGAGCTACTTCAACAAAATCTATTCTGAAATATGTATAATGTAACAACCTGATGATCCTCTTTAAGATCATCCATGTCAAAAGTGTTATAGTTTGTCTATTCATTTGTCAATAACTAATTTAAACAGTGTTTCACCACCAATCTTATAGGTGCCTGTTCACCACACTCCACAGTAACATGATTCTACACAAAGCTTATAAAATATTAAGCACCCAACACAAATTATTCATTATCTTTGTAAGGAGACGGCTTCCAAAGATGCTGGCAGGAACTTCACCCAAATGTTGCAGTCCCTCACCTACTTAAGATTTTAATGTTGTTCACTTCCTCTTTGCTGAAATACTATATACCTTTTTCACAGGGTGTGAGATTTAAGGAGTGAGATGTTCGTATGCTTCAATCGGATTACAGCTAAAATATAACAATAAGGAATATAACAGAACTTACAGTTATCACATTTTGGCTTGTGTTAACAATTTCAGTAAAATCTGCTGGTTATGTATTTAACATTTTTCAACATTAGAAGGGAAATGTGTTGACATTATAGCAGCCCATATCACTTTAGCCTATAATCCCAATGAAACATAGTTTTAAATCAGGAAAAGTAATTAAGTTTTAAACTTTAAGATTATGCACCTGGTAGCCTTCCACAGGCCACAAGACAGCTCCTACACCAAACAAAGTTTGCACAGAGAAATACAAATTTCATAAATTAATTTGAGATTAAATGCTAATTAGTCTTAGAATAATATTGTAAAACAGGGTTTTTAAACCCTGTGAAAAATACAGTGTTTAGATCTCTTTTTTGGCTTTTAACCAAATCTCTAAAAACAAATCCTAAACTAATTTAACTGGGTTAACTAATAATGGAATGACACCTAATTTTGTTTTTTGTTGATCAACTTCATTATACTTTAACAGGGATTTTTTAAATGCTATTTGGAAGGTCAGTTACCAACAAAATATATTACTGAAAAACTGTCTGTTTTAAAGCTGGACGATGCTGTGCCGCATTTCTTAAGTATCGTGACCTACGGTGATTGTATACCATTAGTACCATGGTCTATCTACTTATGCTTGCTTTTTTGAGAAACACAGCCCTTGTCATTTATGGTCGAGAAGATGACTACCAGCTGGTGAGATTGAGGTTAACCTGGCAGACCTTGATAAAGCCAGTTAGACAAGTTCCAAAAACCATCTTTGGCTGGTATACCATGGATGGTTTGCCAAGCCACTTTGCCTTTTGCCACTTTTCATAAAATAAAATTCTAAATGCATCATTATTTAAACAGCAGCAAACACATTTGCTACAATCATAAGCATATCAAATCACTACACTTGCTGCTATGTCCTAACTTACCTGAGGGAAAAAGTTAAAGCAGTAGGCTAACTAACTGTGTTCTAAAGTCTTTAGAAATATACTTAAAGACTTAAATATACAAAAGGCACTTTTTCCATAGTTCAAACTATACGCCTGCTGCATAAACCGCACTGCATTAGAACAACTCATCCTAACATTCCTCTTCGGAAATACAGGCTGTTATATCTCTGGGACTAAAATCTGGATAAACTGTCTTATGTGTCCCGTTTAATTTTTCAAGCCCTCTAGCTAGCAGGGAATTGAACTCGTGAAGTCTGGTTTCTGCTCCCTCTGCATCTCCAGTCAATCCTATTCCTTATTTGGATGTCAAGTGTAGTCGAAGTCAGGAGGGCTCTTTTCCTGCGGAATACAAATTATCTCCATCCCGTCTCCTTCATCTGACATCTTCTAAACGCCTGAGCTCGAATGCAATTTAGACTTTCAGCCTTTAGCCATAATTTTAACACTAGGCTATATAATAATATCAATAGTGCTGAAGTAGGCTAACTAAAACACCAACCCACGTTGCCGCACTTCTGCACTACACATTTGTCTGCAATGGATGGCCGCTGCGGTTTATTGTAATAAACCCTGAGCCAAATAATAGCCTCCAAACGAAGTAAACACGCAAACTTTACGTTTTAATTTGATGTGAAATATCACTCAGGTATTTAAATAATGTGTATATGACGGAGAATGTAATATGTGTTGTGTAATACTCACCTTTCTGAGGAAGCAGTCCAGTTTTCCGTATTGATAAGGCTGCTGCACGCTGCACAATTCAGTGACGGCCACCGCACGCGCTCGCTCGTGCGTCGAGCCTCTCACGCTCTCATCACAATATCACTGGAGTGGGTGGAGAGAGAGAGAGAGAGAGGGGGGCGTTCCGTGGAGCCACAGACGTTTTGTAAAACTCGTTTTCTAATTTAATAATAGTGCATTTGCACTGCAGTCCACATTTGAATGAATAATAATATATTTAAATAAAACATATTACTTTCCGTTTATTTCCCCATTTAAATTTCCACAACAAATTATAATAGTCTATCTTTAATTAAGTTTTATTATTTTAATATAACTTGTTTTAAACAATTGTTAATATAAATTGTTTTAAATAATCTAAATCTTGGAAGTTTGCTGAGGCCCCCTAGCGGTATGTCGACCCCCTTGCTGACAATCACATAGAGTTAAAAATAAAAAAATGACAGAAAATATAGATTCATTTTAAAGTAAAAGGGTCATACTTACGTTTATTAATTATAACCATATTCCAAATAAGTAACATTAATATATTATTTTGTGAGGAACAGACATTGTAGCAAGTAGAAAATACTATAGGCCTACTGGAGTAGGTATTAAATAATTCTGCGACTGGAATATTCAGCATAATTATCAAAGCAAAAAAAGAAAACAGCGTTTCATGTGCACTAGGCAGGCTACTACAATCTTAGGGTAGACAGCAAATTGATTTGATTCACGATTCACAGTTTAACGATGTGATTCTGCATTTTGAAGTGCATTCATATGCTTATTTAAATGCTTCCCCTAAATGTGCTTAGTCTGTTTTAGTTATAGTGTTCCATGTGGATTAAACATACAAACCTTACATGGATAGACTACCCAAAAATATCATGCACTTTCCCAGTAAGAAAAGCCCTCTTTGTTCTCTTTATAAACACTGAGTGACGTCTTCAGACCAACAAGTTTCATGCGCATATGATAAATAAATAAATTTACTAAAACTGCTCAAACACGATGACATTTTCTGTAAACATATAAAACATATACATGTAAATGTCAGTTTTGATATTTTTTCCTCATATAAAATAACGATGACGTTTCCACGCACTGAGATATCAAACAAGGGCAACTCAAAAAAGTTTGAGCTACAGAAAAAAAGTACAGGCAGCACCTCTGTGAGAGCCGTGAAGGCGCGAAAACGCCCACAGCGTCTCCAATAATTTAATAAATGTTAATATATTTTTAAATATTTTAATTTTTTACGCTTTTTTAAATGGATTGAATGAAATCCTCGTCAGGATTCGTAATTGATGCATCAATAAAACGAGTAAATAGTTACACGCCAACTAAATACTTTTCTCAGCACTGCAGGTAATATGTGAACTTACCAAAAACATCCGCTAGAGGCCAATGTTTACACATATATAACTTTGCATTTTGACCTCCAGCAGGGGTTCTCAACTCTGGCAGTCAAGGTCCACTTTCCTGCAGAGTTTAGCTCCTACTCTGATAACTTATTTGACTGTCTATGGTTGACTCTCCTCTTTAACTTTGCGACTTTCCAAATAACAGTAACAACACTTACGGTCTTGGCCACTTAAAAGCGCGTGCGCGGCACGCGACAGGAAGTAAGTGTGCCCCATCGGGGTTCTACACACACTTGCAGTGTTCACGCCTTTTTGAACACTTGTGCCAAATACAGGAAATACGCCATACAGTGGTCAAGTGCATATGACGACCTTTTCACAGTCTATGGTGCTTTCTATTTCTTATTTGTGCACTCTCTCGTTTCCATTCCTCGCTTCCTTCCCTCGCGTCTCAGCTTCACCCCCTGTAGGACGCGAGAGAAGGAAGCGTGGAAAGAAAAGGAGGATGGAGGAATCGAATAGAAGAAGCTTTTGGGATACTTGATCACTCGAGCGTCATCAGCAGCGCAAAAGGAACTGCCCTTATGTTGTTGAAGTTTGGTTATTAATAAATTCATAATAAATAATAATAAAGATAGGCTACACTGTTGAAACATGTGATGTCATAGCTGTGCCACTAACCAATGAGAAGCGTTTTAGGGCGGAGCTGCACGTGTAGCCCCGCCCCAGGTGCAGCCCCACCCCGACTCTGCAGGCCGCAGCCAGGTGGTACTTGGCTACATTCGGCACTAACAGCAAGGGATATACATACCCTGCTACAAATATTATAAGTTAAAACACTTTCAATCATTGATCTATAGACAAATGGATTCGGCGACTCAAAACTGGGGTTGGAGATAAAACCTGACTTTTTAAAATGAGCGTGAACATGAACTGCGCGTGGCGTGCTGCTCATTCATTCCTGACAGAGTGAGCGACGCTCTCGTTACACGTTCATTGTATGAAAAGTGATTTGTTCAGTTCAGCGTTCGGTGAAAATATGAACGAGTTCAGTGAACGTCGTTCATTGAACACGTTCATGCACAACACTGCCTGACTTGAGTTTTGTCGAGAGGCGGAGGCGGCCCGAAATTTGACGGAGGCGGCCGCCTCATAATTGGCTTTATGCACAGCTGCACTACTTCCTGAACTTAAGCCAGCTCCTTTGTTTCCTGTCTACCATTATTGGACTAATTGATTAGTTCCAGGTGTGCCTGACCTCAGTAGTCACGGCAACAATAATCAGACACACCTGAATTAATCAAGCTTGGCCAATAATGGCAGACAGGAAACAAAGGAGCTGGCTTAAGTTCAGGAAAGTAGTGTAGCTGTGCATGAAGCCAATTGTCTGCAGGAAAAACCCTGCTTTTACTTTTTAAAAGATGCACAGTATTGTTTTGTTTGAACACTGCACTGGGCTTATTCCTGTTGTGAATTAAAAACCTTTGTAGTGTGTAAGGGCGTGATTAAACAATAACTACTGTAGTTTAAAAGTGTTTTTATGTTTGTTTTGTTAAAGCAATTCACATACAGGGATTGCTATGTACCGTCTACCCCTGCCACCCTGCCAAGACCTCTTGCCACCCCTTTGCCACCCCATGAAAATTTTCTAGATCCGCCAGTGCTTCATCTTCAAAACATCCCAGGTGTTTTTACACAATGTTGTAGTAACCGTAATTATGAGTTTCTAATTTTCACATCCTTGTAGAACTCGTAATTACAACTTGTAAACTGAATTTTTGGAGAGCTCCAACTTGTACCATATGATCATATACACTCATTGGCCACTTTATTAGGTACCCATGCTAGTAACGGGTTGGACCCCCTTTTGCCTTCAGAACTGCCTCAATTCTTCGTGGCATAGATTCAACAAGGTGCTGGAAGCATTCCTCAGGGAGTTTGGTCCATATTGACATGATGGCATCACACAGTTGCCGCAGATTTGTCGGCTGCACATCCATGATGCGAATCTCCCGTTCCACCACATCCCAAAGATGCTCTATTGGATTGAGATCTGGTGACTGTGTAGCCCATTTGAGTACAGCGAACTCATTGTCATGTTCAAGAAACCAGTCTGAGATGATTCCAGCTTTATGACATGGCGCATTATCCTGCTGAAAGTAGCCATCAGAAGTTGGGTACATTGTGGTCATAAAGGGATGGACATGGTCAGCAACAATACTCAGGTAGGCTGTGGCGTTGCAACAATGCTCAATTGGTACCAAGGGGCCCAAAGAGTGCCAAGAAAATATTCCCCACACCATGATACAACTGTTGATACAAGGCAGGATGGATCCATGCTTTCATGTTGTAGACGCCAAATTCTGACCCTACCATCCGAATGTCGCAGCAGAAATCGAGACTCATCAGACCAGGCAACGTTTTTCCAATCTTCTATTGTCCAATTTCGATGAGCTTGTGCAAATTGTAGCCTCAGTTTCCTGTTCTTAGCTGAAAGGAGTGGCACCCGGTGTGGTCTTCTGCTGCTGTAGCCCATCTGCCTCAAAGTTCGACGTACTGTGCGTTCAGAGATGCTCTTCTTCCCACCTTGGTTGTAACGGGTGGTTATTTGAGTCACTGGTGCCCTTCTATCAGCTCAAACCAGTCTGGCCATTCTCCTCTGACCTCTGGCATCAACAAGGCATTTCCGCCCACAGAACTGCCGCTCACTGGAATGTTTGTTCTTTTTCGGACCATTCTCTGTAAACCCTAGAGATGGTTGTGCGTGAAAATCCCAGTAGATTAGCAGTTTCTGAAATACTCAGACCAGCCCTTCTGGCACCAACAATCATGCCACGTTCAAAGTCACTCAAATCACCTTTCTTCCCCATACTGATGCTCGGTTTGAACTGCAGGAGATTGTCTTGACCATGTCTACATGCCTAAATGCACTGAGTTGCCGCCATGTGATTGGCTGCTTAGAAATTAAATGTTAACGAGCAGTTGGACAGGTATACCTAATAAAGTGGCCGGTGAGTGTAGATTTATACTGCTGTTGAAGTTTTTATAGAAAGCAAGCACTCGCTCATCTGCCTCCAATTTTGAGAGCAAAATCCAGTCAAAAGTCTCTAGACCTAGATTTTTTATTTTATGATATCCCTTTACACTCAGTTGTATGACACAATACGAAGAAAAGATATCTCGCTACTTGGGATTTCATTGGGACTTTAATCAGTTTTCATCAAGGTTGACAAAACAAACAAACATGAACACACATATAACACATATCTGCCCTTGTCACACTCTGCTTTCACACTTAAATACACAGTTTCCATTTTCTCTGCTTTTTCCTTGGGTGATATATACATATATCATAACCAGCAGTGAAAAGTGAATAAATATGTTTAAAAACCACAGAAAAATATGCTACTTTAAATCTCAAGTGCAGTGATCACAGCCAACAAAAGCTACACTTAATTGCAGTTTTAAACAGAAAAAAAGTTCTAATTAAAAAACTAGGCACGTTCTTGAGCTTGCTGTTTGCTATAACTAACACACTCAAAGTGTACAAACCAAACAGCTAAACTGCAAACAAGTGACACCCTTTAAACATATTGCATATCTTCAGCTGAAGATTTATATTTTAAAACCTATAAAGGAAGGTGATCGTTTGCATTGCAAGTTGAGTCTAGATCAGTTCAAATCACTGATCACTGGCTGTAACAGAAACCTAAAAAAATACTGTATTCACAGGCAGTATACTGTATGAAAGGTAAGAGCTTCAAGACTCCTGAATCTGATGTTGAATCTGATGATGCATATTATCGAGGGGTGGGATAGCATATATATACTTTGCCGCACAATTCTGTGCAGATTTGGCAGTTGGTAAAAATAATATAGATGGCACCAAGCTTCCTTAAGAAATACCTTCATTCGAACCTCTGTAAGATCACTGACTGACAATGCAGCCAAGCAGATGTCTTCTGTTTCAGACACAGCCAGGTACTCTTTTTTCCTCAATCTTGAAGAGACTTCCAAATCTCAAAGGCTCATCAAGAAAAAGTGCGCAGTTAAAACAGAACGAAAGCCAGCAATGTTGAAGCAGGCCTCACCATGTTCGTCTCTCGGTAAAGGAGGAGGTGGCATAGACCTCTGTGCAGGCGTCTGAGGAACAGGGACGCGTTGGACTCGGACACGATCGCTCGTTTAGCTACCTCTGGAACCCTAAGAAATAGAGGGTTCAATTTAAAATGTATTCATGTAATGGCAAAGCTGAATTGTAATAAACAATTACAGAAATATCTTTAATATTTAAAATAATGATAATTATCCCATTGACTTACACTGATATAATGTTTAGCACTCAAAATATAACTACCACAAATAACACTGTAACGTTCGAATACTGAATTGTGATCGGATTTGTCTTCTTTGCATACTGCTGTACTACTGTCTATTTCACCTCTAACGCCACAGTGACTATGTGCTGAAATTAAGCAGAAATTACATTAAAATTTAAAAAAATTACACTAAACTGAAGCATAAACGTCAGCCTTGGCATGCCAGACCTACATCAAGATGTTAGGTCTGGGAACCTCATCATTGACAGGGCTACAATGCGAGGGGCAGGGAATAAACGGTTGTCTTTCAAATTCTCTCTGCACGCAATTGGATAACGCTACAACCAATCAGAGCAATAAAGAAGGTGACGACTAAGTCCCATGCGTTTACCCACCAGTGGAGAAAGTTGATATATTAAAAGGCTGATTTCATTGAGCTTTTGACATCTAAGACTCGTTCATTAAAATGAACAAATCTTTTCCGAGTCATTTGGTTCATTCAACGAACGAAACAAACAAATTGACTCTGAAAAAAGATTTGTTCATTTTGATGAACGAGCTCGAACAGGAGAGTCACAAACGTGTGTCACAGAACAGAGCAAGGCAAGCATTTGAGCTTAAAAAACTTTAACTTTGTTTTTTTGTTTTTTAAATGAGCAATCGTTTCTCTTGATAAGACCCTTATTCATCGTCTGGAATCGTTTAAAGCCCTTTGAACAGTTTGCACTGAAAGTGTCTTTTGGACCTTGAACCGTTTGGTTCCCATATGGAGGATCCCATATGGTCCATTATATGGAGAAAATGCTAGAATGTTTTCATCAAAAACCTTAATTTCTTTTCGACTGAAGAAAGAATGACATCTTGGATGACATGGGGGTGAGTAAATTATCAGCAAGTGTTTGAAACGTGAACTACTCTTTTAAGTTCAAATCATCCAGAGTAGCAGTCAAAGCTGAATCAGAAAGACAGCTATTCACCAGCAGCAGCCATTCTTTGTTTTCAAGTAGCAGTGAACCATCGCAACTCTGTCGTCATTGTGTTATGCCCGCCCGCGGCTCTATACACAATGTGATTGGCCTGACCAGAGTTTGTTTTTTTCCAGCTAAAACGTCTATGGAGAGTTGCTAGACCACAATGGCTGCAAAATAATTTTTGCTGCCGCTGAGGACCGTGCGTTCTAGATTTCTAGGCTAGCATAAACGTTTTTGTATGATTGATTTCTGATTTGCAAACACTGGATATTTTATTCCAGAGAAATGCAAATCTTGTTCTTGAGTTGGGTTGGATGTGCACACCTCTCTCAAATAATGCCCATAGTGAGAATTAGAGGAGGATTTGTGAAGCCCACATCAGAGGGCAGGTGTTCTTCACCCCTCTCTGACGCTATACTAATGCATTGGTGTTTGTAGATATCAGCTGGTGAAAAAGTAGAGCATTCCGAACCCACACTCCAGATTTAAAGGTTGATACATACTTCTTCGTCCAGTAAAGTTACTGGTGGAAAGTTAAGTTTCACAAACTCCGGCATTGTGGTTGAGAGTGTTTTGCGATTGATGCTGTGGTTTGTCACATGGGGAGGCGCATAGTTTCATACATGAACCATCTTTGCCTCATCTACGAACTTGCATCCAGTAATCTGGTACATTCTTGCAGTGAAACGTTTCGAAAATAAAACTAGCTGAAGCCACAAACCAAATATGTACATGTTTTCTCTGTTCAACTTCTAATGTCGCTGTGTGAAATAACTCTCTGTTAAAATGGATTTTTAATTTAGAGTTAGAAATGTATTTTGCAATAGAGCTATGACAGAAACCATGCTTATTTGTGTGGTTTACAACCACTTATTTGTGTGGTCCCTTTAACGAATTCTGTTGACCATAAGTAACATTGCACCTACATGTCTACTAACTCTCATAAGAGTATTAGTAGAGTATTAGTAGACTGGTAGGGTTAGAATTATTTGACATGTACTGTAGTTGCAAAGTTAGCCTACTTCTAGTCAACAGAACCATCAAAACAAAGATTTCAACGCAGTTTGTTTTACCTGGTATTTTAAACACATACCTCTCCGTTACACGTGGCGGGACCCGGGGGTGGAGGGAGTACCGGTGGAGTGTTCCACTGCAGGCCGGAGAGGCCGTGGAGGAAGCGGAATGTCTGGAGGCTCCTCGACCATGAAAGTAAAGACACATGAACATTAAAAAATAAGTAATTTCTTACATGGTTTTATTATTTGCCTTAAAAATAAAATATTCTAGTGCAAAATCTCTACTCTGACACATACTCTACTAGTCCCTACTATGACACAATCTAAACACTTTTTCAATTTTAAACCAGTTCATTTTAACGTTACAACCATACATTAAAATTTAAATGTTTGGGGTCTGTTTTTAAAAGAAGTTTTATATGCTCACCAAGTCTGCATCTATTGGATCAAAAATACAGTTAAATAGTTAGTAATATCAATTCTGTTTAAAATAGTTTTCTATTTTAATATATTTAAAATTATTTATTTAAGAAGGCATTCCTCCAGTCTTCAGTGTCACATTATCCTTCAGAATTCATTCTAATATTCTGATTTTGGTGCTCAAGAAACATTTCTTCTTATTATTAATGTTGAAAACATGTGCTGCTTAATGTTTATGTAGAAACTGTGTAACTTTTTTCAGGGTTCTTCAGAGTTCTAAAGTCAAGAACAGCATTTATTTGAAATATAAACATTTTTAACATTACATGATATCATAAGCATTACAAATGTCGTTACTGCCACTTTTGATCAATTTAATGAATCCTTTCAGATAAAAGTATTAACTTCTTTAGAACAAGAATCTTAAAGCTGCAGTCCATAGTGTTTCCTCTTTGTCGCCATCTCTGTTTCGAAATCTGCGGAATTATCAACTTTACGCGAGTTGTACTTCAACACCCTTGAAACGGCACAGGATGAACACAATGTTTGAGGAGACTGTGAGGCTGTCAGTCACCGCGCCGGTGTCGATACTGGCATTCAGAATCACAGATTATTATTTTTTTTTTTTAAGTATGACCAACATTACAATTTTCACCGTAAAATGTCCTCTGAACTAGTAAGAAACATTCACCTTTGTTCTGGTTCTGACATTGCAGTAAATCACGCTGATTAAATCTAACAATCACTTATAAGTTTTCATATCATGCAAAACTGTGCAAATTATACTTTGTTCTCAAATTATTCATGTTAACAATGTCAGTATTGCGTGACTACATGTAATGTCCTTCGGATATGTATCCTTGTTTTCGCATGGGCCGGTTGTCTCTTTTCTTCTGTAGCCACTATAAGTCCGAACGAAGTCTTTTGCATTTTACAGCGGATTAATATGTTGTCACTGGTGATTGTCGTTTGAACCTTTCTGGATCCGTCATCAAATTGATAAGTTTAATTATATCAAGTGCTGTGAGAAAAGGCTATAAATCTCCACCTCCAACATCCTCACACGCAATATAGCCGACTAGCCGAGACTCCTTTTATGTGTACAGCTGTGACGTAATGACGCATGCTAAAGACATGCTTGAATCTCCTGCGGAAATCCACTAGTACCACTGGAATTAAAAACATTATTACAAGCTTACCGCTTTGAATCGAGCTAAGACAAGCAGAGAGTTTTGAACACTGGCTGGTTATGTATTTTCTGAAATATGTATTTTGGATAATTTTTAACCCCAAAAAAGCTACGGACTGCAGCTTTAATAATCCCAAATTTGTATACATTATAGGACTCTGATTCAGAACAAGTGTTGTTAATGACAGGATGGAGCTGATAATGATCATTATAACCCAAATGTAAAAAACGATTAAAGGAAAAAACTGACCTCACATTCACCGTCCATCCCACTGCTGTTGCTAACGGTGCTCTGAATGCTCAATCTGTGACTGCTACTACCTGCACAAGTCAAAACTTTACAATTTAATTGTTGAAACGCAACCATACTTGTAAACAAAGTTCAGTGACATCATCAGTTCAAGTGTGCATTTGTGTGGGATCACTCCAAAAAGACCTCATATGCTAACATTCCCCAAAACATCCATTGGAAGTTTTATAGTAAAAGGAATGTCAGAGATGGTAATGCAATAAAATTCATATATACGATGATCCATGGTATCACACTCCAAGGCATGTTATAGAGCATCACAGTTCCGCCCACACCCCAGAGACAAACGATGGTGCCGTAAGTAAATTTCCCATTTCATTTCTCCCATTGACATTTTGTAAAATCCATATCTAAAGAGTATTAGAGCATGTCTGAGGATAACCAGCTACGGCTGAACTCATAAGCATACAACACATAATTTCGAGTGAAAAAACGAAGAGAGAATCCAAGAAAAGTCAAGGGTACAAGCCTGTGTACATATTTCATTTCCGAACTACTCCTCCCATAAACCACAGCTCCTCACAAGTTGACTGAAACCACCGTAAAAGAGCCTTTTGAGTGACTTCCAAATCTAACTACGGGCATGTGAACTTTTTCCGCCAGTGAATTTTATATAGTGAACGTGCAGGGAAACTCCTTTTCGATTTACTGAAGCTTATATGTAAAATGCATTTGCAGCTGCACATGCAGCTAAAACATTGAGCATCTGGCGAGCACATCCAATGCCGTGAGGGCGTCTCAGAGGTGTGACCAGTGAACTTAGCCCTACGTCATTACACGATCTTCAGTCTTCACGGATCTTCGCGGATTTTACCAAGTCAGTTACACGACTTCCACCAAATCAGATGCATTACTGTGGGATTGTGGGTAATGAAGTACGTATCGCAAGATGTTGTCGAAATTAAAGGCATTTATCTTTATCTTCATTTATGGGGTTAGTGCCCCATGAACTTTTGGCGTTTATATGAGCATATACAATCGCTGAAGTACAGCCGTAGCTGGTTTTAAGTCTACCATGTGTGGTTAAGTTTTTATGGCTTATATCTCAAATGTCAATGGAGAAAACTGTATTGAAATCTTACTTCCAGGCACCAGGCTGTGGGCGGGACTGTGATGCTCTATTGCATGAGATTAAAGAAGTAATTTTCTTTAACATACTAGAAGTGCTGGAGGTGCTTCCTGTCTGCCAGCTTCCTCTCTGCAGCGGTCTACTAACAGGAGGGGGTTGGGCAATCAAATGAGGTGAGGGATCATACACCGGAGCAATTCATGTTAATTTGAGAACCCCACTTGAACGTTTGTTTGCATCGGTGCAGTAATCATAAGCTCTAATGGGGGAGGGGAGAAAAAACATGTTTAGTTACATGCTAAATGTCCCAAAATGTAACATTCATTTTTAAATGGTCCCACCATAAATGTATTCTTTTTATGTGCCAAGTATATTTGTTTGTGTATTTGTTAAAAAACACAAAAATAACTTTCTTTTGCAGTATTATTTGCAATAATATGTGGAAACTATACAGTTAAGTAACTTCATGACAGTTATAAATTCACAATTTTTATACAACAATGGACAGAAACTTTTCACACTGTCCACAAACCATTGGTTTATTATTTTTCGTTGAGTCCTAAGAGTTAAATTCTAACTTTTCTTGTACACTTTAATAGCATGCCATGTTAGCCACTTAGAAGCATATTGTGAAATTACCAGTTGCCGCTTTGCCTTTACAGCGTCGTGTGATGCTGTCTCTTAATCTTTGCAAATTTTCCTAGAAGTAAATGGAAAGATAGTTACAGAAACCTCAGAGACACTTGACACATTTAATTTGTTAACCTTCTGTTTTGACAATTATCATGGAGTTACTGGTTACCTGCTGAAAGCGGAGAGAGCGCCATCTTTTATCTTGATCAAACTGCCAAGCCTTGAAATCCTGCACTGCCTCTTCCACAGTCAGCTCTCCCACCTTCACCCTCTCCTGCAGAGAGATGAGCTGCCTCTGTCCAGGGGTCTTCATGCCTGCAAAGGGGTCATGGTGACTGCCCATGTCGCTGTCTGACACCAGCCGTACAGGTGCTGTAAGAATAGATCATTCCAGCAAGGAAATACTTTCAATTTAATGCATTCATTATCTGTTCATACACACCAAAGGTATTCAATTAGGCTCAAGAAAGACACTGTCAATCAGTACCTAGAGAAGAATCCCTTTCTGGCCTTTGGCTGACTGAGTATACAGGTTCCTTGAGGCAAAACACTGTAAAGCAGGTCAAATTAAACTGACTGTTAAAATTTGCAACTAACCCAAAAATGATTCTAAACCCATATTTTGTTTCTTCAGCTGAGACATTTTGAGGAACGTTCATAACCGTAATGAAACTTTGGTTCGCACCTTTGGAAATGTAGGTTGTGTTCTCTTCAGGCTCTGGCAGGTTGGCTGGCCGGGGGATCGGTGCAGGTGGGCGATTGATCACTTCAGGGTTGAAATGTTCCTCCACCGTGTCATAAATTTGATCAGGGCAGCACGGGTTATACGGGTCCTCCTCTTCTACATCACCACCATAGATTTCCAGACTCATGTCATGATAATTCTCATCATCCATTTCAGGGAATCCACCATTGGTTGAATTATGTTGCAAGGATTGTGAATGGTTGTCAGGTTCTGCTAAACAAATACCAAGGATTCATATTATTTGACAACTGCAAAATATGCAATGCTTGTATACTAGCTTACATTTTTGTAAACCTCACATATTAGCAAGCTGCTCTGTTTTCACAGTACGCAAACATGCTACATCCTGTAGCAGAGATCACAGGTTCAAATACACATACTAGCAGAATAAGATAAGATGGCATATCTACTTTATATATTTCCCTGGGTTTTGCACTACAAATATGAGGACAATTTTGTAAACTTTTACAGAAACCAGTGCAAAATGCCCGTGCAAAATATATTTTGTGTGTGTGTTTTTAGCAATTGGTTTGGTGCTTTGCTTTTGTGCAAAACAATTGCAATTGCATTTAATACAAATGATGGCCGTGAAAGAGACTGCATCGCAACGATTCAGGGAGCAAATCTGCTTTAAAAATAATATTAAGAAGTAAACAGCGTAGCTGACTTACAGATTCAGTTAACAAATGAATAAGAATATTTATTTTTAAACCACAATTTTTAAACCACAAACCTCTCTAATGTTAGAATGTTTTTAAACCACAACTTCAATGTGTGCTTCTATTACAGATATATCTACCAATATCTTTTGCATTTCTAATCCAAACAACGTCAAACTTCGGCACTGCAGTTACAAGTGCCCGTCAGCAAGACAATGGTCAAGTTTGAGATCCATCGGACTAACTGGTTAAAGAGATATGCGATTAACAGACAGACAGACGTTCCTGTAATTTATAGATAGATGTTGTACACTTAAGTTAAGGTTAAGACAGCTTTGGCATAAATGCATAAAGACAGATAGCACATGGGGAAAAAGTGACAAAAAGTCAGTCACACAAATAACTGTTATTTTCTCTCTGTCATTTCTCATTGATGTACCTTCAAAAAACTTTCTGAGCATTGTCTCCGTGTTGGAGTCCTCCAAACCACCTTCCAAATCATCATCTGTAGAAACAGAGATTTTGTATACATATTTTTCAGTACATATCTTCAACATCTGGAAATAGGCTAATAAAACACTTTTAATCTTTAAATGCGTAACTACATTTCTCATATATTTACATTTATAGGATAGTCCTAGTAAAAATATACCTATAAAAACCAATAGAAATGCTTTAACTTTATTCAGTAATAACAACCGTTTATTGTAAGAAAAAATTCACTAGAGTTTTGAAAGAAAATGCCATGTACAAACCCATCTCAGGTTTCAGTTTCATCATAGACTCGTAAATATCCTCCTTATCGAAACTTGTGATGAAATTTTGGGAAGCTGTCAACATATCCTCATAGATATCCTCATTGTCAGGGTTGTTCTGAGATTCCTCCATGTGGGTCTTCACCATATCTACTGTTTCCTGTTGGGTTTTAAGAAAGTAAGTTTACATAATGCTATTTTGAAATGAAGGCAATACTGCTGTACAAATGTATGCTGATCATTAACATAGCCTAAATAACTACATCATTGTATTCATTGTAAATAATAATTACATCATTGTATTTTCATTACTAATGTTCTGTGCAATTAAATTGCCCATATCACTTTTATAATTCAATGATATATAGTTCTACATGCATTATAAAATCCGTGTGCCCACAGCATTTCAGGAAATGATGGCTGGCTCTGTTTACTACACTTTGTAGCCAGTTACAAAAGTCATCAAGAATATTTACGCCATGAACTCACAACAAATTCATCCATGAAGCGTCTTAAATCAGAGAAGCCACTCTTCTCGGCAAGATTGTTAGGGTAATCGCCATCTTTGTTCATCACACTGTAAGCCTGCAAGGCTCCGGGGCACCGCACTTAACAAGGACGTTAATTTTTTAAGCCGTATTTGGCCGAGAAGTGAAGCAGTGTTGGGAGTTCCACATTACGGTTATCTGAAAACAAAGAGATCTCTTCATATTGTTGTTCAATAGAATGTTAATGTTTGCTGTCTTTGAAAAACACTACACCACTTTGTGTTAAGTAATCTACCACCATAATATATATTAATGATAAGTTATACTTTTTATAAACTATATATGAAGAGTTCAGATGCAAAAGCCTCTAAATGCCATTTGAAATCTTCTTCTGAAAATGACCATTTTTATCAATCTTGTATATTTAAGTTCAGTAATTTCACTTAAATGACAATTAATAGGTAATCTTCATTGCCATTTAAGTGAAATTACTGAACTTAAATATACAAGCTTGATAAAAATGATCATTTTCGAAGAAAATTTCAAATGGCACTTAGAGGCTTTTGCATCTGAACTCTTCATATATATAAAACCACTTACTTGCTTTTGTGTTATCTGCAATCTGACTAATTCCAAATACTTGTAATTCATTTAGAGGCAAATGTTCTTCCAGAGAGTCTGCGAGCAAATTATCCAATGACTCGGGCACCTTTGATGTGATGTCAAATGCCTGAAAATTGAATTTGAAAAAACTCAGCTCAGCTTTTGAAAGGTCCTTTCCGGTGAGTACACTTTTAAAAAGGCGAACATAGTAGTCTGCTTGTTAAACATAATAAAATATGTATGTGTATCAGCTCCTGTTGCCTCACACAAACAAAAATGTCTATAATGGACTTTTTGATTCTTATTGTTATCGATTAATCAACAAATTACATAAAGCATTTTGCATTACAGATTTTAGGCTTGTGGGCTGCTATTCAGGCATCTGTACGATATCGGGCCACTTGTGGGGCTGAATTTTTTTTAAATGACAGCATATTTTAATATATTTTATATTAAATAATATAATATATTATAATATTAAATAATTATGAGATAATGACCATAATGTATCCTAAAGGAATTAAAAATATCAAGTGAAGTCATGTTTATTGGTATAGCACTTTTCTCTGTAGTTTATCCTTTTTACAAATGATCATATATGTGACCCTGGACCACAAAACCAGAGTACATTTTTTGTCATTGAGATGTATACATAATCTGAAAGCTGAATAAATACACGTACGACTGATTTATGGTTTGTTAGGATAGGACAATATTTGGCCGATTTGAAAATCTGAGGTTGCAAAAAAATTAAACATTGAGAAAATTGGCTTAAAGGTGTCCATTAATGTCCACAATTGTGCTGCATTCACTCACAAAAATAAATATTTTATATATTTACAGTACGAAATGTACAGGGTCACACATGAAATGTACATTTCTATGACTCTACTTGGAAATGATACATATTGTGAAAGCACTAAAAAAAATAAACAAGACATAACTTAACTCAAGTCATGTCAGTGTACGTGATCTCTGTTTATTCGTATGAAGCTTTTTTCTGTTTTAACCGATTGTTTTTTTCATTACCTGACACATGAACTGCATTGGATCCACTGCTTTCTCTAGATACCTGCATATTTCCTCCATTTCTGTGAAATATGTTACCGTTGTTGAACACACCACAGACTCATTATTATAAAGAGTCAATGAGACTTTCCCAGAAGGCATTTCTAAGAGGAAAAAAAAAAAGTTCAGGAAAACAACTTTTAAAAAAAGCCTCAAGGACAAAGGTGATCTTATAATAAATGTGCACATTAACAGGAAACAATATGAAAATTCATTTGAAAGTGAAAAAGCATAGAGGAACTGAAATAAAAAGTTCCTCTTTCTGCGTTTTTGTCTTACCAGGTGACTGTACAGTAACAATACAGTCGTTTACAGAGAGTCCCAGGCATTCGCTGCAGATGTTGAGTGCTGAGAGTGAAACTCCACCTCCAGGCTGCCCTCATCCACAAATTTCTTTGCCAAGATTATATAAATAGTCACACGATTCTTTATGGGAACAAACAAATGGTGGGAAAGTCATGACACCATGTTACATACAGTAAATGACATTGAGTAACGCTCAGCTGTTGATCAGCAATTGCTTGTCAGCAAATGCTTTTGAATGAAATGCTGAAACTATAGTTTTTAACGATGTAAGCGGATTTCACAAACTACAAAAGTAACAATAGTTTACAATGTCAGAGGATGGTGAGTCAAAACTGTTTTAAAAATATGAAGCCATAAATACACTAGAATGTTGAAATGTCCACACCATGAGACATACTGCATAAAATGTCTCCTCAGCCATTAAATGAAATGAGGCATAATTTGAGTCATTATGTTCTCACACAATCAAATTGATTGATTTAAAAGAACAAAATTACTGAACGGAGTAAAAACACCCTACGGGTAGGATACAACTATGTAGGCTTCAAAAGAAGACCACTTTATTCACTGGAAAAAAGTTGAAAAGAACAGCATTGGCAGCAATTCTTTTAGTCATATCCCTTATGACTGCTACATCATCCTTATTTCATCATCTCACTGAACTAAAAATGGCTTAATCTAAATCAAGCTTCTTAGATGGGGGCACATACAGAACGGAAAAACTGAAAAACCATGTGAGCTTCATGCTGACATTAACAACTAGAATATTCGTAGAAAAGGTTCACATTAGGGTCACGCGCCGTGCACTTACCCCACATGGTATTCTGTAAAGTTGGACGGTGAGGCAGATTTGGTGGTCTTGTGGCTCAGCTGCATTTGAACAAGTCTGCTCAGTGGGACAAAGATCATTCACATTGACCTGATGATGTTCAGTCTCATCGAGGTAGAGTTAAGGTGTCAGGAGTTTCAGATATTGTGAACTCCTTCGATGCGTTCTTCAAGTTCAATTTCATATGCATTCTCCCAATGATGTTCACTAACGGATTCTAAAATGAAAAATTATATATTAAACTTAACTTTCTATTTAGTAAGATTAATTATGAACCACCATGAAAAAATATTTATGAATAAAAATAATATAAACCACAGGCCTATGGAAGCTTGTTTCTGCAATGGAATAATAATAAAAAAAAACATTTATGACTTCCATTTGAAGGTGATTTGGTCCTAATTTTGAGATAAAAAGTCACAAATACATTTTCTATATTATATTCTGTGGCGGAAACAAGCTTCCATACTGACCACAGGAGTAAAACATTCATTTATGCCAACCTCTCTATGTTAAGTAAGATTTTGCATGGTGGATCATCTTTTTATTAGAAAAAAATAAAGTTATTAAAATATAAATCAATCATATGTAAATAAATCCACAAATATAAATCTAATATTTAAAAAATACAGTTAAATATAACACATAATCCTTGAAATTATATTAATGTGCACTAATTTTGCAGTTATGTTCAAATATAGGCCATCTTTGTATTTTTGTTGTCATAGAAGAACAAAAGTGCAAATATTGATATGTTCTTATGCTGAATGAGACTTATAGTATAAAAAATACATACCATAATCTATGCACTGAAGGACAGTAGACACATATACTGATGGTTCATCTTCTGAGTTGAGCTTTCTCCAATGTTCCCAGTGTTCAAAATAATCTGTTGACACTTGCGTTTCTGATACACCACACAAAAAAGCGACAACTTTGTGAGGAGGCTGAAGAAGATCCCGGAAAGTGTCCTGCAAGTCTGGGTCATGCTGCATGTCCAAGAACGCAGTAGACAGCAAAAGCATGATACACTTGCTGGAGCCAAACAGCTCATCATTTTTCAGGCAAATCTGTTCATTAACATCGTACAGAATGACAGGAGCCCTCCAGAAAGTTACATGATGTGGCCAAGATTTGCTGTAGATACTCGGCCCATTCGCTGGCCTCACTGGTGTGAACAACTAACACCTCACACATCGTGGAGTATCCAGGTTTTTCTGCAAAACAATGAATAATAAATGCAAATAAATGCTTTTCATTTTAATTAAAAAAAATCTTTCATCAACTACAAATAAATGTGAAAGGAACTTTTTAAAATTGTTTCATTTAAATGAAATGTTTGCATTCAAGTGCACTGTAAAAAAATATTGTTGGTTTCACTTAAAAAATGAAGTAACCTGGTTGCCTTAAAATTGTAAGTTCATTGAACTGTAAAAATTGAGTTAATACAATGAAGGAGATTGATTTAAGCATCAGAAACTCGAAAATATTATGTTATCTGAGCTACATAAATAATTTAAGTTGATTTGACAAAAGAAAAAATGTTGTGATTACAAATCATCAAAATATATGTTTTTACAGTGTGGTATGACACCAAAACTGATTCAATTTGCTAAAATGTTAAAATATAATAATTTACAAGTGAAACAAAGCACACCCCAAACAACTGGTTTATTTGTTTATTAATGAAGAACTGAACTCTTGGCATGTTGCATTGGCTACATTGTTCAGCCAGACACTTTTTGTCATAGATGATTGAGAAATAAGTTGGTTTGGTCAACCAAAAATACATCAACATTGAAATTAGTCATCCTTTGTCTCCTAAAAATGCTCTATAAATAACCCAATTTAAAAAGACATGATATGAATGCAGAATTTCCCAGTGGAGTCCTATAAATTACAGAAAAGTAAGAAGGACCATCCACTAAGATCCACAGTACCGAGGCAATCAAATGATCAACAAATAGTACACTCTAAAAATGCTTGGGTCAAATATGGTCAAACCCAAATGTTGGGTTAAAAATGTAATTTCACATTTTTTTAATTGCATTTCTAACCCAACATTTAGGTTTGTCCATATTTGACTTAAATCTGGGTTGAAACAAACCAGCATTATCTGTGTGTCTGTCTTGCTTGTAATGTAATCTGAGATCAATTCACTTCCATAGGTTTTCTCAGGAAACTTCTTTTGGTTCATTAGTTACCATACAGCACTACTCTGAATACAGTCGACTTTGCATTGGGTTAGAGCACACACTTACACTTAAATAGAAACATGCAGAAAAGGAAATGTGAACGTAAATATATAACTTTATATATTTATATTTCCCCCCGCAAAGCGGATTGCTTTAACATTTAATGTTACAGCACAACTACAGGAAGATTCATTATTCAACTTCCTTATAGCTTTCACCCAAACTAATATTTTGCATCAAAACTGCTTACATGTCATCTTTAATATTTTCAAAAAAGTTATTAAGAAACCTTCTGATGACAATCTATTCAAATAACCAATTCAAATGCAAAAAAAAATTAGTACAAAACTACAATTTGGTTTCTAGGTTATTTGTTCCGGCGTAATATTTGAAGGTCAATAAAATGAGATCTTGATTAAAAAATGACTTACCTGTCTTCTTGTGATACGACTGCGGGGTTGTAATTAACTGTGTTTAGTTCTCAGTAATCCGTACAGTGGTTGCACCTTCCCACGGCGGCTTTCCACTTACCCACGTTCTCTGTCTATACCTTCTGATCAAAATACGTTTTCGTATTTGACTGTGGTGCATGACCGATTTGCCTTCAGCCCATGACTTACATCTACTAAAAGAAACAGTCCATTTCCTGATGGTGGGCGGTGGCGTCACTTCCTAAAATACACTGCAACTGCCTAAACCATCACAGACAGAGCTGCTGTAGGCCGGTGTGACTCTATAAAACAGTAAGAAAATTTCCCAGACAAGTTAAATGCAGAAGTTAGGTAAAACTTCCCTGAATAGCCTATATTTAAAACAGCCAGACCATTCATAAAACTTGCACAGCATAGTATCTGTACAGATTACATTTTTAAGTTGCCAATTGAGTTTCTTAAGAAGGACATGCATGCGAAATATCACGATTACATCTCAATAATGTTTCATTTTAGCGTTTATTTTGTCCGATATTTACACCAGTTTAAACCACTTGTTTTTATTGTATTTTTTCAGTAACACTTTATAATAAGGTCTCATTTGTCAACATTAGTTAATGTAAGCTTTTAGCTTCATCGGGACTGCTTCAGGCATTTTTAGCCCTGATGAAGGCTTGTGGGCCGAAACGCATTGGCAAAATAAAGAGCAATATCTTTTCAGCTCTATCTTCTGACTATTTTGATCTTTCCATTTCGCAAGTGTTGCTGATATTTTCCCAAAATTCAAAGATTAAAGGGATACTCCACTTTTTTGGAAATAGGCTCATTTTACCACTCCCCCAGAGTTAAACATTTGAGTTTTACTGTTTTCAGATGTATTCAGCTGATTTTCTGATATTTAGAAGAATATCAGTAACCAGACAGTTTCTGGTCTCATTGACTTCCATAGTATATTTTTTTCCTACTATGGAAGTCAATGAGACCAGAAACTGTCTGGTTACTGATAGTCTTCTAAAAATCTGAAAATCGGCTGAATGGATTCAAAAACGGTGAAACTCAGCTGTTTAACTCTGGGGAGTGGTAAAATGAGCCTATTTCCAAAAAAAGTGGAGTATCCCTTTAATAAATGCTGTAGAAGTACTGTTCATTCTTGGTTCATGTTAAACTAATGTTAACAAATGAAACCTTGTTGTATGGCGTTTCCTTATTTTATGATTCGGAGCCCAGCTGTTAATGATATTGAAAGTCTTCAATTCTACTGTAACTGGCATTTAATTGTTTGACTATGTAAGCAAATACAGAAGCAATGCAAAACCACTCTAAAGTTCCTATTAAAAGCTTGCTAATGTTATTATTCAGCCTATTATTGACTAAAAGGAGGAAATAAAACACTGTAGTTTCTGCAGTGTTCCAGACACATTTGAGTCAGGTTACAGCCAAATGTTGAAGTGAAACATACATTGTGAGATTGAACTGGAGATAAATTAAGACAAAAGCAGCAACCACGCTTTCATGGAATAAAGATTCCCAAATAGGCAATAAAAGCAACATGAGTTCTGATAGGTCAGTGACCAGAAACCTTTGCAAGTGTCACTGACCCCAATGAGAGGTTTCATCAGAATGTCTTCTCTGCTCTTTTGTATTCTGAGAATTTTGAACTTCTTTAGTTTAGTGACATGACATAAAACAAGAAAAATACTATGGGGTGAGAATTGTTGCATTATTCCAAATAAATAGATTATGATCCACAAATAAATGTAAAGAGATTCACAAAAATATATAAAATTCATAAATAAATAGATCAATTTCCACAAATAAATGTAAACAGATTCACAAAAAAAATATATGAAACTCACAAATAAATAAGAGATTTGCAAATAAAAATATATTTACAAATGTTTTTAATGCCACACAACTCTGCCTGGCATTTATTTGTAAATCAGTTTCTGTGCATTTGTAAATCCCCTTATGCATTTGTGAATCGGTTCCTGTGCATTTGTAAATCCCCTCACATTTCTAGCGTCAAGGTGCAAGACAAATCCACAAATAAGTGGACTCGACCCACCGTTTCCTCAAGCCAATCAGATAAACGGCCACATTGAGCTGCAACCAATTCGCGCTAGACTTTGCACTCGAGGCGGGAACTGAATCTGATTAATTTTGAAGATATTTGCACCCTTGAAATGGAGCTGTAAACTATGGGAGCTTCATTCAAAATGAGCTGTTTGTGTGGTTAAAACACACTGTTTCCAAAAGGTTGTTGGAGTTTAAGGCTTTTTTATATTTCCATCAGGATAAACTCAAACTCAGGCTCAGATAGAAAACTGAGCGTTTTTGACATAGGCTCAAAACTTGTTTTTGAAAATAGCCAATTACTTATTCATTCTGATGATTTTGAATGCAAAAACTTAAGCGAAAGTCATAAGTTGACCTCAGACAACAATATAATAAAATTTAATGTAACGTTACTAAGGATCATTAGATCCACAGACCTGCTGCGTATTTAAAACTTGACTGAAGTGGGATTTACAAATGCACAGAAAGCGGTTCACAAATAAATGCCAGGCAGAGTTGTGTTTGTGGCATAAAAAACATTAAAACATTATAATAGTAAATTTCTTGTGAAACTCTTAACATTTATTTGTGGATCTTAATCTATTTATTTGTGATTTGATTCTTTTGTGAATCTCTTTACATTTATTTGTGGATCATAATCTATTTATTTGGAATAATGCAACAATTCCCACCCCATAGTATAGATATTAGAAGAAAGTTCCACCTTGTCAGGGAAGGATGTTATGCCACATTTGAATGAACATATATGAACTTAAAGCAACTTGAGAGACTTAACTGACAAATATTAGACTCTTGTTAGCATTATAAAGAATAGGCTATCTATGAATGAAACATGTTAATAGTATAACAGACACAAACGCTACCTATTAAAAGTGTCTAGCTCATCTTGTTGTTTAAAGTTATAATATTGGCTTTTGGATTTATAATTTTAAGATTTATAATTTTGGTAAAGTTTTGTTTTAATGTTAATTGTTGTTAACACAAACTGAACTACCGGTAAGCAATTCAACAAAACCCAACAGCTGGTGCAGTTTGGTGTTTGTTGACTGAATAGCCAAATATTTAAAAAGTGGCAACCACATAGACGGGTATAATTGCCACATGCTTATTTCAATTAGTGGCGTTGTAATATAAAATTGATAATCTCTATCAATTTTAGAAAGGGATGGTTCACTAGTTCACCCAAAAATGAAAATGCTGTCATCAATTACTCACTCATATTGTTCCAAACCTGTGTGAGTTTATTTCTTCTGTTGAACACAAAATAGTTTTTCAAGTCCCCCTGTGTAATTTTATACCATTAAAACCTGATTAAAACTCATCTTTTGATCACCAAAAATATCTATTTAAAAAAAATAAAATAAAACTACACCCTTGTCTAATTTAGTATGCAACATGGCATCATGACTTTGCGTAAACATACACGCCCCTTTCAAGTATACGAATTGGCGTGTCATATATACGCCATATCATAAGATCAGTCTGTGGTATATGTGATTCTATTAATATGCAAATTAGCACCCA